>SSNR01000213.1:176241-284018 GCA_006937965.1 Callopanchax toddi
GCACGGAGATGTTGGAGGGAGCAGCTTCTACGGGACACAACAAAAAGTGGCTTCTCTTTGTAAAGAAATGTACAAAAAAATGTACAGATTTTTATATTTTAGTTTTTATTAAAAATGTTGAATACCACATAGACTGGAATTATTTTCCTCATGGATGTGTTTAACTTGGCTGTTTTGAACAAAGAACCCAAGAGTTGTGAACTTTTTTTTATTCCACTTTTACATTTAAACAACATCGAATCAAACGCCTAGAAAAAGGAAGAAGTAATAGACTATTATATTTACCAAAATCATCATACGCAGTAACAACATATTTAGCAACGGTAAGAGGAAGCTTAAACCATCACTTCCATCGATCATAACGGAGATCCTTCAGGACTCCTCGTGACGCGGCTCCCTGCTAGAACAGCAATGACTTGAATCATAAACAAATTAACTAAACATCTCATTTCCTTCTGGAATTAATAAGGTATTTTTGATAAATCACATATTTGTAAAAATGCATACAACTAACTAGCACTTCTTTCCCCAGACTGTCTCACTGTAACTCCACCCCCACACACACACACACACAATTCTTTACAAAGCTGATCACTTTATCATCGCACTTGATTGGTTAGATGGCATTAATACAATCAGACGCCAATTTAGCCAAAAGGCCTTTAGTCACTTTACAATTATTCTATCATTACACACAACTGAAAAGAAGAGGGGAAAGAACGAGTCGGCTCTTATTGTTAACGAGTTGGCAGAATGAGTTGAAAACACATCAGCGTGTCACGCTGCCTCCATAAAACTGATGATCATAAACTTGTAGAATTGAAAAGCACTGGTTGGTTTTATAAACATCTTTGAGGATTCTGATCATTTCAATACGATTTTCCATCCTTGAGTTTATCCAGGTAGACTGAACTTTTCACCACCCGACTGACTGATAAATGTAAGCCAGTGAAGAAGAGAACACAACTTTATCCAAACATAAAGCTTCACTTTAATTAAATTCAGCCCGATCAGAGTTACTTAAATGCATTTTGTGAAGATTATTTTAGTTTTATCAGTGGTGAGACGGCAGCTTCTGAGAAATCATCAGTAATAAAAGTAACAAATATCAGAAGTTGTTTACAAAAAAATCTGAATTTGGTCAAAATGGGATTTCCAAACAAATAAAAAGACATCAATATTTACAGTTTTAATAGACTAGACCACCTAAAACCTGGAAATCAGGAAAAATAGTTGGCACAGTTTAATATATATTTAGTAATATTAATATGTTATTTGGGAAATTAAAAGATTAATCTTTTTTCATTAGTTGAGTCTGAACAAATATAATGGTCAAATAATAATAATGATATAAACTACAAAAAGTAAACTTTAGGTTACTTACGTAACCCCGGTTCTCTGAGTAGCATGAGTGAGTGTCTCACCGGGCCACCCTCCTTGCTGGTGCGTAGCGAGGAAGAGGTGGACGTTTTTGAATAACCTATCAGTGCAGAGCTGGCCCTATATATATTATAGGGGAGGGGCCTGGACTTCGTCTGCACTGACAGACTTACCTCCAGCCAATCCTGGCTGGCAGAGTGTAATAGGAGCTTCTGATGAGGTCACGCCTGAGGCGTTCCCATAGTGAGACACTCACTCATGCTACTCAGAGAACCGGGGTTACGTAAGTAACCTAAAGTTCTCTTTCATAGCATTCGTTTCGTGTCTCACTATGGGAAAATCCTGACTCCCGGATTGCTATGCAGCCCTACGTTCAACCATCATAGAGCCAGTTACTCCTGACTGACTGATGTAACAGCGGCCATACTGAGCACTGAATGAGCCAGAGGCGCAGCTGTAACGTCAAGACTGTAGAACCTAGCAAATGTGTGGGGAGATGACCAACTCGCAGCTGCACATATATCCTCAATAGGCACACCTCTAGAGAGAGCCCATGACGTTGTGAGGCCTCTCGTGGAATGGGCGCGTAAACCCTCAGGGGGCTGCAGCCCTCCAGACGTATACGCCAGAGCGATCGCGCCCACAATCCAGTGAGAAAGCCGCTGCTTAGAAACGGGATTCCCCAAATTATTCGAGGCCCAGGAAACGAAAAGTTGATCACTTTTCCTTAAATTCCTGGTTCTGTCCATATAAATGTGCAGAGCACGCACTGGGCACAGAATGTGCAGGTGCTGCTGATCTTGTGAAGCAAAAGGTGGAGAACTAAATGCCACCAAATCAATAGAAGTGCAAGCTCCCAGCACCTTAGGTGTAAACGCAGGATTGGGACGCAGAGTCACCCTGTCTTTTCCAGCAGAGAACTGAACACATGAAGGATGCACAGAGAGGGCGTGTAGTTCACCCACACGCTTGACTGAGACTATTGCTAGGAGGAGAACAGTCTTCAGTGTCAAAAATTTTTGTTCCACATCCTCTAATGGTTCAAAAGGCGGACCAGTTAAAGCCTTCAACACCAGAGGAAGGTCCCATGAGGGAGCCAGAGGTTTACTAACAGGGAGCCGACGGCGTGCTCCTCTCATAAACCTGCCCACCAGGGGGTGTTGTCCCACAGTTTTCTCCTGAAAACCAACATGGCAGGCTGAGATAGCAGCCAAATAAACCTTAACAGTGGAAAAAGATTTTCCTTTATCCACCAGGTCCTGTAAAAAGGCCAAAACTGTCCCAACAGGACACTGAAAAGGTATTACGTGAGCTTCAGCACACCACTTTTCAAAAACTGACCATTTTCGATCGTACAGTGACCTAGTGGCCGGAGCCCTGGCACTCTGGATCGTTTCAATCACGTTTTGTGGGAGGCCCATGGTCCTCAGATTAAACCCCTCACAGGCCAGGCCCAAAGGGACAACCTCTCTGGGTGGGGGTGGAGGATCTCCCCCCGGGCCTGAGACAGCAGGTCTCTCCTCAGCGGAAGCCGGAACGGCTCCCCGTGGAGAAGCTGAGTGATCTCCGCCAGCCAGTGTTTCGCCGGCCAGTGCGGCGCTATGAGGATCACGGAGAGGCCCTCCCTCCGAACTCTGTCCAGAGTTGGGGAGATTAGTGCAATTGGAGGGAACGCATAAAGCAGGACCCGCGGCCATTCGTGAGCGAAGGCATCCACACCCAGAGGCGCAGCGTGATCCTGCAGAGAGAAGAACAGGGGACACTGGGCGTTCTCCTGTGAGGCAAAGAGGTCCACAGTGGCCTGCCCGAGGCGCTGCCAGACCATCTTGACCACCTCGGGATGGAGTCTCCAGTCTGCATACAGGGGGTTCCTCCTGGAGAGCAGGTCTGCCCCCTGATTCAGCACCCCCGGGACATGAGTGGCTCTTAGTGACAGAAAATGACTGCTGCTCCAGATTATTAATCTGTGAGCCAGCAGGTGCAGGTGCAGGGACCTGAGCCCCCCCTGTCGGTTGATATAAGCCACTACAGTGGTGTTGTCTGTCCTGACCAGCACATGACTTCCCATCAGGAAAGGGAGGAAATGTTCCAGTGTGAGGCGAACAGCCAACAGTTCTAAATAATTTATGTGAAACGAACGAATCTGTGAGCTCCAGGACCCATTTATCGTTCGTCCTTCGAAGATGCCCCCCCACCCTGACAGGGAGGCATCTGTGGTCACAACCTTCCGGCTCTGCACCACGCCCATGTGTACACCCTGAGTGAGGAAGTGCACATTTTTCCAGGGACGCAGTGCAGCCATGCAGGCTGCTGAGATTCTCACTTTGCGTGATGAGAGGGTATTTAACCCCTGGGTGGCCACCCAGCGCTGGATCCCTCTCATGTGAAGGCGTCCCAGTGGTATCACGGCCAAGGCTGAGGCCATTAGCCCCAACAGCCTTCTGAAGAGCCAAGGGGGTACTTGACTGCCCCGGCGAAACAGGGACAGGCAGCCTGTCAATGCTTTCACTCTGTCCTCTGACCTCACTCTGGCCTGAACTGAATCCAGCAGTAAGCCGATGAAGTCTCCCCGTTTATTTGGAAACCCAGAGCCAGTATGTGTTCTGACAGCAGTGTCACATGACGTCCTGCTTCTTCCCGAGACGGCGCAGCAATAAGCCAGTCGTCTATGTACATGGACACGCGGATGCCCCGCCCCCTGAGCGGAGCCACAGCCGCCTCTGTGCATTTCACGAATACTCTCGGGCTCAGAGAGAGGCCAAAGGGAAGGACGAGGTACTCATAACATCTCCCCTGAAATGCAAATCGGAGGTATTTCCTGTGTGGAGGGTAGACCGGGATGTGGAAATACGCATCCTTCAGGTCGATTGATGCAAACCAATCGCCTGGCCGAAGGAAGCGCAGCAGAGATGCGTGTGTGAGCATCCTGAATCTGTATGACCTCAGGTGCTTGTTCAGAGCCCTTAGGTCCAAAATCGCTCTCATCCCGCGACCGCCTTTCTTTGGCACGAGGAAATACCTCGAATAAAAGCCGTACTGGGTTTGATCGGCGGGGACCGCTCTGATCGCTCTTTTCTCCAACAAAGAAGAAATCTCTTCTTGCAGAAAAAGAGCTGATTCTCCACCTGCCTGTGATTGTATCACGCCATTGAACACTGGGGGAGGTACCGCAAACTGCAGCCTGTAGCCGCGGTTTATTGTTTTCAGAATCCAGTCTGAATCCGTGCATTTTTCCCACTCGGTCATTCTCAGTGACAGGGGACTGACAGGCCACTCTGTGTTGAGTGGAGTACTGGCTCCCCCTTGTGGAGTCTGGCAGCAGGTGCGCTCGCTTTGTGCTGCGCATGCGCGAGGGCCGCAGGCTGCCACAGAGTCGCTCTGAAAAGGAAGATGTCTCACTTCGCTGGGAAAGCGAGTGTCCATCTTCCCTCGAGCCTTTGAGTTTATTATGCTTTTCAACATCTTTTCCTGCTGCGCCCTCGGCACAATGCCTGGTTGCGACAGCTTTACATTGTTTATTTCTTTTTGACAAAAGAACATGCATAAACTGGTGTCGCCACGTTTGCAAACAGCTCGTGGAACATGAACACAGAACCGAGTGGGTTCGAACAGTCCACCGTTCATGCGCCGAACTTTTCTGAACTCTCTGGTCGGGCTTGTGAACGGTGCCGGCCGGGAGAGCAAGTCCAGCTTGCTCATCCCTCCATCGCCGAGGGAAGCGTCAGGCCTGACGTTTCCTCCTCCGTCCACCCTGAGTGGAGGTGGGTGGCGGCGGCGGCGGTTCTGAGCGTGCAGCCTCCGGTCTCCGTTGCCATGTGGACCTGGTGGGCGCTGCTCTCCGCTGAGCCTGTGGACCAGTTTGCGGCTTAGGCAGCTGCGGGGTCCTGAAGGCTGGAGGAGGGCGAGCTGCAGCCTGTGCGAAGGTCTGCCGCTGGAAAGCTGCGGCAGCAGCGGGTGGAGCTCGTCTTGGCAGACACAGCTTGAGAGCTTCACCCTCACGCTTCTTTTCCTCACACCGCTTTTGCATTGAGGTGACAGCCGCACCAAAAAGCCCTTGTGGAGTGATGGGGGTATCCAGGAGATCCTCTTTCTCCTTGGTGGTCAGCGTGGTCAAATTTAACCATCGAGCTCTTTCTTGCAGGACCATCAACCCCATGGATCTGCCCAGAGCCTGAACTGCCACCTTGTGGAGGTGGAGGCAGTGATCAGTGATGATGCACACTTCCTCCCACAGTCCAGCATCAGGCGAAGCAGTCATCTCCTCCTCCAGCTCAGCCTGATATGCCATCAGCAGCGATGTTGCGTTCAGGGCCCGCACAGACAGAGCAGCCGCTTTGTAGGACTTCTCCGTTAGGCTGGACTGAAACCTGTCCGCTCTGGAGGGGAGGGCGGGCCCGCCCGAGGACATGGGGGCCTTCGGGTGTAGGTGCGCCGCCACAGCTTGCTCCACAGGGGGCATCTGTTTGATACCGTGGTCATCCATCCCTTCGCAGTCCAGCGCTGAGCTGCCCGCTACTGGATGTTTGTCTCTGTAGGGCCTGGAGCGCCAGGAGACGCCAAGCTCCTCCAGAAGTTCCGGGAAAAACGGCATGAGCTGTTTTCCCGTTCTTTTGGCTTTCGGTAGTTTCTTCCCGTCATAACGTGAACATACCACCTCAGCCTGAACTTCGGGCCACTGGATATTAAGTTTGGCCGCGGCGCGTTTGCACACGTCCTGCAGGTCCAAATCCGCGGCAGCCGAAGATGAGTCACCATCACCCGCCTGAGCACCACCGGAGGTTGTGGGCTGTGCAGCCCGCCTAGGGAGCGCCAGAGGGGGATAGTCTTCCTCATCTTCGTCGGTGAGGAGAAGCTCGGAGCCTGCGTCCGAGTCCTCGTACTCACCGGCCGGGGGATATTCGGGCGGGGTGGTTATGAGACCATGTCCGCTCGTATCCAGTGGGTCAGCAGCGTCCAGCATCTCGCCCCAGCTGGTTGAGGCCTGAGTTTCATCAGGCAGCGTGAGCATCTGACTCACCGCTCCTGGGATGACTGCTGCTGCCGACGCCATCAACGGGTCGCCTCCGGACAGATTAACCTGGCGGGCCAGACGGCGACGAAGCACCTTGAGGGAGAAACGGTCGCAGTGCGAGCAGTCCTCGGTGGACTCAAGGGCCGCTTGGGCATGTTTGAGACCGAGACACGTCACACACAGTTGGTGAGTGTCCCAGCTCGAGATTTTATTTCCACAGGAGCATGTTCGCGGCTGTGGATTTACCTCCGCTTTACTGGTAATCTTTGCAGATTCCATTATCGGCGGGTTGCTGTGGTTAGATGGGGCAAGCGTTGCGGCTTGGAATTAGCAGCTAGCACAGCGGGAGTATTACTACTCGTTGGAAGTGGGGTGTGTTAGCACCGGAGACGGTATTGCTACCGGGGAGTTTTACAACTCGAGAGAAGTTTATTGCTAAACTTCGAGGCTCCGACTTCTGCTTTGCAGCGGTAGGTAGGAGCAGCTTCTCTGGAACCGAACTCAGTACCAAGCGCCCGGCGACAGAGTTTGCGCTCAAGTCTGTGGACAGTTAAGCTAGGTGCTAAGTAACAGCTCGCTGGAGAAACGGAGGGAACTTCTGCTCGTAGCGAGAAGAGGTTTTTGAATAACCTATCAGTGCAGAGCTGGCCCTATATATATTATAGGGGAGGGGCCTGGACTTCGTCTGCACTGACAGACTTACCTCCAGCCAATCCTGGCTGGCAGAGTGTAATAGGAGCTTCTGATGAGGTCACGCCTGAGGCGTTCCCATAGTGAGACACGAAACGAATGCTATGAAAGAGAACGTCCGTTTCTGAGTCTACAGGTTGTTTCTGCTGCCCCCTGGTGGATAAAATAACATTAAATGTTTTTACTTCTTTTTATCCTCCGATGATATGTAGTTAGGTTAGATTAAAAATAGAGAAAAATGTATCAAAAAGAGTGAAACATGCTTTTGAGTTATATCTAGAATTAAGAATGTGATGCAGAAAAACAAGTTTATGCTTTTATGACTTCTAGGCTTGGGTCTTGCAATTCTCTTTTGTT
The DNA here is from genome assembly GCA_006937965.1 of Callopanchax toddi. Taxonomy (NCBI): domain Eukaryota; kingdom Metazoa; phylum Chordata; class Actinopteri; order Cyprinodontiformes; family Nothobranchiidae; genus Callopanchax; species Callopanchax toddi. Next base: position 183,680 of record SSNR01000213.1, read on the forward strand.
AGGATGCTGAAATAAATCACTTTATTAGTTCAAGATCCAGAATTAAATGTAAATTTTACATCTAACTTATACATCTCTCAATGATTAAGCTCCATCTTATATTAATTTTACATATCACCTTCATCACTTTACTAAATCACCTCGTTATGACCCTGAACTCCTCTGGTAAAACCACCTATACCCTGAGTTGAAGAGATCATGCAATCCTACTCCTAATGTATATTGGCCTATGACAAGAGCATGACTTAGGCCATTTTTTAAAAATAATACAATTGTATTGAACTTCCTGTAACTGCCCTAAAATCTGAACATAGCTAAAAAAAAAAAAAAAAAAAAAGCATTTCCTACTGTTCTTATAAACTTAAGAGAGATTCTTGCAGTTACAGTTTTATCAGAGTCCACACAGAAAGGATGAGTGATACCTGCTTTTTTAAAGGCATACTATGCAGTTTTGCTTGTTTTTAGCACCCTGTATCCCTTTTAAATCACTGTAGTAGAAACGTTAGCATTGTCTTTGCTCAGAAACACCTAAATCTACCTGTGTTAATGTCTCCTCAGCCTTCACTGCTTTCTACTGGAGCGGTTCATCGCTTATTCAAAGAAATCAGCTGTGTTCAAGCAGGGAGAGATGGGAAAAAAAGCAGGAATTGTGAGCTAAAAACACTCCGGCGCTAGCATAACAGCTAGCTACATTGGATTAGCCTAACCCTCGTGAGATACGTGACTTTGTGAGACTTCAGGGCATCGGACCAGAGACTCAGAAGTTGCAAACGTGGTATTCTGGACACAAGCAGCAGATGGGGCTGAGTGACTTTTCATTAACCCTGTAAGGGTCATATTAGGACATACTGGCTCAATATTAAAAAGTTACATAATGTGCCTTTAAAGCAATAAATTACTGTTAGAGAATAGAAAAAATAGATTACTGAACACACAACAGCAAGGAAAGATCTAAATGAATCTAGTAACTGTATTTGAGTTGTATGTTTTTTTATTCTGGAAATTCTAATTTGTTTACATGATGGGGGCGGGGCTTAAACATAAAGTGTAGCCAGCCACTAGGAGGCATACTAGCTCCAACTTTTGTGTTCCTATGTCTAGTTATTTTTCTGTCTATAGGCTGGACCTAAATGACTTATAGGCCGTCATCTACAATAAGAACATTAAATAAAGTTTAGAAACAACCCAACCTGTAAAACTTGTGCAGCCGATATCCCTGTCCTCACGTTTATCAATCAGCAGTTCTTTGAAAAGCGGTCGACGGCGGAGCGTCAACAGGCCGGTTCGCCCGCTGCGTGATTAAGTCAAACAAAATGCACATTATCATTTCTCTCTGGGAGTCACTCCTCAAAACCAGTGCCAACGTTTGTTCTCTGCCCTCGTCTTTTCTGGAAAGAAAAAAACAACAAAAGGTTGTACACATGAGCTTCAGTCGTAATATCAGGCCGCTACTGGCTGCAGAACACAAGCGTTTAAAATATCTCTCAGGTATGTTACCTGACCAGTGTTCTCACCCACTGCTGAGAAAACAGATTATAAAAGGAAAATATGTAGGTGGAACGACTAGGCAGCCGGCGACAAACAAAAGGCTAACAAACTGAAACCAGGTTCTGGGGATCAGAACAACATGTTTCTTTTAAAAAAACACCTGAAAACACAGCTTTTCTTCTGTCTTTACAGTCAGACAGTGAGCTTTATGTATTATAGTTGGCCTATTTAAACCTACAGGGTCAAATTTCCCTCTGATACCATCATGGGTCAAAATTCATCTGATAGCAGCTGCTTTACAGGGTCACAAGTGCTTCTGTTGATGATATAATTTCACAAATCGCCCACTTGAAGGCCGCTGGCCTTTAGAGCTGTAGCCTAGGCTGAGCGATTGATTGAGATGTCTCTGTAGATCAAGTTGGATCGGTGCTCATCTCTCATTTCATCTTTTTCCTCCTGCGTTTTTGTTGAACCAGTTTAACTCCATACACAGGTTCATGAAGGAGCTCAGAGGTTTTCTAAGGATATTTATCGCCTATGAAATACGTTTGATGGTTGTTATTTGATGATCTTTATCTCTGAAAGTTTTATTTGACGTGGCACCTATTTCATAGTTGTCATCATTTTTGTGTCTCCTTGTTGTTTTTGACTCTTTGTGGTGTTTTGTGCTGTTATTTTGTTTTCATTTCTGGACATTTTGCTGTTCCAACGCACCGTCGATAACTTTGACTTGTTTGATATGAAGCTTGTTGATTTTGAGATGTAATTTTGTCAAATATTGAGCTACTGATGAAAACCAAACTACTATAATTAAGGAAGGACGTGACTTTTAGACTCTAAATAACAGTTATGTTGAGACTGATGTAAATTCTTTTTCAGCTACAGATAACTGTACCATGAGTACAGTATGTATCTAAAATAAACCTGTAGGTCATGAATAGATGAATTAATTTTATTGAAACTAAAATGGACCGAGGTCTCAGCCTTGTGGTACACCAGTAATAAACCTGTAGGTCATGAATAGATGAATTAATTTTATTGAAACTAAAATGAACCGAGGTCTCAGCCTTGTGGTACACCAGTAATAAACCTGTAGGTCATGAATAGATGAATTAATTTTATTGAAACTAAAATGGACCGAGGTCTCAGCCTTGTGGTACACCAGTAATAAACCTGTAGGTCATGAATAGATGAATTAATTTTATTGAAACTAAAATGAACCGAGGTCTCAGCCTTGTGGTACACCAGTAATAAACCTGTAGGTCATGGTGGAGTGAGCATGCCTCGGTGTTGCACGCTGAATCCAGAGCAGCCTATAAAGCCTGGGTAGCTGCTGGTAAACCAAAATCTGGTACAATGTTAGAGTCTAAGAAAACTGCTAACGCTAAGTTTAAGAATGCTGTTCGCTACATTAAAAGGAATGAGCAAACAATGCGGGCAAACTCCCTAGCAAATAAACTTAAGACTAATAAAGCTTTTGAGTTCTGGAAGGAGTTAAAACTCACCTGTAACAGTAAGCCACTGCTACCAGCAACTATTAATGGGGTTTCAGGTGATAAGAATATTGCAGAAGTATGGAGGAAACACTATAGCAGAATTTTTAACTGTGTAAATAGTGAAAGGTTCAATGCTGGCGATATTGACAACAATCCTGGTATGATTGTCCGAGCTGATGAAGTCCGAATTGCTGTCGAGAAAATGTCTTTAAACAAAGCATGTGGCCCTGATCAATTATCAGCAGAGCACATGAAGTACGCTAGTTGTAGAGCTCATGTGTTACTTTCATTGTGCTTTACTGGCTTTTTGAAGCATGGCATCTTACCTGATCACATGTTATCTGTTCTTTTAGTCCCCGTAGTCAAAGAGAAAACTGGAAAAATATCCTGTATTGATAACTACAGGCCTATTGCTCTGGCAAGCGTGTTGTCCAAAGTGTTTGAGCATATTTTGCTAGAAAGACTTCAAGAGTCTATAGTAACAACAGATAATCAGTTTGGTTTTAAACGTAAACTTAGTACTGATTTATGTATCTATGCTTTAAAAGAAACTGTAAGTAAGTATATGAGGCAGAATACATCTGTTTTTATGTGTTTTTTAGATGCCTCCAAGGCCTTTGACAGAGTCAATCATCAAAAACTTTTTGTTAAACTACAAAACAGAGGGGTTCCTTCATACCTGATCAGGATTTTACACTTCTGGTACTCTCACCAATTGATGCAGGTCAAGTGGGGGATGGAAGTGTCTGAACCTTTCTCCGTATCTAATGGGGTCAGACAAGGTGGGATTTTGTCTCCTGTCCTTTTTAATCTGTACCTCAATGAGTTGTCTGTTGCACTGAATGATAGCAAGACTGGATGCTTGGTGGGTGACCTCCTTGTTAATCATTTAATATATGCAGATGATCTAGTCCTCTTGTCACCCTACAGCGCTGGCCTGCAGCAACTGCTTAGGGTCTGTGCTGGGTATGGTGAACAATTTGACATTTTGTTTAACCCCAAAAAGAGTGTTGTCATGATTGCTGCAACTAAGGAGGACCAGAAGCTCAACTTTCCATCTTTTTGCTTAACAAATCAAGTCCTGGATGTGGTGAGAAAAGTAAAATACTTGGGGCATATTTTAAGAAATGACCTCCGTGATGATGAGGATATTAAGAGGCAGTGCTGTAAGCTGTACATGCAGGCTAACACTCTGGCACGTAACTTTGGCATGTGCTCAGATTATGTCAAGGTGACCCTCTTCCGATCCTTCTGCACTCCCTTCTATACTGCCCACTTGTGGTGCAGCTATAGTAAGGCAGTAATGAAGAAATTACAAGTGGCTTATCAGGATGCTTTTAGAATCCTCATGAGGCTCCCAAGATGGACCTCTGCAAGTCAAATGTTTGTTGTGAGTAACATCCCTACTTTTCATGCACTACTGAGGTTCTACATGCATAAATTCATCTGCCGATTGAGTATGTCAACTAACACTGTAGTCAGAGCTCTGTCAACTCTAACTTCCAGTGACACAAGGTATTCCTCAGACCTTTTTAAACACTGGAACAACTGCTTATATGGTCTGTAATGGGAATGTGTTTTATTTTTTGTACTAATTTTATGGGTTTATCTGTGCTTTTGTATGTTATGGTTTTAACTTGATTTTATTTATTTATTTTATTTTTTATCTTGGGATATGGACAAACCTTTTTGTCTGAAATAAAGTTTCATTCATTCATGAATAGATGAATTAATTTTATTGAAACTAAAATGAACCGAGGTCTCAGCCTTGTGGTACACCAGTAATAAACCTGTAGGTCATGAATAGATGAATTAATTTTATTGAAACTAAAATGAACCGAGGTCTCAGCCTTGTGGTACACCAGTAATAAACCTGTAGGTCATGAATAGATTAATTTTATTGAAACTAAATTGGACAGGAATAACTTTAACCTCGAATAATAATAACGTTTTTTGTTTATATTGTCAAGCGCTTTGTGATGTATATCTGCGAAAGGCGCTATATAAATAAACTTTACTTACTTACGTCAATCATTATTGTTTTCCCTATTTTTTATTTGATTATCTTCTAATATACATTTTGTTTAATTGTTTTGGTCAACTCTTGCTTTAACATGAGTGACAGTGTATACAGTTATGGTGACTTATGTGCAAATATACCATCAACACCTACACAAGAAAACAGCCTTCGAATAGTTGGTTCACATAAAGCATAAAAGGGTTAATAGAAGATGATTACCACTAATATTAACATACAGTTAAGAAAATATAGCATATCCAAGTAAAACTAAATGGGCTTTGTTTCTTTATAGACTGTTATGGAAACCCTGAAAAGCAAGCAAACACACAGACTCACACACGCACGCAGACACACACACAAACACACACTCACACATATATACATATTAGAGGTGTAAGAAATAATTGATGCATTGATATATTGCAATACTTCATGTCACAATATTATATCAATTTTTTTAAAGCTCAGTATCAATTTCCTATTAACAATTTACATGCAAATATTAACAGTGGTAGTTTATTTTTGTGCTGCATTTCAACCTGATGGCTTGTTGGCTGCAGTCATTAGTCCTCAGCAGTCTTCTGCTTCCACGAATCACCCAGATCTCGTGATAGTATACCAGTGAGTGGTGAGTGATGCTAACTTCACTCAGCTATCTGATGGATGAAGCAGAGAGGATACAGCTGACCCCAGCAGCTTTCAAAGCTGATGTTTGGACACGTTTTGGTTCCAAAACAAAGAAATGTAGTAAAGACTGTGACAGGAGTTATCAGTCTGTCTAATCAGAGTCAAATACTCTGGCAGTGGCAACAGGACAAATCTGTGAGTACACGTGCCTAGTTACCATGACGACGTAGCATTAAATTCTCATTTTAGCATAAAGTGAATTGGTTCAGTGCACAACTGAAGAGGCTAACTTCTCTGTTCAGCTGCAGCAGGTTTGCAACAATTAAATTAATAAACACAGCAATATATCGCATTGCCTGTAGCATCACGAAATATCGCAGCATACCGTATCGTTGCATCATAATTATCATCTACTTTCTGAGTTAGTTGAATATTTTCTCCCTGAATTCATAAATGTGTTTAAAAAAAAAACTTCTATTTTTGTTTGCATTTCATGGATGAAAATTTAAGTTTTGTTTCCCCTAAAAAACATTTCCATTTGCTTCCAAGTCTTAAAGTTAAAAAAAAAAGAAACTTGGTGAGATTCAGCCTCTAAATGAGTTTCCATCTTGAGGCCTTTCAGGTCTTTTGTAGTAATTAGTGTTGGTCTGGATTTGACCTCTGTGTGCTGTTTTGTGCATTAACGGTTGCCATGTTTATTTAGTCATCGCTGGTTGTGGTAAACTTGTGTATCTTTGTTTTTGTCTGTTGCTGTTTGAAACCCATGGCGGCTCCTGATCCTTTGGACCTTTGTGTCATTTATAATCTGTGATCCTGTCACACAGCAAGAGGTGAGAGACAGAAAAGAAAGGAGGGAGAGAAAGGAAGGGATTACTCATCTGACCAAACTCCTCCAACAGCCCCGGCAGCATACCGTCTGCCGTTAGCGCACCACTCCTCTCCTCCTCCTCCACTAACCTGCTCTGGTTTATCATAACTTTATTCTGATGAGTCAATCTGACAGCAGGTAACAGGATGAAACACACCGCTGTGAAGAATCTGAAGCTCGTGTAGAAATCAGAGCTGCAGAAAATCATTTTAACTGGAAAACATTTAAAAAGTTGTCGATTCAGGCAGGAAAAAAATTCAAGTCAAACTTTTGTGAAAGATTTCCAGACTTAAAATAAAAACACCTGCACCAAAAAGATTAAGGTTGTACATTTTTTTAAAGATCCCTTCTCATGTTGTTTTGATTAAACTCTGTTTTTGGTGTTTTTATTATTAAAATTGGTTCTTCATTCACTCAGATCAACTACTCTTTCAAATTATCATGAACTATTTTGGATTTTTATGCCAAATCACGGTAAATAACCTGCGCTTTCTATGACTGGTGGTGATAGACTGTAGCCTCAGCTGCCCTGGAGCACACTGACAGCACCCTCTGACCACCACCAGTGGAGAGTTTAGAATAGAAAATGAGTCCAAATTAAAGAATTATTTACTGTCTCTTGGAACAAAATGATCTTTTTAAGAGTTTAGACCAAAAATAGAAGAACAAAACCAGAACATTTATTGAGATTCTTAATAAAAGCTTGTTTTAAACAAACATTTATGGTTGACTCTGACACCATTTGTCTTGGGGTCTGCAACCTGTGGATCTGGGGCCACATGTGGCCCTTTGGGTCCATGAAGAGGCTCCTGTTTGACCCCAAATAAACGTGAGGAATGTTTATGTTGACATGAGTTTGAACAGATTTCCTCTACAAATTGTTGCATTCTAGCTGCATAATTCATTAACAATCAGGGGTCTGTTCTAGGTCCTATCTATACATTAATGATATCACAAATGTATCTAAATTATTGAATGGTATTTTATTTGCAGATAACGTTTTTTATGCAAGTGAAAATATAGAACATATAAGGGAAGTAACTCAAACTGAAAGCTGAAACAGTTGTTTAATGTAAACAATATCTCTGAATCTTGAGAAAACTAATTTGATGGTTTTTGGTCCAAAAAGAGCAAATATTGATATGTCATGGCTCTAGAAGATGCTACCAATGAAAGAGTGAGGGAAATTCACTTTTTAGGGGTCATTATTGATGAAAACATTACCTGGAAGCCACATATTGTGTAAAAACAAAAATAGCTAGAACAATTGGTATGGATTCTCTGAATAAAAATACATTATTTCTATTATATAATTCCTTGATCATTCCATATTTGTATTGAAATCTGGGGAACTACATATAAAGATTTTTTTCTACAAAAAAGAGCCATAAGAATAGAGCTCCAACCGGTCCATTATTTGCTGAGTTGAGAGCATTAAAGGTTGATGATTTAGTTGATCACAATATATTTAGTTTGATTTATATAGCTATTTATTTTTAAATAAAAAATATTTACCAAGAAATATCCAAATGAAATTTGAAAAAAGACAAAGTTGCTAAAACTTAAAGAGCAAGTTGCAGGTTAGAGACCCCCTTAAACAAATAACTTTTTCTGAATAAAAATTTACACAAATATAAAACTTTGTCACCGGTCCTGTTCATAACCTTTATGGACAGGATTTCTAGGCGCAGCCGTGGTGTGGAGGGTGTTGAGTTTGGTGACAGGAGAATCTCGTCTCTGCTTTTTGCAGATGATGTGGTCCTCCTAGCTTCATCAGGCTCTGACCTTCAGCTCTTGCTGGGGAGGTTCGCAGCCGAGTGTGAAGCGACTGGGATGAGGATCAGCACCTCCAAGTCTGAGGCCATGGTTCTCGGTCGGAAAAGGGTGGCTTGCCAACTCCAGGTCGGGAGAGAGGTCCTGCCTCAAGTGGAGGAGTTCAAGTATCTCGGGGTCTTGTTCACGAGTGAGGGAAGGAGGGAGCGGGAGATCGACAGGCGGATTGGGGCAGCGTCAGCAGTGATGCGGACGCTGAACCGGTCTGTTGTGGTGAAGAAGGAGCTGAGCCGGAAAGCAAGGCTCTCGATTTACCGATCGATCTACCTCCCAATCCTCACCTATGGTCATGAGCTTTGGGTAATGACCGAAAGAACGAGATCGCGGATACAAGCGGCCGAAATGAGTTTCCTCCGCAGGGTGGCCGGGCTCAGCCTTAGGGATAGGGTGAGGAGCTCGGACATTCGGGAGAAACTCGGAGTAGAACCGCTGCTCCTCCATGTCGAAAGGAGCCAGTTGAGGTGGTTTGGGCATCTTGTTAGGATGCCCCCTGGACGCCTCCCCAGGGAGGTGTTTCAGGCATGTCCTGCCGGCAGGAGGCCCCCGGGTCGACCCAGGACACGCTGGAGAAAATATATCTCTGGTTTGGCCATGGAGCGCCTTGGGATCCTGCTGGAGGAGCTGGTAGAAGTGGCTGGGGAGAAGACCGTCTGGAGCTCCCTAATTGGGATGCTGCCCCCGCGACCCGGACCCGGATAAGCGGAAGAAGACGAGACGAGACGAGACGAGACAAATATAAAACTTACTTAGAGTTTCGGAGTCATTTTTGTGAAAAATTGCAGTTTTTCCACCAGACCAGGAAGTGATGTAGGGGAAGGGGCGGAGCCCTTATCTCAAGATAAAATATTGATGTTATGCCGGTTCTGACACAGATAAATCTTTAAATGTTTCCCATTACTTAATAAATAAAGTTGGTAATTAGCAGATATTAGACAACAAAACTTAGAATACACAGCTCATTTGCTGAGTCTCTGATCCGGTCTGGTCTGGCTAGCTGCATCTTTTTTTTTTTACAACTTTATTGACTTCAGCATATTGTACAGATGAAATGACTGTAAAAACATCAAAAAGAGTAATCCAAAGTTCACATTCTTCAACAATAATATTTTTCAGAACTTGAGTCCAGTCAGCCAAAGTCAAAATCCAACAACAGTCAAGTAGAAACTTGAACATCAACCGGCTAGCTGTGTCTGCCCCAGTTAGCTCCTGTTAGCTTAGCTGCTGCTAACAGCGGTCCCCGAGGGAAGTTGAATTAATTGAACCGTCTGTTTAGAGTCACACTGGATGCTTTTCTTCAGTATTCATGTAGAACTCCATCACATCCAGTCCTGGGCGAGACCAAAGACTGTCCGGGTTTTTTGTCACCAAAGCAGAAGTCACCAAGCAGGTAACGAAGCTGTCCTGTTCTAATCATGGACTCGCTGTCCTGACAGACTGTGATTGTACAGCCTTCAAAAACACAATAATTTAGCATTTTTGAGAAAAATGAACACACTGACTTGATTAAACAGCAGCTCTAACCTAAAACTACCAGCTCATCACAGTGAGCAGAGAGCGAGCAGAGAGCGAGCTGAGAGCGAGCTGAGAGCGAGCTGAGAGCGAGCAGAGAGCGAGCAGAGAGCGAGCAGAGAGCGAGCTGAGAGCGAGCAGAGAGCGAGCAGAGAGCGAGCAGAGAGCGAGCTGAGAGCGAGCAGAGAGCGAGCTGAGAGCGAGCAGAGAGCGAGCTGAGAGCGAGCAGAGAGCGAGCAGAGAGCGAGCTCAGAGCGAGCAGAGAGCGAGCTCAGAGCGAGCTGAGAGCGAGCAGAGAGCGAGCAGAGAGCGAGCTGAGAGCAACCAGAGAGCGAGCAGAGAGCGAGCTGAGAGCGAGCAGAGAGCGAGCAGAGAGCGAGCTGAGAGCAACCAGAGAGCGAGCAGAGAGCGAGCTGAGAGCGAGCAGAGAGCGAGCAGAGAGCGAGCAGAGAGCGAGCTGAGAGCGAGCAGAGAGCGAGCAGAGAGCGAGCAGAGAGCGAGCTCAGAGCGAGCAGAGAGCGAGCTGAGAGCGAGCAGAGAGCGAGCTCAGAGCGAGCTGAGAGCGAGCAGAGAGCGAGCAGAGAGCGAGCAGAGAGCGAGCTGAGAGCAACCAGAGAGCGAGCAGAGAGCGAGCTGAGAGCGAGCAGAGAGCGAGCAGAGAGCGAGCAGAGAGCGAGCTGAGAGCAACCAGAGAGCGAGCAGAGAGCGAGCAGAGAGCGAGCTGAGAGCGAGCAGAGAGCGAGCAGAGAGCGAGCAGAGAGCGAGCTGAGAGCAACCAGAGAGCGAGCAGAGAGCGAGCAGAGAGCGAGCAGGGCAGCAGGCAGAATGCAGCGTTGCCAGGTTGGAGATGATTAAGTAGTTTTAGCTTTAAAAAATGATAACAAGCATCTGTTACACAAACTCCACACAACAAAGGGCTCAAATGATCATATTTATGGGATTATTGATGGTACAGAGTGTTAAATTATCCTACAACATTTATCTACATCTGGCAACACTTACTGCAGCGCCACCTAGCGTAGAACGCCCCTTTGTTACATCACTGGTCGAGATTTTTAAATAAAGTGTTTTTAGGATCTTTGCTGAAAAGCGGCACTTTTGACTAGAAAAATGGTTTAAAAAATGTATTGTAAAAAAAAGAAAAAACCCTCAATAAACGTTTTAAATAGTATTTTTGGACAGAATTTTATCTGAATTTTAAAAAACCTGCAACTTGCTCTTTAAAATGGAGTGAGACATTCCTAAAACCACGGTTTAGGACTAAAGTGTTGGAGCGATGTGTTTCCGTGTATGGAGCTGGGTTATAGAACAATCTGGAATCTGAAATGAAAAAGGTCAAATCAATTATAATGTTTAAAAAGAATGTTCTTCATTTTCATTGTACTGCTCGGCAATGAATTGTAGAAAATGGATTGAAGTTTGAAGGATTTGGCAGCTGTCTCAGTCATTTTTATTAGTGAACATATTTTATTTTACGGTTAATGATTTATCGGCTCTATCTGCTCCTTTTCATTTAAGTATTAGAAGTTGTATTTGTTTCGTAAAGTTACTGTTTTTTATGAAAAATGTTTTTTAAATGACTTTTTTCACCATAAATGTGTTTAAATGCTGATTTGCATTAATGTTAAGCTACTTGAACTTTGTTTAAACAACTTTCTGACAGACTGTGTGATTACTTATCAAATATAGCCCTCAAAAATCAACATTTATAAAAAAAATATTTCTGCTGCAAAAAGAGTTTCGTACATCGGATGGGAATCCACAAAATGTAAAGATGTCAAAATACAACACAGTAAGTTATGGCACAAAAAAACATTTTAAGATTAAAAACCTGAAACTTCAAAGACTTTTTTCTGCTTATCCATAAATAACCTGGTGCTTTTTAAATTGATCTTTAAAGACATTAAGGTCCAAATTAATTATTTACTCATATTTATTTTAGCTCAACGTTTAAAAATTTGAACAAGTCCACTTTGATACGTCTCAAATTGTAAAGAAAAAAAAATACAAAAAGGAATAAAAAGGCAGAATTAAAAGAAAACGTCTTAATAGATGTGACTGCAGTAGAGGTTGGGTCATGAAGCTTTAATATTTAATATTTAAATGACCTGTTTTTAGCTCTTCTTGTTCCTGTAGAATTACATCTGCTTTAATAATATTCAAATAAATGCACTGAGTGTTCTTTATTCAAATCCCTAAAAAACAAATGTGATGCACACTTCACCTTCCTTTGATTCTCCACGAGGCAACAAGAAACTCCAGGCGTCCTCTGACCTGCAGGACCAGGATCTTCCTCCTGAACATGACTTTTAGTCATTATTTTAACAATGTTTACCAAAAAATATATATCATTAACCCTAAACAATAGCCAGTATTTATTTATTATGGTGGGAAATAGTTTTGAGACAGTAAAAACTACAGGGCTCAAAGATTCCAGGGGCATGTCCCCCCCTGAGCCCCCCTACTTCACCCCTATGCCTCTACATCTACCTTTAGGCCTGAGAGGAGGTTGTGTTTCCTCCTCTTCCTCACAAACAAACAATCCGCTCATCTTCCTCCCCGCACCTTGAAGCGGAATGAAGAGGAGGAGGAGACGGAGAGGAGGAGAAAGGCTGAGACTGAGAGAGACAGAGGAGGAGGAGGAGAACCGGTTCAGCAGGTCCGGGCCTAACCCAGGATCCCTCCAGCCTGTTGTCACCGTTATTTTCTGCCGCGCATGCGCGCTGGCGCCCGTTTCCTGCTTTTTTAAAATGAGTACCTGCGCTGCTTTTTGACCCACCTCTGTCGGTGTGTGTGTGTGTGTGATAGCTGCCGGGGTTTTTTTTTTTTTACCGCTCACACACACTCCCGTTATATCAGCGCAGTGTGTGTGTGTGTGTGTGTGTGTGTGTGTTTACCTGTCCGGGCTCACCTGAGCGGACTCACCTGTCGGACTTCTCAGAACCGGACTCTAAATCTGGAAAGTTGAATAAAGAAGAAGAAGAAGAAGAAGACGGAGGAGGAAAGGAGGATAGAAGCGGGTTAAGAGAGGAGAGGTAGAAGGAGGGACACCTTCAGCTTCCTGCTTCGAAAAACTCACCTGAGTTTTTTTTTTTTTTTTTTTTTTTTTTGACGTCGCGAGAGCTTCCCTCCTCGAGCGGAGCGGACCGGACCGGACCGGGTCTCTGAAGCCAGCATGCCGAGGGCCTTTCTGGTGAAGAAGGCGAACGTGTCGCCGGTGAAGCGGAACTGGAGCGAGCTCCCGGACCACGAGCGGGGGGACGTCTACATCCCGGGTGAGTCCGTGTTGTTGTTGTTGTTCAGGAGCGGAAACCAGAACCCGGAGCAGCTTTTAGGGGTTATTTTATTTTATTGGTGTGTGTGTGTGTGTGTGTGTGTGTGTGTGTGTGTGTGTGTGTGTGTGTGAGGCAGGAGGGGGAGGAGGGTGGTCGGTGGTGATTGTAACGGGGCCTCTCTCTCTCTGTGTGTGGATAACGGGACCGACAGTTTAAGGTCCTCAAACGGTCCAAACAGACCTTTTAATCGAGTTAAACCGGAACCAGGTTCAGTTTTTAGGAGTCTGCTTCAGTTAACGGCCTCACAGCAACCAGCCGACCTTCAACCCCTGATTGCTGCTGTCTTCCTTGTTCAGCTGCTCTTATAAACGAGCTAAAAACCAGGAAAAACTCTGGATTTAATCCCATTTTCTAACTTTTTTTTTTTTTTTTTTTACCCAGAAGTAATTTAAATGTATTTTAAATAAATAAACTCCTGAAACATTTAAGCAGCTGATTGAAGGATGAAGGCTGTGGTATCTGTCAGATGTTTACCTCTGGTTTTACATCTAAATGACTCGCTGTCTCCCCCCTTTCTGAGAACAATCCCCATTGTGGCCTTCGGCGGAGTTTTTATTGTAGCAGGACTTCGGTATCAGATAACAAGTAACGGACTACACCCTAAACCTGTCTCACCCCCTCCCCCCGCTCCCTCCCCTCCTCACCGTTATCCTCTGTCTGCTGTTTAAAACACAAAGCGGGGTTTAAATTCATTTGAAGAGCAAATTATAACCAGTTTTTAAAGAAGCACTTGGTCACGTGGCTCCTGGACGCGTTTTTACGCATCCAAACAACCATTGGAGCGAGGAATCTGCACGTTTTCACCTGAAATCAGTCTAGATTCACTCATTTTTAATGTTTTAACTTAAATAAGGCTATTAATTAAATAAATAATCTTTAATTAGGTCATTATATTTTTCATCTAGTTAATCATAAACCAGTAGCGCCTGTGCGTAATGACGCAATCACCTCCCCCTCAGCAACGGTCCCAGCCAGGGGTTCAGGTATGTGCCGTTACTTGATGTACCTGCCTGGCGTGCGTGCATCTAGAAACACGCACGCAGGTATGATATAACTGCCTCCGAGGAAGGCGTGTTGAGTATTTTTATTATGAAACCTTTAAAGTTGACCAGACGGTGTGTGTGTGTGTGTGTGTGTGTGTGTGTGTGTGTGTGTGTGTGTGTGTGTCTCCTGATCCATCAACATGTTTCTGATGATCAGGCTGAATCCAGTTAGTTGTGTTTTGTTGTAACTGTAACCTTGTTTTCTGAGCTGACAACAGAAGAAAGAGAGCTCGTATAAAATAATTCATAATCACTAAACGCCCAATTTTGTTTTTTAAAATGTAATATTTTTGTATCTGGATGGCCATAAATACTTCAAACTTTTTTTTTTTACATGATCTGATTTTGATTTCTATGTTTGTTCAGCGCTTTGAAACATAAAAAAAAAAAAACACAAATTGAGTTGAATTCTACATAAATTTGAACAAAATCACAGAAGTTTCTCTATTATTTTATTCAGCTGTTTATAGTTAAAATAAATGTTTTTAAAATTTGACAAAACATTGACAAGATTTTATAACTTTAATGTCTGTTTTTTATTTAAAAAATATATTTTGCCGGGTATAAAATGTGACGTATTAGATGAAACGGTCTATTAAAGAAAAGAATCTGTTTGCATAACGCCACATTATTTTTCACGTACATCAGAACATTCATATTTTGAAGTCTCATTACATTTTTTTTGTATTTTGGTCAGCTGCTTACAGGTTTTTACATTTTTTAAATTAAATTTTACATTTAAAAGTTTGTTTACCTCGTCATTGTAATTTCAAAATAAATTGGTAAAAAAAAGTTTAATCTTTTTTCCTTTCAACAAAAATAGCATTGTGGATATCTGCTTGTGTATGAGCCTAAATTGGTTAAAGAAACTAAATTTTGATCATTGTGCAATTTAAATGATTAGTAAGCAAACAAATAAACACAAAAATCAAAGTCCAGCTGCTTTATTTACACCCACGTTTTACTGATTAGCATCTTATTTCACAAAACGATGAAAATAATGAAATAAGTAAGTCCTGAGAGCAGTCATTTTACGCTTTGTTTTTAATTTCACTCATTTAAATATGTTAGTTTATGTTTAAACAGCCACTTTGGTTGATTTACAGCTAGGATTAGCTAACTAAGCTAAGTTAAACGAAGCTAAGCTAACTACCTGCTGTTTTAGGCCAATTATCTCAGAAATGAGAACTTAAATGATAAGGAATAAGGTCAGACTCCACCTTACTGTGATTAGACACCATTCAGAACTCATGTAGGATCCATTGTTAGCATAGTGACCAGGCTAACTACTGTTAGCAATACTAGCTGATGACAGTGTATTCCTCCAACACTGTAGCAACATGTTCACTAGCTGTAGGTGGTCAGTACTCTGTTTATGATTGAATTCCTGAGAAACAAACCCAAAGAAATTAAAATAAAACAATTTTACTGTAGCTAACTCCACTTTTTATATGTGGCAGCCATGTTGGATTTTAAAGTCAAGGTTCATCAGGACCATTTCACTTTGGGGGTGTTTAAAGCTCCAAGTACAAATGGAACGCACAGTTAAGCTAACTGGCTGTTGTATTTAAAACAAAAACAGAAAAGTTAGACCCATTTTTAAATTTCTGTTGATGTTTTACCCAATAAACTGACCAAACACGCTCCTCAGATATTAATCAGTCGCCCTTAGTGAAGTTCCTCAATCTTCTTCCTCTCTGAGCTCAAGCTGCTTCAAGGTTAATGTTTATTGAATGGAGGAAAATGTAACGGACCCTTCAAACAGCCTGCTGCTGCAGACAATACACCTTTAGCAAACACACACAGACTCACATGTTTGATAAAGCTATCTACTGATTGTTGACTCTATCAGGGGAGCGATGTTAGGAATTAAAAATAAAATACTACAGCATATTTAAACAGCACAACTCCGCATCTTTATTCTCAACTCAAAGCGTTTAGGTATTTGTAACCCCCCACCCGTTTCTTCCCACACACATGCACACACACCCCTCATTCATTGGTGATGAGGGGAAGGAGGGGTGAGCAAACAATGCAAGATGAGATTAAATGTCCAGCTAGCAGCAGTCACTAAAGACACCCAGCAGGACGTCTCAGGTCCAGGTTTCTTTCACTGTTGTGATTTGGTCGCGTTGATTAAACTGGACTGAACTGGGACCTGTTTTATTTGACGGCTTTCTTTAATTCCCCTCACAAGGCTTTTATTGTGAAAGGACACTAGATAAATAAACTGGACCTAATTTCCCAGAATGCATCACCAGAAAACATTAAATTTGTATTTCTTTATTAAAACCACCTTTATTCAAGTACCCAGCAACAGATCTGTGTTTCTAGTAGATTTTCTAAGAGACGTGGGTTAAGTGATTTATCAGAACACATTCTGGAACCATAATAACCCGTAAAATAGATGAAATACCCAAAGGAACACTGAACTGGAACTTTGTATTCTGTAATATGAATGGTTTTAGAGATAAATAGCATTATAAACACGAAAGAAAATATTAAAGTGTCTTCAGTTCGGATCAGTTTGAGTCTAAATAAAAGTTTGATCTGATACAGTGTTTTAATAATTTAATTTGTTGTTGATGTGTCTGTTACAGACAGGGTTAAATAAATGTTGGCTGATCATTTAGCAGAGATTTTGTTTGCATTGCTGACTGTTGTTTGATTACAAGCATCAGTCAGTCTCAGCTGTGTCAAAATCTGTTGTATTAGGATCTAAATAGAGATGAACCTGAGTCACATAGAGCATCTTAATGCATAAAACCTGATTTCCACTAGTTTCCTCAGGATCACTCAAGTCAGATTTTCAGACTTTTTCTTTGACTGACTTAAATAAAAACAAAAAAAGACAAACGTTAATGTCTTATTATTCATTTCCAGTGTTTTACTTGTGGTTTAGATTCATATGAACCTGTCTAAAGTCATATTAACAGCTGTCTTTTATGGACAGATGCTAAATTTGGTACTTGGGTTTTTCTGAGATTATCCGTGAATTATTTTTGTATTTTGGCCTCAGAAGTCGATCGCTGTCTTTCTAACTTTTAGTCAAATAAAGATAAACCCAAATGCTGCTCTTTTAGTTTTCAACACCTGAGGAATCCCCATGCTTGTACATCTTGTTCTGTATATTTTTCACTTTTTGTAAACTTTAAAAAATCCTCTCAAATCTACACAAACTCTGTCTACAAATATGATTTTTTTTAAATTCATTTTTATTTTATAAAAATATAGTTAAAAAAGCTTTGTTCCTTGGGATTTAATGATTATAAAGTGGTATTTGTAACATCAGTGCCACCCAGGATTATCTCTTTAAATACATTTACCCAGTAGAAAACTATAAAAGCAGACTCTAAATGTGATTATGTCAACAAGAACAAAAACTATACATAATATCTTCTTTGCTCTGTTTAATTTTAATAGGTATTGAGCTGCATTAATACCTGAGTGTGTGTATATACACTCCTGTCTGACATCAACAGGACATTTCTTTACCAAATCCTCCTCCGAGGCAGCACAGAGCCGTTACTGTCACAGCGTACCGTTAGCTCCGGACGTTTACAGATCACCTGTTGTGCGTTCTCGTCTATCAGCTAGCTGAAGGGCCTCGTTTGCATCCACATTTGGGTTTTATCAGATTAAGATCCGGCTAGCTAAACTGATTCATTGTTTTCGCAGCGACCAACCACACCTGCCTCTGAACTACCTGAACACATCCGCAAAACTCCGTTGGTTTCTCTTTCTGTTATACGCTCTTTTTGGAGTTTTGTTCTGCTCGTGCACACGTCCGACACACAACGCACACACTCACACAGTTTGAGATCCAGCCCTGCGGAGGTGGATTGTTTGAGGAAGGTACAGAGCCGGTGCTGCAAGACCGTCTGGTTGAACGAGTCTAACTGTAACGGGGATGCCTTTGTGTGTGTGTGTGTGTGTGTGTGTGTGTGTGTTTCTAGGCATGTGTCTGCGTGCAACACAAATCACACTAAACAATGGGCCAAAGAGGAGCACACACCCACGTGCACATACATATACATTCAATACAGGGTGTTTGCTAATTAAGTGATTGTGCAAATATGAAACGGTGCAGGAGAGACCTGTTATGAAACTCAGTAATCCAATAATCAAAGGTCGCCTCTCCCTCCCTTATTCAACATTAATCTAACTCGTGTTTGCCATCATGAAAAGCCTTTTTAAACCTGTGTTTACATTTATGAGTGTCATATACCACCTGTCGCAGAGATCAGCTGCAGATAATTGGATTCTTTACACTAACATGTTTGATTTAATGCTGCTTTTTGATTCTGCTCTCTCGTGTTTCATAAAAATAATCCTTAGAGCAACGTTCATAATATCAATCAAATGATTTGATTCTGATTCAAATTGAATAATGTGAACAAACTTTTCCAGTCAAAGAGCACAAACAGCCTGGCCTTTTAGACAGTTAGTTAGCCCTTTTAATGACAGGACATTTGCGTCACTATTTTAGAAATTACAAAGAGAGGCACACATATTTCAGAAATATAAGTCACTACTGGCAGCAAACGTCTGGATAAAACTGAGCTATAGAGGTTTAGCGGAATCAGAAGGAGAGAGAAATGCTAGAACTTTCACATTTATAGCAACTATTGCTAGCAGTATAGCACTGCAATTGACAAAAACAAGTGGAATATGTTTGGAATATGGAATATTAAATTTAAGCTAGGACGCAGAAGTGTCACGTTATTTTATCCATGAAGCCCCCAAAAAATTACGAGCCACATTTGCTCAACAAACTGTAATTGAGTTTGTTTAACTTGATAACACGAATATTAGCTTATCGGCTAAAGTTAAAGACAATGTTTATATATTCAAATTTAGCTTTAAATTAAATAATGTGAGCACAACCTTCAATGAAACACCACAAATGGCCACTAGGTGCCCTTTAGCATGAGTTAACCTATTAAAAGCTAAAAAAAAAAAGTAATATTTTTGGTAGTTAAAAACAATAGTGAGACAAATACTTCTGAAATATACAATTCTGCAGCAACTTTGTGGATGAAATTTAGCTGTAGAGGTTTAGGAAAGAATCATAAGGAAAGAGAAAATGGCTAGCTTGTGTTGGGTTAGCAGCTATTGCTAGCAGTGTAGCAACTGACAAAGCATAAATAGGTACCAGGTGCCATTTAGCACAAGTTAGCCTAGCCTCCACAAAATATATTTGCGGTTGTATTTTTGAACTTAGATGGTGAGTCTCTTAGCAACATATTCAGTTCAATTCAAAATAAGTTTAATTCACTCAACAAAATTCAAAGTACAAACGTCAAATCAAAATATAAATATATAAATGTTATCAGTAGCTAAATTTAATGGAAAATGTTTTTACAAGCTTCGAAATTACTATTTATGTTAATTTTCAAACCATTTAATGTTAATATTGATTACTGGTGTATACTGGTGTAACATTTTTATAATATTTGTATATTTCAATAGGTAAAGCATATCTTAACAGACACATTGTTTTTAATATACTGGTTATGGTTTAGACTAGAACAGTGGTGAGAAAAACAACATATATTGTGAGCATTTAGGTGTTTTTAAAAATGTTCTAGTGTGAAATTCTATGCAAAACAGTTGATTTTTTTAAATTGTTTTCAACAATTAAACTCTAAGCTACAAGAAATAATGAAAAACGTAGTAAAAAGTTGAGTCCCTTTGAGAAATCAGCTGATGTCCACAGGTTACTGTAAACGACGTTATCCTTTCATAATGAATTATCTTTATTGGCCGTTCTCTCATAAAAGGCTTATTTATTCTCTCAGTCACTTTTGTGTACACTGAAGTTTCATTTAAGTGTTTTTTATTGAGGGTTTTGTTTGTTTCTCATTCATGATCACAATAAATATGTCATATATTTGTTGAATGTTTAAAATAGTTATTTTAATGTACCTAAATGTTTGGAAAAATACATTTCTGCTCTGGAAAATTCTGTTTGTATTGAGAAACCTGACAACAAACTGCCTCTTTTGGAGTTTGATTTGTCCACCAATAGTTAGACAAGATCAAAAACAGAGCAGATAATCAATAATCACTCTTCCTTTCGTGTTTTCTCTCCAGTCTCCATCTTCCCTCCATCCGTCCTGGTGGAAGCTGAGGCCAGTCCTGCTGAAACGGTTCCTCTTTGCCTCACTAAACACTATGTGTGCGACGCTCACGCCGAGCTGCCGTCCAGCACGGTGCTCGGAGAACCCCACAGTCCCGCAGATTCACCGGAGGCCAGGTCCGACATCAGGAGGAGGTCTCAGTCCAGCTCTTTGTACGTCCGATCCAAAATCAAGGTGAGAAACTGTCTGATTTCTGGTAAATTCACAAACATGTCAAGGGTTTAAAAACATTAGTTTATTTTGGGAGGAATTTTCCAACAACTAAAGCCTAAATATATTCCTCATGACAAATAAATCTAATTTAACAGCCATGTATACATTTCCTCTTTCTATCACAGGTAACTACAGGTGAGTTGCCTTATGATGCAACTCCTGACTCTCAAGCCCCTCCCCCTATTTCTGACCCCTCACCTATAACCCCACAAGCCACCGTGATACCAGCTGCCCCAAAGCTAGTCCCCGTCTCCTTAGACGCGGTCTCCATGGTAACGGAATCTCCAGGTCAAAGTCAAAACTCGCCGCCAACATCGACAGGAGGGTTTGTGTGCCAGGTACGTCATTAACACGTAGGAGGATGAATTAAGTCAAAACAATTCTTTTATTATGATCATAAAATGGGTAACTATGTCTTTTAGTTTTAAAATGAGAATAGTTCTGTCTTTGTAGAACAGAATAAACAGATTTAGGTGTGATTTATGAGACTGAAGCTAATCTGTTTAGTGACCAATACAAAACTGATCATCTTGAAAAATAAGCACATAATTTCTTCACGTGTTCAGAAAAATACATTTTCCAAAATTACTGAACCAATCGGTACAGATTTAAAAATAACTTGGCATCCATCACTAAGATTTATTTGGAAAACTTTTTCAGCCTTTAAACATTATTCAGAGGGTTTCTGCACCACATGTCTCCCTAAAATCTCCCAGTAATTATATGACTTCCTACTTCATTTGATGCATTCAGAGGTCAGAGACTCCAGCTCCTGACAGTCTGCTCCAGGGCAGCTGTGGCTACAGTGTAGCTCACTGCCACCAGTCTGTGAATATGTGTGTGTGTCATACTTGGGCGGTATCCAGACCTTGATACCGTCAAACTTTCTCCATATTTTCCCGTGGTGTACGGTATTACCGTGACCAGGGTTGGACTGGGACCATAATTCAGCCCAGGTATTTTCAGTCATGGCTCCCACCATGAGCACTTACAGCTGATGTTCGGTTTGGACGGCTACCGCTGTTGATTGAAGCGCTGTAAGCTCGCGAACACACCTGCGGCTATATGAGCTCACGCCGCAACAAGGGAGTATTGAGTAACATGGAGGAGGGGGATCCCACTGTCGACTGAAGCCCTAAGCGCGTGCAGACACCCATGGCCGTATGACCTCGCGGCGCAACAAGGAGTGCTTATTAAAACGAGCTGCTCGGATAGCGGGCTGCACAAGCGCTCCAGACCGGCCCAAAGTTACCGTCGGCTCACCGGCAGTCCAGCGCTGACCGTGCATTTTTTTTTTGTATGACGTATTGAAACGGATACCGTTGCTATTTTTAAACACTGGCTGTATACGGTATTACCATAATACCGCCCAAGCCTAGTGTGAGTGGGTGATTGACTGACTGTAGTGTAAAGTGAGTCCTTGGACTCAGTTAAAGCTCTATACAATACAGGCCATCTACTATAATGTAGATGTAGTAGTTTTTTCTCAGTTCTTGTAAATAACATGTACAGTGACAAGATCTTGAGTGAACTGTTAACATTTAAAATATGTTACCAGCTACCACATTTTTAGCCAAGTTTAGCTCAGTGCTGGTCAAATTGACTGAGGTGTAGCCATGTTTGTGTTGGCTAATGTTGATTAGCTGTGGCAGCCATCTTTAATAGGGTTGTACTTTCAGTTAATCAGTTCTAGGTCCAATGATGACTTGATGACAATGAGAGGTTGGGTAGCATGGTGGCACAGTTGTTAGCAATGTTGCCTCACATCAAGAAGGTTGTAAGTTTGAATCCCGGCTGTGGCCTTTCTGCGTGGAGTTAGCATGTTCTCCCCTTCCGGGTACTCCGGTTTTCCCAGACAGATCACAACATGCCTGATGGGGTGTTTGTTTATTGTATGGACGTTGCTTTGGATAAATGTGTCTAATAAATGAATAAACATGAAGATAAAAATCTGTCAGTTGCTTAGTCAGATATTTAGCTAACAGAAAAGAAGCTAACTCCAACAGGTGCTAAAATGTCACACAATGTGTAGCGCTTGGGCTACGTGATGGGATGACTAACAACTACTGTATTGTGACACCAAATCTTAGCTCATTATCTGTAAAATTAACTGAATTGTAGCCGTTTTTGTTTTGGCTAATGTTGATTTTCTGTGGCGGCCATCTTGTATGAAGTTGAATGTAGCTATGAGCGATAAACATGAATCTGAGAACCTGACAGGACTGGACTGTTGTTGTTTTACAGGTTTGTGAGAAAACCTTCCAGTACCAGCGCATGTTGAACCGACATGTGAAGTGCCACAACGAGACCAAGAGGCACCTGTGCTCCTTCTGTGGGAAAGGCTTCAACGACACCTTCGACCTCAAGAGACACGTACGCACACATACAGGTGAATACGCACGTTCACGCATTAACACGGGGTCACGAACGGCTTTAACGAGCTTTGAATCCCCCTCCAGGCGTCCGTCCGTACAAGTGCAGCCTCTGCGATAAGGCCTTCACCCAGCGCTGCTCCCTGGAGTCCCACATGAAGAAGATCCACAGCGTCACCCTCAAGTACGCCTACAAGGAGCGACGCAACAAGCTGTACGTCTGCGAGGAGTGCGGCCACACGGCGGGGACGCAGGACGAGCTGCTGCTGCACCTCCACTCGCTTCACCCCGACAGCCCGCTGCTGAAGGGGAAAGCAGCGCGGCGGGCAGGGGGAGGAGCCTCCGGCCCCAACGGGGGATCCGCTCCCAGCTCCCCTCAGGACGGGGACAGCGATGACACGAACGGATCGGCCGGGCAGTAGATCAACAGAATAAACTCCGAGATGAAGGAGGGACGAGTTGACTCATGGATGAGTGGAGGGTCAAAGGGGCGGAGCCAAACTGCACAGCAACAAGAATAGCAAATCGACTGTATTTACTGTAAATATGTTTATATTTATCAAAGTGTTTGGATTGGGGTTTTCTATTTTTAATGATATGACGCATCAAACAAGTCTGACCACAAATCAGCCAAAACATTATGACCGGTTTTTGTGACGTTAGAGCGTCTTCTACCTGCAGATCTTTAAAATCATGTAGGTTTTAAATGTGGAACCATCACAGGTCAGATCAGACCATCACCTTAAAGGAACTGGTCATAATGGTTTAGCTCATCTGTCTGTTTCTATGTGGGACTGCATTACCTGTGGGCTTCTCTGTACAGCAGAAGAGATGTTTTTCTATGAAAAGTCTTTATTCATTAAAGGGAGTAATATATGACACTGAACTGACTTTTTTCTAATAAAATAGACTTTATAAAGATTAGCTGAGACTCTGAGGTGCAGACATGTGCTGCAGCCTCTGAGTGTTCCAATAATACTGTGGAGCTCACCTTTACCTGACCTGTCAGGGTCTGGATTTTATATCTGAGGCTGAAATGATACAAAAAAGTTTGAGATTTTAATGCGTTGCCAGGTATCCAACCAAATCTAAGAAAAAATGTCACAAATATGACATTTTTGACTTTATGATAAGAATCAGTTTTAAACCTATTATTGTGATCTGGTTATGAGATGTGGATCAGGACTAGAAGAACACTGGTGGTCCTACTTTTCGAAAAGAATGAGCTGAGGTGGGTCTGGTATCTTTATTTGACCAGGAAAGACCTTGAGATTAAACTTCAAGAGAGAAACAAAAGAATAAGACGATCAGAAAAACAAACTAAAACAAATCGGATGATAAACGGTAGTTTTCTGCAGCAGAGTCGGTAACAGAAATCCATCCATCCATTCCCTCCACTGAGGGTCATGAGGAGCTGGTGTCTAACTCCAGCATCACTGCAGGGGACACCCTGGACGGGTCGCCAGTCCATCACAGGGCCACACCTAGGGACAATTTATAGACCTGACATGCTCGTCTTTGGTCCATGGGAGGAAGGCGGATAATCCCACGCATGGGGAGAACATGTAGGCGCCACAAAGAAAGGCTGGGATGCAGACCCACGACCTCATTGCTGTAAGGCTACCCACTGCACCACCAAGCAGCCCATAAAATAAATCTAAAATCAGAACATTAACCAGATGTCTGAGTGTCTAAAATGTTTAAAAACCTGTTTAAATTCACCAGTCAGACAAGTCCCTTCAGATTCAGCTGGTTGTGGAGCCGATTCCCTGAACGAAGCTGAACACCTGAATGTTTATTTTCCTAAAGTCGGTACGAGTCCTCAGAAGGAACAATGTGACACATCCAGTAGCTTCCTGTGGCTTATTGGAGGATGTAGTTCTGTAGGGATGGGAGGGATGCCTCCCTCTGGAGACACATCCCATCAGGAGGAGGTCAGACCCAGACCTCATGGAGGGACTCTGTCCTCTCTGGGCTGGAAACGCCTTGGGATCCTCCAGGAGGAGCTGGACAGCTGAGGGGCGTCGCTAACGTTTTTATAACAATAATTTAAAACGGACACTAGGGAGTGCTAAAAACAAGCAAAAACTGCATAGTGTGCCTTTAAACTTCCACTGCTCCTAAGGGACGAGTCAAATGCAGAGAAAGGATTAAAATAAAAATATCACTTATTATTATTATTATTATTATTATTAAAACAGAACCCTGCAGAGTGTAGATCCAGAAGAATTTAATCAGCCTAAATGTTCACATGAAATTAAAAAACTGATTATTATTCTCAAGATGTTAAACTAATCATTTTAAGATTAAATCCAGTTTATGAGCTAATAAAGAAAATTCAGTGACAGATGTTTTTTCTCTATTTGTAAATCCAAAAAATTGCCGTCTGACTCTCAAGAAAGTAAAGGAGACAAATCTAAATCTAAACATGCTCATTTAATAATAATACATTCATAAAATCCACATGGACCATACTCTATTCTGAGAGTCTGTTAGACTGTAACGTCCGTCTGGTGGATCTTAAAAGCTGATCCAGTCCTGATGAGTCAGACGTTTCATCATTTCAACATCTTCAGCTCTGAATTAGACCAGGATTAACTCAGCCACATCGTGCCGTTCCAGGATTAAATGTAAACACGTAATTACAGATTTTAAGAAATTACTCTAAACATTTCACACCCTTATGTTTACAGTGTGACTGTTTGAGAAAGGCAGTAAAACCCTGAAGCATCAGGTCTCAGACCGTCACCAACCTGCTGCTTCTGAGGTCAGATGTTATCAACTCAGTTCATATCAATCATATTATCTTAGCTGTCAGGAGTAGAGCTTATTCTCTTTGACGTTTTTTTTTTAAACCTTATATAATTTAACTGTTGTGTTTCTGTTCCCACCTGGTCTTTGTTTTTACTGCAGCCATTCTTCTGCCTTTCAGTGAACACTGGACTGAGTGTGTGTGTGTGTGTGTGTGTGTTTGAAAGAGGTAGCGTCTGCGGTTGTTGGGAGGGTGAGGTTGGATTCCTGATCTCTGTTGAGTCTTGTTGGAGGATTCCAGCAGCCTTCAGCCTGGGGAAACTGGATTCAGGTGACAAGAAAATAACGGTCTGGAAGGTTAACTGACTGATTGTGTCAGAGAAGATGGAAGGTTAGTTGTTCATTAACACTTTCTAACAGTGAATCTGAAGGCAGAGGAATGCAGTTTTATTAGGACTATAAAATATTTTCCTAAGATCTTTAAATGTTTCCATGTATGCTGTTTCTGAAGCAGCACTACATTTCTATGTTCAGTTTTTATAGTTTATATTATTTAATTTAACTAAACCTGTATGTTATTGATTACCTGTGAAGAAGAAATGTCTTTGGTGCAAGGTGGTTAAACATTTAGAGGTTACAGATAAAACTGAAAACATAAATGTTTGTGTTGTAAATGTGTCTTTTGTGTCACTGAAGAATAAAAACTTTTAAATATGTGTGAATATAAAATATTATTATATATTTGAATACCTAGAGATAGTTTATTATTAACTTAAAAACCTTGTTTTGGGCTGTTTTCCCACTTTTCGCCACTTGGTGTCGCTGCTCAGATTTCAACCCGTCGGTCACGTGACTAATGTAAATACGGAAGTGCTCTTTTCCTTTTAAAAACGAGGCGCCAGCAGCTGCTATTCTTCTAAAAATTAAAAGGTGAGCAACTTTAAATTAAATAAAAACCTTTCACTCACTTATTTATCTTTTAAATCCGCATACTAAAGGTTTTTTGTTTGTTAAAGATTCACATAAAGAACTCCGTTAACAACATTAGCATGCTATCTAAAGTTGTACCGAGTCTTTCATATTTTCACTCATTATTCTGTGAGCTTACGGGGTCACCTCCTTCCTGTTAGGTCCACAGGAATGCCGCCTTCAGAACCGGTTCGGTGGGGTCGGAAGCGGGTCCTGCCGTCCTGTCCGAACCCGCTGTTCCTGAAGTGGCTGACCGAACTCCGGGACCAGGCCAGAGAGAAGGGCCAGAAGGCCCAGTACACCTACCAGAAGGTACGGAGACCCGGAGGAGGCTCTCAGCAGGAACAGACTTGTATTAATCTTAATATTATGTTCATATACAGTATTTAAACAGTGTGGTTCAGGTTAGGTGTATGCTCAGATTCAGATATCTTTAATCCATCTCTAAGGGAGAGTTATTCCATTAATTTAAAGACCTTTGTGTTTATATTAGCTATATATTTTATGTAACCTGTGTGGTAACTTGGGCAAGAAGAGACCACCATAGATGAGCCCAGCTAATATTTATGTAGCTTCATATAAACTTAGAGACAAAACAGAGTAGAAAGCCTGGCTAACTGCCAGAGAGTCTACAGCAACCCTCTTGTGGCCAAATAAGGCTATAACAACCTGCAAACAAATTATTGAAAGTAATAATGTTTAAATAGTGGCTTGGTAGACAGACACCAGTCTAAATAAAGATGTGAAAAGTTACAACAATCACAACACATAATCAGCGTTTTAATAAAAATCAGATGTTTGTGTTCAAGTTTTTAAGAAGTTCATTAAAAACGTTTAAAGAAGCCATATCCTTAAGTTTCAGGTTACTCTGGAAGCAATAATCATGAGGAGCAGTGTATTTAATTATCTGTTTTCCAAACTCGATGAACTTTTGTTAAAGATCCTGGACTGAAGACTTAAACCACCTATAGATTTGAATGAATGTTTGTCTGAAGGTAAAACAGCATCTGGACCAGTTTTCTAATTCATTGTAAAATAATTAGATTTCTTGTTTCAGACAACAGCTGTCAACACTACTGAACAACTTTTGATCAAATCCAACAAACAAACACAATCTAATAAAGATAAAGGTGTCATAATGGCAGAAAATTGGCCAGTTTGGAAAATAAATGTTACCATAAAGCTGCATGGTGGCACAGTTGGTAGCACTGTTGCCCTGCAGCAAGAAGGTCACAGGTTCGGTTCCCAGCTGCAGCCTGGGTTTCCTCCAGTTAGCCCAGTTTCCTCCCACGGATCAAAAACGTGCATGTTAGATAATTATAATTCACTTTGGATGAATGCGTCTGAATAAACATACACACATAAATAAATAAACTAACAAACAGAAGGTTCAACAGCATTTTTCTAACATAAAAAATGTATTTATGGTTGAAAAACTCATTTTAAATGGTGTGAGATGGTCAGTAGAAAGGAAAATAAATTCTAATATATAGTTCATCTTCTTTTTTTCAGGCAATCAACTCTTTGAACAAATATCCACTTCCACTTCAAAACGCTAAAGAGGCGAAAATCCTCCAGAACTTTGGAGACGGAATCTGCAAAATATTAGACGACAAACTGCAGAGACACTACAGAGAGCACGGTAAGGATGGGTATTTAGTGTGTCAGCAAATGTGTAAAAAAACTTTAAAAAAAAACAACTAAATACACAAACATGATGGAACAGGTAAGTTTAGAAGAAATAGAATGGAAAAAATAGAAAAATAACCAAATAATTAAAATGTTTAAAGAAACAGGAAGTTTGAAGGCTTTTTATTTGTGCTGTTTATTATTAACAAGATGTGATGATTTGTGTTTAAAACGAAGTGACGTTTGGCCTCTAATTAGTGAAATTATTCAGCCGTGACTCGGCATAAGTCTAGTTAGTCATCATCCAACAGGGTATTTTCCAGAATAAAGAAAAATCAGGATCAGACAGAAAACAAGAAACTCTTCTACATTCTGTATGGAAGCGACGCCAAACTAACTGAACCACTAATTCTCTGGACGCCACATAAAGAGTTTATGTTAAAATCTCTGTGAGCGATGGTTATTAGGCAGAATCGGTCACTAACCAGTTCTTTAAACTGGTTTATTTAATAAATCAGGTTCGCTCTCTTCATCTCTTCTTATGCTTCAGGATCAGACGCTCCAATTCACTGCCTCCCTAAAGGAGCGCCCCCTCCTGTCAGCACAGATAACAGCACGGCTCCTCCCAGGAAGGTAACATCAAAAGATCTGGGGAATTTTCTCATCGTTTCTTATATTTTTAAGTAATGTCAATATAATAAAAGTAAAAGATGTGTGCATCAGTACAAACTTTTTGTAAATGTTTAGCAGCAGATGTGATTGTGTTAGAGAAGTTTAATGATCCTAAATTAAACATATAACCTGTTTATATAATAAAACAGACATCAGCTGTAGGTTTTATGATATAAAAATACATATAAACTCAAAACACAAGTTAAAGATATTTAGTTTACTTCTCTGTCCACCAGGGGGAGCTCCAGGACTCTCCTCCCTCCTCTCAGCTCAGCTTTTAACAGGCAGTTTGAAACATTTACATGGAATTTGATTCAAAGATGACGAAGGAGAAATGTTTTATATATTTTTTATTTCTTGTTGCTGTAAAACAATTGTTTGAATATGTTTGCTTTAACAGAATGTGTTATTTATTTAAACAGCTATCAGAAATCAGGTGTAAATCGATGTTTAAATACCAAATCAGATGTTACATTTTATTTGTTTGTAGCAGAAGAATACTGCAGGTGATGGAGGGGGGGATGGAGGAGGAGGGAAGAGGAAGAAGAGGGAGTACGTTCCCCAGAGGAGGTCTGGAGGATACGCCGTGCTGCTCGCGCTTCACAAACATTCACAGGTACGTTTACCTTCATTTAAATCAAAGTAGTGTGTTCTGTAATCAGGATGGAAGAGTCTTCTTATCATCTCTGTCTGTAGATTCCAGGAAACAAAGGTTTCATGTTTAAGATGGAGCTGCAGACAGAGGCTCAGCTTTTCTGTGATAAGTCCTTCACTGTGGTAGGTGTTCCCTCTGAGATCGGTCCTCCTGCTGTGGGTTAGATCCTGATTCTCCTTCCTTTTGTCTGCAGCCAGATCTGGGCTGTAAATACACCGCCTGGTCCTCAGTCAGCACCCTGATCCACAAGAACCTTCTGATGAAGACTCACAACCCTGCAAGGTTCAAATCCGTCCGTCTGTTTCACCTCTGCAGAGCGAAGAGTCGTTAAACCTTCTGTTCCTGTTTCAGGTATTCTCTGACAGAAGAAGGTCTGGATCTGGCTGAGCGGCTGGCGTCTGTAGAGCAGGAGGTGAAAAACGTCCCAGAGGAGGACTGCAGTCAAAAAGAGGAGGCTGAGGAGGAAGCAGGTGTTGTTGATCTCACCTGGAGTGATGAAGAGGAGGAGACTCGGAGCCCTTCAGAGAGAGCTGCCTCCGTTTCTCAGCTTAGGAGCGATAATGAGACATCAGAGAAACCCAGCGGAGAACGTCTCCTACCTGGAAGCTACGACATCGTCCTCTGTGTCGACTTCATCGAGACCACCGGGTGAGACGAAGGCTGTCTACAAACCAAAGCAGCAACATCGACGTTGGTGATTTTAATCTGTATATTCTGGTTTGTTTGAGCAGCGGGAGCCAACACCGTAAACAGGAGCTGGTCAAAGAACTCCAGAGGAACGGAGTCAACTTTGATGTCCGGAAGCTGAACGTGGGCGACTTCCTGTGGGTGGCTCGGGAAAAGGTCACACCTGTTCCAGGTAAGAGTCAGTAAATCAGACAGATGGACGGAAAGCCAGATTCACATTTAGTTAAGTTAGCAAAACCAACAGGATGAGTATCGGTCAGATACTAAGGTTATGTACTCATACTTATAAAAGTACTCTGATACTATGGAAATGATACTATTTGAGTTGCAGCGAGAGACAACAGCAGCTAACTGGAGCTAACTCTGGAGCAGATGAGTCAGACTACTTGTGTTGTACTATTATTATTAGTAGTTATTTTTATGTAGCAGTAGTATACACACACTGTCTGAATCCTCACAGTACTGACATTTGATTTGGTAAAGTACCAGTAATCTGTTCATAAGGCCCAAAGTCAGTGGTGGGCCGTGACTTTGGGCCTTCAGTGATTTTCTCCTCAGTTCAACCTAAATTAATACGCCTCATAATACCATCAATCTGACGCCACGGCTCCAGAATCCATACAAAATCACACATACACATTACATCACCCTTATTATAGGCTGGTGTAGCATTATAAACTCTATTTATATGGTTTATAATTGGCACATACTTCTGTAGATCCACTACTAGGTTTTGTTAGTTTTACACGGAGAAAAATCTCTGATACTTTCACCTTTTAGTGCTTACAGTCACTCTAGGTTCGTTCTGATATTACAGGGAGTAGATTATGCATTTCATATTGACAATAGAAATCTGAGACTAGAATTAGACTTCATGATTTTATTAAGAAAGAGACGGACGACAGTTATCACAGATAAGAAAGAGGTAGTTAGCAGGTGGTCAGCATTAAGTCATTCACGGTGGTAAGGTGTTCTGAATTGAATCTTAAATAAGTTTAGCAGTCTGAGTCTCATGATGGTTTAGGAGACTAAGGATTTTACTTAATTTAGATTAAGGGTTCTAATGGAGGGTACTAGTTACAGATGGATCAGTTACTAGTTTGAGTGAGCTAAAGTTGTTAGCTTTTATCAAGAGGCCTTTAAGCTTTACCAGAGTTGTGGGACTTAGCTGCGTTCCATGGATCAGCACCGCTGGGGTCGGATGAGACACCGCGGAGGTGGTGTTCCCTCCTCGGTCAGGATCGGACGGCTGTGGTGGTCTTGGACCGCCGGAGGCCATGGTGTTGTCCTGGGATACAAAGCTTAGTGGACCCATCTCTGGCAGGGAGCGTCGAGGGCTGGCATTCCCATAACGCAGAGTCAGACTGAAGGTGTCTGACCTCAGAGGGATGCTGGGTTCATCGGCTCAGACGGGCTGAGGGAACCGTCTCAGGGGGAGCCGGCAACTAGCATCAGCTGTGTAGAGGTTGACAGCTGAGCGTGTTGTCTGGTTAGTGTCAGGACCAGAACAGCACTGACAGCTTCCGGGGTCGGAAGTACTAAAAAGGAGTCTTAAGGGGACGTGGCAATGAATGAGGAGTTATTAATGTCACGTGACTCAGACCACTAACTCTTATTGGTTAGGAAGTAATATATGATTTAACCTTTTAGCAAAGTATCTATGTGAAATAATACTGAAGCAAGATCAACATTCATTAATACTGGAGGAAAATGCATTAATCACATTAAGACATTTTAAAACAGTTTGATTAAGAGTAATGACGTTTAGAAGGAGACGTCTGGAAGTCTTTGAGTTATTATTAACTAAAGGGTGTCCAGTGGAGTCTTCCGGAAAAACGTCCTTGATTTGGGAATGTTAATCCAGGTTAAATAATAACAGAGTCATTTTATTCCAAGTTATTGGGAAAAAGATGGCTATTATTTGTGATGATCCTAGAGGTCAAAGTTCAGAGGTAGGCATTTGGCGGCGTTACACTGGTCAACACACATTTTTGGGCAGAACTGAACTGAACTGAATCGGTCTGGCTCTGTTACGCTGCAGTATCACGCACAGCCTGACCGGCGGTGCAGCTGTACAGCTCAGTGACACGCTACAGGTGGTTGACTACTAATGAAATTAAATGACAAAAACACAATAAAAACACAAATAAAATGCCTGCACTCACCAACACGAATCTTTTCCACATCATAGCTCCAAATACCAAATTCATCAATACTAGCTTTATAATCCCAGCGTCTGAAGCGGTTATCCACAGTAAAGTTCATAATTCCTTTTCTGGAATGGACGGATAAACAGTTTTTCCTGCTGGGACAGGATCCCTTCTCCTCCTTCAGCCATCCTGGGTTAAAAAAATACTCCGATAGCTGTCGGTAGCTGTTTTAGCGAGTTTAGTTCAGATATCACCGCCTTTGGGCCAAAACGAGTCCTTATCCAATCACAGGACGCGTTCATGTCAACACAACGTGAGGTATGCTGGAAGGTCTCGGCCACTCAGACAGAGCTGATTGGCTATCGCAACTGAGCGTCTCTGCTGGCTGAAAGCGGCCTGTTGTGTTGATTCTGAAGGTCCAGACAGAAGCACTTGGGCGTAGAGCCCCCTAGTGGCAGACTTCAATCTGCCTAACAACACAAGCAAGCTGAAATCTGATTGGACAACACCCTACCTTGGTATCTTAACACTGGAAGCGGCGCAACCAAGTGGATATAATATGATATAAAAAGATCAGACCAGGGAGAACATTTTTATTTAATAATATTAACCAAAAGAAAAATACTTTTACTTTTCTGAGTAAGTTTGGGCCAGCAGAGAAGGCCTTGCTGGCCCTGACGGCCCGCCACTGCCCAAAGTGTTAGCATGGTTAATTTAGCCGCTAACAGATACAGAAGAAACCAGTAGAGCTGATTAAAGCTTCTACATCAACCTTTACTTCAAATTAATGAGACATTAGTACTCACATCAGTATTGACAAGTATTTATACGCAAGTACTCGTACTCTGTTTGAAACCATCTGGTATTGGTGCGTCCCTTGTCATCACTTCTGAAGGACGAGCATTTCTCTTCCAAAGACCAAACACAAAGATGTCTTATAAAGGAGGCAGAATGAGAGCAAAACACACAGGTAGCACACGATGTATATAATAAAATACTCTGTTACTTTCAGTTATGACCCCCACACACACACCTTCATTGTTACATATAGCTTTATTTCCAATAATTATGATTTTTTAATATGATTGATTCATGATTACAGTGTTTCCATAACTGAGCAGGTAACAGTTTTAGAGGTGATTATCTTAAGTGTACTATTAAAAAAAGGAACCAGTGTTTTCCTGAGTATTTAAATAATTTGTCCCCTTAGAGGAGTTTCTCTGTTTTTGACACATCCTCTATTTTTCGAGGAGCAGCGTTAGAGATTGAACCCCGATCTCCCACCCAGTCGACATCCTCTCTTCCTCTGAGCCGCTGTTAGATCATAACTCTGTTTTCAGAGGGTCTTTTGTTTTTCTTAACACCTGCCGTTAACTACATAATAAAACACCTGCTCTCTTGTGCTCCCACGTATGTCAAAGCTGAGTTCAGTTCACGTTCATTTGAAAACATTTGTGTCCTTTTCAGAAGCATTAGTCACCAGATGTTAAGCAGTTTGTGACTCATCGGCTTTTCTTTACAGGATGACGAGTGAGTCAGAGAATTACCTGAAACTCTGTTATGAAACGTTGATGACAGGTTGAGTTTGAACGCATCAGTTTGTACAAAGTTTTCATCTATAGTCTCTGACAGGTTGATGGTACCAAGTAAAAATAATAAATAACAGGTTAACTACCAAAAAGCAGACGATGAATAAAATCACATGATCTCAGTTGAAGGAAATCACAGTAAAACGATTAAATCCAGCGTGTTAAAGAGAGGTTTCATCTCGTCAGCCTGTAGACATCAAGAATAAACGATTGTTTTCCAGGTCAGCTGAGACCTCCTGCAGGCAGGGAGCTCGTACTCGATTACATCATCGAGAGGAAGAGGATGGACGACCTGTGTGGGAGCATCATCGACGGGCGCTTCAGGGAGCAGAAGGTCAGACGGTTCCTGATTAGTTTCTCTCATCCAGGAGGCTCCTTCAGTTCTACTAAGTTGTTTTTTTTTTATTAATTATAATAATAATTTATCCTTTATTGCTCCTTTGGAGAAGTTATTTGTCCTTTTGAGGAGCAGTGGGACGTCTTTTTCCACTTTACCCAGAGGATCGAACTGCTCACCGATCAGTGGATGATCGTTTTTATGCCGAGTCACGGCTGCTCCCTAAATCACTAACAGTCATCGTGTCCTGGATGACTGAGAATCCACACCGACGTTTAGTTTTTTTAGAATTTTAATCCTCATACATGAATCCACGCTACATAAAATCTGCTACCAGCTAGAGAAACTCAGCTAAAAGGATTCAAAGAGAAAGGTCTTTGTGCAGAAAACGACGATAATAAGTTCTCACACCGACTGCAGCTTCTCTTTTCTCATCATCAGTTCCGGCTGAAGAGGTGCGGTCTTCGTAAACCCATCTATTTAGTGGAGGGGGGCGGGGCTTCTGCCGCTCACCTGAGTTTACCTGAAGCGACGCTGCAGCAGGCCATCGTCAACACACAGGTACGATTAAGGACTCAGATACAGGCTGATCTAAACACACACTGAAGGCCTGATTAACCTGGAAAACATGGAATTCATCCAGGAAGCAGCTCTAGAGTCTGTTTAGTTTCATCAAACTGTGATATTTTTTTTGTATTTTTATTTGTGTGTCAGATAGTTGACGGGTTCTTCGTGAAGAGAGTCCAGGATGTTCGTGAGTCGGCCGCCTACCTCACCATCATGACCCGCTTCCTGACCAAACTCTACCAGGTTACCTTTACATTTAAAACACAATCAAGGCGTTCTTACGAGTGTTTGAAACCTGGGAAAACACTAATATTTAAACTTAAAGTTTTTTCAAGGTTGTGGAAGTTTTTGAAACTGTAGCTGAAATTAGTTTTAGTTGAATAACATTTACTTTTATGAGACGAGGAAGTGAAATCTAACTATAACACACTATAGAGCGCAGGCTGAGCTGATGGTAGGAGTGTATTATATTAATAGACACACAGACACTTAAATGGAGCTCAGGGAAAAATCTCAAAATTCTAAGATTAATGTGAATTTTTGGGAAAAACTGGGATATTTTCTGGTGATGGAAAGTTTGAAATTTGTGAGAAAGTCAAAATTTCTAAAATTATAGACATAAATTTACAATAATAACATATAACCTGATATTGTAAATTCATATAATTGTGATAAAATTTGATCCAAGATTAAATTTAAAGTTGTACATTTATAAGTAGGACACTAGAATTGATTTAAAATAAAAACATTAGAATGTAAGCAGTAAGCTTACAGTTAAAAACACACATTTATGAGGAACAAAAATCATAAAAAAGATGGAAAACCTGGAATGACGGTCAAAAACTACAGTCAGACCAGCCTTCATGTGGCTTAGTGTGGCTCACAATCTGCATCCAGCAGACCCTTTCAAAGTAAAAGACTTCCACCTTGTTCATGTTGGAGCAGGAAGTAACCGACTCCTTCAGCAGTGTGTTTCCAGATTTAAACCCTTATGAAACTTCAGATAAAACTGCAAATTTTGAGTTTTTTTCTTGCAAATTTCTGAATTTACAAAATCAGAACATATCAGTTTCATTCTCACAAGTTTCTGTTTTTAATCGTTAAAATAATTCACTTTTTCTCACAAATTCAGGACCAAAATCATTGCTTTTAATGTAAATATTTGACAGTAACATTTGAATTTCTGAGATGTGTTATTATTTTTATCTACAGTGACCCCAACACGCTGTTGTACTTTATGAATTCAGGACGTTTAAACTCTTTTATTAATCCGTTTCAGAATCAGACTCTGGTCTGTCGCTCCAGAGAGCTGGAGGGGGATGTCAGGAGTGATGAAGAGGAGAGAGGAGTCCCCTCCTGCTCTCTCATTTCTTTTGCAGAGTTCAACCATGGAGCTGTCAAAAACAAGGTGAACGTCTCCAATAATCACGATTGATACTGGAACAGGAAGTTTTAAAAGGTGAACCAGTCTTTTTCACCTTGGTTCCATCTGGTTTTCCTTCTTCTCCCTCTGCAGTGTCAGACGGTCAGGGAAGTGTTCGCCCGACAGCTGATGCAGATTAGTGGTTTGTCTGGAGACAAAGCAGCTGCTATACTGGAGCATTACAGCACTCCACACAGGTAAACCAGTAAGGCACTTATCAAATGCTCTGATCCCTAAAGCAATGGTTGTAATTCCTAAAGTATTACTAGTAAGAAGTAATATTACTAATAAGAAGGACAAAAGGTGGAGCGTCTTTGCCTCGTAGATTACGATGGATTAAAGGTCAAGTGCAACTAGAAGATTTATACTCAGATTAACCAGCAGGGGGGGTCAAAGTCTATTTAGATCAAATCTAGGAAAAAATAGGCAGAAATTATTAGTAGAAAATGACATTTAATCATTTCAAGGAGAAACCAGTAACCGAAACAAGAGACCAGCTTTAAATCTGTCCTCACATCAAACCAAATCCATCACTGATGAAATAAAAACTAGAGGTGTCAGATTAGCGCGTTAATTACGATTAATTAATTACAGCCCTAATTAACGCGTTATTTTTTTTAATCGCGTTAATCGCATTTTTAATCGCTTGACCGTTTCTTCTTGCAGTCTGCCGCTGCAGTGATGTGTGTGTGCTGAGCTGGTCTCCTCGCGGTGTTTGTGTCACTGAGCAGCTCTGTGAGGCTCAGAGCCCCTCACTTTCAGGAAGTGATCACGTGACCTACGCATGACGCCGAGACAAAACAAACAGCTGATGGCCATAGCGGTGTTATGAAACCGGCATCAGCGCTATTTATCTGACCCCGCTGCAACAGGAAGTGCAAATTAAAACGACCTGCTCATTTCACGAGCTACTCGACCGGAATGACCACCGTCAGCCCAGCACAGCTCTGATTACACGTAGCTGTCAGCCGGTTCGGTGCGCGACCGGCCGGCTGACAGCTTCCACCGCTTGTGGAGCGCCGTGCTGATCACTAGTAGTAGTCTACACTGAGTGATCTGACGGACTACAACGGTTTATATTCAAAGTAACAGCGCGACGTGGCGCAGCGCTGACCGCTGGTGTATTTCAGCCTTAAATATCAGCTGGTCCGGTGCGCGACCGGCCGGCTCACGTTTCCACCGCTTGTCCAGCACAGCGCTGACCACTGGTTACCAGTAGGCCTAGTACACCGCTGGACTGGCGGTGTTATGAACCGGTCCAGTCAGCGGTGCCCGATGGAAGACATGGACGTAGTTTGGGGGGGTGCAGGGGGGATGTGTCCTCTGCTCGTTTTTAAAGTCAGTTTAGAGTCCTGTAGTGTTTACAGTCTAAAACAATGTTGCTCTATATTAAATTGATTCTGGCTGTTGTTTTTAGGTGTAGGGTTGATATTATGGCTCTTTTTAAACAGTTCAGACCCTTTTCTCCACCTCCTCCCACCCCTGTATTCAAGTTGTGTCCCCCCCCCCACCTTTGAAATTTAAATTTCATTCTTGGTGGAAGATCAAATCAACTTTATTCATAGAGCACATTTCCTGCA
Source organism: Callopanchax toddi (assembly GCA_006937965.1). Lineage (NCBI taxonomy): Eukaryota > Metazoa > Chordata > Actinopteri > Cyprinodontiformes > Nothobranchiidae > Callopanchax > Callopanchax toddi. The sequence goes on from SSNR01000213.1 coordinate 221,636, forward strand.
GAGCAACACAATGTGCTTTACAGCAGATAAAACATAAACTAAAATCAGATGAGGGGTTAACAGAGCTGCTGCTGACCGAGTCCACTGACCAAAGTAATGGTTGCACTGGGACTGAATCTGTTCAAGTCTGTTAAACACAATAAATGACTTCATAAAGACACTTTATGTTGTTCTATATCAATCTACTGGTCTGACACAGTCATTTAATGAATTTAAATGACAATAACTCAAGAGGAGGGCTTTCTTTAGCCATTTCTTTAGATGCGATTAAAAATGCGATTAATTAGATTAATTAATTACAGATCATAATTAATTAATCGCACAATTTTTTTAATCGCATGACAGCACTAATAAAAATATGTTCAGTCTACTGTAGATGTTAAAATATTTGATGTTTTTCAGTCTTCTGGCAGCTTATGAACAGTGTTCAACTGAATCAGAGAAAGAGAAACTCCTCTCCTGCATCCGATGTGGGAAACTCAAAAGGTTTGATTCACGAAGCTTTTACTTTGAAAGGATAAAAACAAACCTTAAACCTGTAACACACATGGATGTTCACTTCTACTGTATGTCTGTACTCTTAACTTATTAAATGAATTTAACACCCTGGTTTTACTGCAAAACTCATTAAAAACCACTTGTTTTTCATTGTTTTCCAGGAATCTGGGCCCAGCTCTGAGCAGAACCGTGTATCAGCTCTACTGTACTCCAGGAGCGCTTTCATGAACATCAGTATTTGTTTTGCAGGTTGCTGCTATATTACAGTAGGTTTTAAGCTTTAATGAAGAATTTCAACATTGTGCATAAATAAATAAAAGTTATTTTGTAGCATTCTGGTGTTGAAATGCAGATTTTATCTAAAGTTTCAAAACCATTAGTATTCATCAGAGAGGTGAAGGTGAACAGGTAGATTATTACACTGACTGGAGGCAGCAGAACAACATTTTAGAGCAGGAAACCTTCCAGACCTCAATCCCATTGAGAACTTGTGGTCGTCCTTTAGAGGCAGGTGGACAAACAAAAACCACCAAGTTCAGACAAACTGAGGTTTGAGGATGAAGAAATGGTTGCCCTCAGTCAGGATTTGACTGACGGGACTGAATTACAGAGGAACTGGAAAAGGACCAACACTGTAAATATTAGCTTGTTGGACAAACTGAATGTAATTTCCTTTAAACCTTAATAAATGCTTCTGATTGAACGTCAGTAATCTTAAAAACTCCTGACAAAAAGATCCATGTAAGTAGAGCACTTTGTGAAAACCAAAACCTTTGGCCCTTAACTGTATGTAACTTGTTTTGGTGAATTAAAAAGCCCAGACAGCAGATGTGTGATTATGCAAACCAAAAAAGGAAGTGAAAGACATTTAAACCACTACAGAGATCTTTTTTACTCCAGTCACTTTACGAGTGTCCTGAAAATGCTTCATACTTACTGTATATTCATCTTTTGCTAACCGATCTCTTAGCTTACAGTTATCTTTATTTTAAATATGAATTACGGACATGCATTGTGTTGTTTTCCTAAAATAGCTGAAGCAGCAGAAAAGTAAATGTTTTATTTTGACGAATTTCCTGAAAAACACAGATTTACATCGAGTTTCATCACCAGTCATTTAGAGAACTGAAACCATTTAACGGTTATGGGTGATTAATTGTTGTTAACTGAAAGGAAATCTGCACATGAGTGTTATTACTTAGACTGAGAAGTACTGAAACCAGCTGAAGGTAAAAAAAAACATGTTCTTAATTTTTTTTCTTGTAAAATGTTTAATTTTTCAGTGGCTTCCTGCTTTTTAGGTTCTGTTTTTTGAGTTGAAAATGGTAAAACACAGGTTACGACCAGCTCAGAGGACTAAAGTGTTATTTCATGTTTTTGTTAGTGGTTGATTTATAATAATTAATGGAGCACAGGCCATCATAATGTCGGCTAAAATGTAGAAATAACAAATTCTTTATGAAAAATAAAGAATCATCCAGCAAAAATTAAGACAAAAACATTATCTTTGCTAAAATTTAACATAATTATTTTTGTTTGGTATTAATCCAGAAATAAAGCTTATCAAATGCGTTCAGAACATATAAACTAATTTATTTTATGGTCAATATTAATTAAACTTGTAATCAAGCTTCTAGTGCCATGGCTTGAGTGAAAGGAAATAGATCGATAACAAAAAAAGAATGGACTGAGAACACAGCCTTGGGGAACCCCATTTAGTTATTTATTATATTTCTGGGGGGAAAAAAACCCTGAAGCAAAGTGGTGTCCCTGTTTTTAAAGAATTTAAACAAAACACACAAGGATTGTGATTAAAGTGTGTTTGATTGTAGGTTCAGGACTTAAAAAAAAAAAAATATCCCTAATGTTTAAAGGCACACTATGCAGTTTTGGCTTGTTTTTAGCACCCCCTAGTGTCCTTTTTAAATCACTGTTGTAAAAACATTCGCATTGTCTTTGCCGTTGTCATTTAAAGAAATCAGCTGTGTTCAAGCAGGGAGAGATGATTTTAAAAAAAAAGCAGGAATAATTAGCTAAAAACACTCCGGTGCTAGCAGAACAGCTAGCCACATTGGGTTAGCCTAAAGGCTACTTCACACAGGATGCTGTTGTGGGGTGATGCGGCTCCGCAAAGATGAAAAACCATTAAGTCCAATCCGAGCCTGCACAGCGGCGGTTTGCGATGCGGTTGTGGAACAACATTAACTTTCTGCAACAAGTCTATTTTTCCCAGACGCCACTAGCGGAATTTTATCAAGTTAAAGAAATTACATGCAGCAGACAGGAAGTGAGATGCTAACCAGCGAGGTGCATCCAGTATTTTTCAAAATAAAACATTTAGCTACATTGCTAAAGTTAACACGATTTGGGTATTTAAAAAACAAAGAAACAACTTCAGACTTAATTAAGCGTAACAATAAACTATATAAAGGAGTGTTGTAGAACAAGCCATGAAATAAACAATGTCCAACAAAATATTTTTTTTCCCAACAAAAGTACGAGAAGACAAGTGTGGCTTTTGTTTGCCAGCTCCTGTTTATACACGTACTTGTTATCACATGAACCACCAAGATTTTGTGCTCTCGTGGAAGCAAAGTACCGTAGACGTTAGGTAACAACTGCATCCGGTGTGAAGTCCGCGTAACCCTTGCGAGATACGTGACTTTGTGAGACTTCAGGGGCACGGGACTGAAGACTCCAAAGCTGCAAATGTGGTATTCTGGAGCAGCAGACGGGGCTGAGGGACTTTTCATTAACCCTGTAAAGAGTCATATTAGCACATACTGGCTCAAGAAAAAGATTTAAAAATGTGAAAAAGTTACTTAGTGTGCCTTTAAATTTGTTTTCTGATTATGCAGTTACCGCTATCAGGGTATCCGCAGGTCCTTAAAAAGCATTAAAAGGTCGTAAATTTGCATTTCCAAACTTAAGGCCTTAAATATCATTAAAAATGATAAATAATCCTTAAATTCAATGTCCAAAGGTCTTAAATCTCTAGGGCCCCTATGATTTCTGGGTTACGAAAATCTGAAACTCAGCAGTACACCAGACCGCAAGGGTCTAGGTCACTTAAGGCTGTTATTATCTCGTTAATTCAGTAAAACGGAGCTTTTTAAAATTATTTTCAGGTGAATGCAATACACTTCCGTAAGATATAACGCAGATGCACAACCGAAGAGAAGCGGAGCCTAAATGCTAATCCTAAAGATCTCCCTCGCTGTAAAAACCTACCACCTTACTAGAAAGGAGGTTTGTTTTTTCAGAACAAAAAAGAAAAACGACTCCTTCCTGTTGTGCTGAACCGTGACCGTTAGGCACATTGATAGATTAGCATTTTTAGTTCTGTAGTTTGATCAAGTGAGTCATCTAAACAATCGTAGGTCTAATTCTACAACCTTCCTGAATCATTTCTAAGCTTTTGGATATATTTTCTAACTAGGATAAATAGAAATGTGTGCCTCATCAAACACTTTGACATTTTTAGGGTTAGTTTTGCTTCAGTGATTTGTTTGTAACACTGGTTTTGAGATTTCCTCGAGAGAAAACAACTAAATGTCACAATCAGAAAGGAGAGGTTGTGCTAAGATGCACCACATTTTCCTGACATGAGTTGCACTCATCTATAAATAATCTGTCTTGGCTGCAGGAAAACCAGAAGTTCAGTTTAGAGAATTCTCATGAATTGTACTAAAGTTTTGCAGAATTCAGACGTCGTCACAGGGTGTCAACACACAACTAAGAGAGAGGCTAAAAGCAGAAGTTAAGCCATCAAATGTCGCTTCTCGTTTGAATCAAATGGTTTGCTACAGTTTTTACATTTTATTTATAGGATGTTGCTATTAAATAAAATAAAATAAAACAAGCTTTGAATTAAATATAGAGATGGGATGTCATTAAACTTGACCAGCAGGTGTCAGTGTGAACACAGTCAGACCTGAGGCTGGTTTTGATCTCTTCACTGTCTGCAGAGACGATAAGTGCTGATGAGCTTCACCCAGGTTTGGTAACTTCTGCTTCACTCGACTGTCATCAAGTCTCGTAAGTTGTGACATTCGTGTGAACAGGCTGCATGTTCACCTTCAGTGAGCCGGTTTGTGTAATGGCATGCTAGGAATAAATGTGTTCTAACCACAAACTTAATGTGGTTGATGCAACAAAACTCTTTCTTCCTGCTGGTTGAAGCAAAGTTGGAGCCATAGTGCTGTAACTGTTGGTGCAAAAGCCTGCATGGTTCTCACGAAAATTCAGTCACTTTTACAGATATTAAGATACAATTTGGTGCTGTAGTAGCTGAGAACCACATGTTTTTATTTCTAACAGATCGTATATGAGACTTGGCATATTTTCAAGATTTGACCAAAGTAGCTACAACTCCATGATTTCTCAAAGTAAGATCATCCTAAATTTCTGGCATGAAAGATGGTGGATAAGTTGCATTCCTCCAAACAGATTCTTCTCTCCCCAAGGACTCAAAAAACACCCCCAAACCTTCACACCTGTCATCTGCAGGCCTTGGGTCCTTGTTTACGACACTCACAATAAAATGAGTTGACTCGGTCTATCCAAGCCCACTTCCTAATTCTAGGATTGTCAACTAGGAGGTGGATTTGAACATTCGTGGTTCAGACAGAATGCAGTTTGGATTTCTCTCTGAATGATCAGCCTCTGCAGCAGCACCTGAAACAAATAACACTGGTAAACATTCTGTCTCTAGGCAGAGCTTCTCTGGGACATTTGGACCATAACTGACCAGAACATCAATAATCATGTCTCTTTAGTTTTCATTTAGCCTTTAAAGTGATAATATGCAACTTTTTCATATTTTTAAGTCTTTTCCTTGAGCCAGTCTGTGCTAATATGACCCTTTACAGAGTTAATGAAAAGTCACTTAGCCCCATCTGGTGATTAGATCTGGAATACCACGATTGCAAGATCTCCGTCGCCGTCACGGTACCCAGGAAGTCACGTGTCTCACGAGGGTTAGGCTAACCCAAAGTGGCTAGCTGTTATGCTAGCGCTGGAGTGTTTTTAGCTCATGATTCCTGATTTCTTTAAATCCCTCCCTGCTTGAACACAGCTGATTTCTTTGAAGGAGTAAATAACCGCTCCTGTAGAAAGCTATGAAGGCTGAGGAGACATTTCAACAGGTAGATTAGGCGTTAATAAGCTGAAACAATATGCTAACTTGTGTAATGCAGTGATTTAAAACGGACACCAGAGGGAGCCCAAAACAAGCAAAACTGCATATTATCACTTTAAAGGCACACTATGTCACTTTTTTATATTTTTAAAGAGCAAATTAAAAGTTTTTTTTAATTCAGATAAAATCCTGTCCAAAAATACTATTTGAAATGTTTATTGAGGGTATTTTGTTTTACAATACATTTTTTTAAACCATTTTTCTAGTCCAAAGTGCCCCTTTTTGCAAAGCTTCTAAAAACGCTTTTTTTTTTTCATATGTGGACCTGTGACGTCACCAGAGGGAGCTCCCAGCTAGGTGGCGCTGCTTACAGTGTTGTCAGATGTAGATAATAAAGTATTTGTAGTATAATTTAACACTCTGTACGATCAATAATTCCATAAATATGATCATTTGAGCCCTTTGTTGTGTGGAGTTTGTGTAACAGATGCTTGTTTTAATCATTGTGTAGATTTTTTAAAGCTAAACTACTTTAACATCTCAGACTGGCACCGCTCTAGTCTGCCAGCTGCCTGCTCGCTGTCGGCGATGAGTTGTTAGTTTTAGGTTAGAGCGCTCTTTAATCAAGTCGGTGTGAATTCATTTTAATCAAAAATGCTAAATTATTATGTTTGTGAATGCCAATCGCCAGTCTGTCAGGACACTGAGACAACAACAAGATGGCTTCCTTACCGGCGTGGTGACTTCTGTTTGGCGACGAAAAACCCCGGTGGTCCTGGTCTAGTCCAGGACTGGATGTGATGGAGTCCCATACAGACGAAAAACATTCAGTATGACTCTAAACAGGCGCCGTTACTTCGATCCATTCAAATTACCACCGGAACCGTCGTTACCACGCAACAGCTAACAGGAGCTAACGGGGAGATTTGAGTCTCGTTTCCATGGCAGGGTTTGGTACGGTTCATAGTCCGGTACCGATCCGCGATTTCATGAGAGCATTTCCTTCAGCTGTCGGACCCTCACCTGGCTGGCGGGGTATGCCGTGGCCTCTTACCAGCGCTGTAACTTTGCGGGACTCTCCAAGGGGCGTTCCGGAGGGGGTGTCTGACACTGTTCCGGTGTCAGCTCGAACCATTCAGCTGCATCCTGTGAAACTTCTTTATAAACTCTTTCATTCCTTAACAATCCATCTAGCTCGACCTGAACGCAGCTCAATGTTTGGAGCTCTGATGATCAAAAACCTGGTGCTAAACGCTGGTATCCGTGTACGGTCAATCTCTGCTCACAGACCCGAGTGAGGAGGTGGGTCACGGTCTACAGCTGGACCGGCAGGGTACAGCCTTACTGGACTGATTGTTTTTATCTTTTTTTTTTATCTTAATAAAATAACTTCTCACTATAGTAATAAAGTAATAAAATAACAGCACTCTGGGGGTTTGTTTTGCTCGTCACAAGCAGTGATCAGTGGATCAGTTTTCTATATAGAGAACCAACGGTCTCCCTGCACTGTCATCACTTCCGGTTTGGTGAAAAAATAGAAAATTCTCCCAAAAATGAATCCAAAAGCCTAAATAAGCTGAATTTGTGTACATTTTTATTCAGAAAAAGTTTCTATTTCTCTAAAGGAGTGTTTAAGCTGCAACTTGCCCTTTAAATTGCAACTTCTGAGTCTCTGGTCCGGTGCTCTGAAGTCTCACAAAGTCACGTATCTCGCGAGGGTTAGGCTAACCCAATGTGGCTAGCTGTTATGCTAGCACCAGAGTGTTTTTAGCTCATGATTCCTGATTTTTTTCGATCTCTCCCTGCTTGAACACAGCTGATTTAGAGGTGCTGATCCTCATCCCAGCCGCTTCACTCACTACCAACTCGCTACTAACATTTTTACGACCACGATTTAAAATGGACACTAGGGGGTGCTAAAAACGAGCCAAAACTGCACAGTATCCCTTTAAATATAATTGTCTTCTTACAAGAAACCTCTGGTATATTCTTTAAGTGTTTATAAAATAAACCTGTAGAAGAGTTAAAGAGGTACAAAGTAAATGTGAATTATGTGGTTCGGTGTTTTCAGAAGTCATTAGACTTCAAAAAAGTCGCATCATTTTTAACCATCTCAATTTTAATAATCTTAAATTATGCTGTGCAAAATGAGATAAGATTTTACCACAACCAAGTATTTTGAGTGAAGCTGATCAAAATGCAAATTAAGAAAAGAAAAAAAACCTCTTGTAAGTTGTGTTTGATAGAAACTTAACCTCAAGCTGCACAAGGCAGATAAGCAGGCGGAGACGTGATTCACAAAAAGATGATTGTAATGACAGTGTAAAGTGAAAAAAGTGCAGGGGGTAAGTACATATAAGGCTCAGTACTTTCTTATTTTAGGTATTATTAATCAAGGTTTACCACATAAACCTTGAGATGTGATTCAGAATGCTGTTCTTTCCAATTTTGTCACGTCCTGCCCCCTTTGTGTTCAATCTTGCCATTTCCCGTGTTTTCCATGTTCCTCCTGTGTCCTGCACTAATCCTCCACAGGTGTGTCTCGTCTCCTTGATAACCTCCCTCCCTAATATATGCTGTTTAGTTCAGTCACTCCCTGTCGGTTCCTCTTGTTATATCCCTGGTCTTGTTTGTCCTGTGTCTCCCTGAACTCTGTCCAGCCAGCAATAAAGCTGTTTTTTGGTTTCATCCCGCCTTTTCATGCCTCCATCCTCCTGCACTTGGACCCTGCATTTACCCCGACAATGACAGAAGGAACCGACCACCATGGACCCAGCGGAGGACCTCATCCAGGAGGTAAAGTGACCTGCTGCAGGCCCTGGAACCTCCTGTGCTGCTGCAGCCTCAGAGGCCTTCCTCTCCTGAGCCAATTTTGGTGGGGGTCCAAGAGGATGCTCCACACCCAGTTCTGGTGATGATCTCCATGGGGGTCAGAGTGGATGCTCCACACCCAGCTCCAGAGTCCCTGAGTCCAGCTTCAGTGTCCCCTTTTGGCATCTGGGAGTCGCCTTTGAGGGGGTGGGGGTACTGTCATGTCCTGCCCCCTTTGTGTTCAGTCTTGCCTGTTCCCCTGTGTTTTCCATGTTCCTCCTGTGTCCTGCACTAATCCTCCACAGGTGTGTCTTGTCTCCCTGATCATCTCCCTCCCTAATATATACTGTTTAGTTCAGTCACTCCCTGTTGGTTCCTCTTGTTGTATCCCTGGTCTTGTTTGTCCTGTGTCCCCCTGAAATCTGTCCAGCCAGCAATAAAGCTGTTTTTTGGTTTCATCCCACCTTTTCCTGCCTCTATCCTCCTGCACTGGGGTCCTGCATTTACCCCCACCATGACAAATTTGAGACCAGAAACACTCAAATAGAATGTCACTACTACCCTAAATAAATGCTAACTTATCATTTCATATGTTAGTTTCTCAAATTGAAACTTAAGAGGCTCATCAAAAACACGAAACCACATGATGGATGATAATCACAACTCGAGCAACACCTTTAGTGATGAGTCAGCCTCGAGTCAGGTTCAAACTATTTTCACAAATGTGAGAAAACAATATTGCATTGAACAAAAGAAATACTTTACACAATCTTGTAGGTTTTGTCTTTAATTGTTAAAATAAAAGATGCACAACTCATTTGTTCTCTGCATATTTTGGTGCAGCTAATTGATAATTAATCATGGCGTCCAGAACAGGTTTGAGGTCAGTTTTACAAAATAAAAAACAACAAAACTCAAACATTTAATTAACTATTAATAATAATAAATATTTCTGAGCTAATATGTTTTAAAGTTCAACACATAAAACCAACCCATCTACTTCAATTTAATCAGATACACCCAGTAGCGTAGCCAGAAATACATTTTTGGCCGGGCCTAATAAAAAATGGGTGGGCCCAAAAATGTAATTGAAAATAAGTGTATTTGTAAATGTCTCTTTTGTTTAAGCAAATGTGTCTACAGTGATTCCTCGTTTATTCTGGGAGTTACGTTCTAAAAATAACCCGCAATTGCGGTGAAATTCGCCAAGTATCAGTTTGATATTTTTACAATTATTCCAGAAGTTTGAAGGCTGTAAAACCACTCACTACACACTTTATACACTTCTCTCAGACAGGCATTAACATTTTAACACTGATCTCGTTTAAACACAACCTGATCATCAGAACGGCTGAATCAATCACTTCATTGATGTTTCTGATCGCGTCTGACGGACACCTGCTCGTTGCGGTGATGCTGATGCTGAGAGAAGTGATCTGAGAGCTGCTCTGTGTTTATCACTAGAGGTCTCAATTTCAGCCCGAGCCATCGGGTCGGGTCAAACACGTTAATTATTTCAGGTCGGACACAGAGAGAGAGAGAGAGGGAAAAGAGAGAAGCAGAGAGCGCACCGTTTGGAGACATCATGCTGCTCCATGGTTCTGATTCTGCAGTCTGTCAATCAGTTAAAAACATCTTTTCTACTTGTAAAAGTCTAGATTTTCATTCCCACCTTGCTGCAGAAAAGACGCTCATAAAGGGAAGGGAGCGTCATAAGGGCGCTACTCATCCAGACTCTTGGTCAGCGCGCAAAAGGGAGTCAGGACGCACTGCGCTCCGCTATGGAGGAGATCGTCAGGACGCATGAACACTGCGCTGTAAAAAAAGTTTAAAGCATGCAAATCTGCACAAAACATTCCGCGAAAGTACAAGGCTGCAAAATGTGAACTGCAAAAGAGAGGAACCACTGTCAGAAACCGACAGAAAGATCTTTGAACAAAACATCTAAATTCCAAAGCTTATTAACCCTGTAACACAGGACAGGTCCTCCACTTTTTGTTTTTTGAAACATTTTGAAATGAAGATTTGTTTTGCCATTTCTTAAATGCTTTGGTTGACACTACAAGTCACAGCAGCAGACGCACAGTTTTGCTGTTACTGTAGCTTGTCTGGAGAGTTCAGAAATTATTCAAAATAGCCAATGAGAGCAAGACTTACAAATGATGTCATAGTTATGAAATCACCACAACAAAATATATATAATTTTGTTGAGGAAGCCATTTGATTGGGTGGGCCCAGGTACACAGTGGGTGGGCCCAGGCCCACCCATAGCCACGCCCCTGGATACACCTAGGAGAGCTAGCTGATCATCTGGGTTCCTCTTGAGGTTTGAGACTTCCTATTACCAAACGTTAAGTCTTATAGCTGCTTCTATCAGCTGTGACTCAGTAAAATACCACAGAAGAGACCTCGTCAGACACAAGGCGCCAGTAAGTCTTTACTTTGTTTGGACACATCGGTTTTATGCTTTTGCCTGTTTTGCATCACCGAATCCTAACAGCTGTCTTTGATAAGCCTTTATTATTTTATTTATCATCAGTATTATTTTCTAACAAACCCTTGAAAACAGCCTTAAATCTGCTTTATTCTTCACATATAATGGCTTCATGTTTCCTTTTAATATTGAACATTATAATGTTTGATTATCTTTGGGATTTTTCAAGTTAAATTCAGCTCTTGTCTGACTCGTTTATTTTAGAGATGTAAGAAACCGATAAAACTAAGACGTTCGACATGTGGCTTTAAAAAGCATTAACTAAAGGATGTGGGAAAGGTGAGATAAAATTGCACAAACATGTACTGACAGCACGCAAGTGCATGCAGAAATACAATGGTGTGAAAATGAATACCTAAACGTTCTTTGATTGGTTAGTGATGTAACCAAACCAACCATATTGGTTGTTTCGGAGAGATTTAGCTTCAAAGAACAAATCTGATAAGAAATATTGATACGTTCATAAAGTCAATATAAGAAGGTGGCTGTCTGATAAATTTGGGCAGATTTGATTGTTTTGCTGGCAGCCATTCAGTATTATAGACAACCAACCTGTAAACGGTTATTTAACTTTCTCATTTAACTAAAACCTGATTTAGTGTCTAATCAGGTATCAAACATGGCCAACCCATAACCAATGGTGTTATAATGGAAAAAAATGTTCTAATATTTTACAGGAAGTTGATTTAAACCATGTATCACATTGACTTCATAATGATTTTAGAGAAATAACCAAAGACGATTTAAATGCAGAAAGTAGACGTGCAAATCCACACTGTGTTTCTTGTTTTTAGTGACTAGTTGTACAAACTTAGAGCACGGGGAAATTTAATCTAACTTAAAACTGATCTTTTCCATCTCCTAATGGATTATTTGATGCTTGTGTTTTTGTTTCAGGTTTCTGCATTAAAAAGATCTTTTGCATAAATTACAACCAACCTTTTCCACTTGAAGATGGACTGCCAACATCACAACGCCAGCATCGTTTTCTCCTCAAACCTAACATCAGTTAATCCTATCTCACTGGATACTTTTAACATCTCGATCCTTGGGATCATCTCCATCATTGGCGTACTGGAAAACCTCCTCATCCTCGGAGTCGTTGGCTTCCGTGTCCGTCTCTCCATCATCAGCATCTGGATCCTGAACCTGGCGGCGTCGGACCTGCTGGCCACAGCCTTCCTGCCCTTCTTCGCCCTCTACATGGCCCGTGGGAAAACCTGGACGTTGGGCACGGCCTTCTGCCGCATCTACTCCTCCATGTTTTTCCTCACCATGTTCGTCAGCGGCTTCCTGCTGGCGGCCATTTCTTTGGACCGCTGCCTGGTGGTGGTGAGACCGGTCTGGGCCCAGAACTACAGAAGCGTCCAGCTGGTGGGGAAGATTTGTGGAGGGATTTGGGTCTGTGCTGTGATCTGCACTATCCCGTTTTACATGTTCCGTGACACCATCCCTTTAAGCGCTAATAAGATTTACTGCTACTACAACTTTGCCAAGTTTCTCCCGAGTGAGCCGTACGACTTGAACGCTTTATGCAAGCAGCGCAAGGAGGGCTTGGTTTTCATGAAGCTCTTCTTCGCCTTCTTGATTCCCCTCTCCATCATCATCCTCAGCTATGCAACCGTGAGCCGCAGCTTGGCTCATAGAGGCAGCCGGCGCCCTTTCCGTTTTGTCCGTCTCGTAGTGGCCGTGGTGGTGGTCTTTGTCCTCTGCTGGGCTCCGTACCACCTCTTCATTGTCATGGAAGTGCTGGGGTCAACAGGCGGTTCGGCGCAGACGTTTGCAATCAAAGCTCTTCCAAATGCAACAATTATCGGCTTCATGAACAGCATCATCAACCCCATCCTGTACGTCTTCAGCTGCCCCGACCTGTGCCGTAAGATCCGACAGTCTCTCGGGGCGGTCATGGAAAGCGTCCTGGCTGAAGATCTGGCAGAGCTGTCCCGGCGACGGAGCACTACTCGCAGCTTAAGTACCTCAGAGTTTGTAATGAGGAAGAAAACGTCTACTTCAGCTCCAGCTCTGAAAACAGAGGAGGCTGAGCAGGTCAAGAGTCTCTGCACCTGAACGTAGAAGTCAAACCTGACGTTGAATCTTTAGATGCTATATGTCTCGTATGCTCTTTAATGCTGAAATTAACCCATTCTATTCAAATCTATTAAGCCGTGCAATTTAAAAAATGTATATAATTTTGATATTGGTGTCTTAACATAGCAAAGAATGGACAAAAGAGACAGCGGCCAGTGATCTACACTCTCAGAAATGAAAGGACAGAATTGTACCTTTTTTTTGTCACTGGGGTGGTACCCTCAAAAGTACAAATTTGTACCTTTAACTGGGGGTTATATCCTAAGGGGTACAATTATGTACCCTTTAAATGTACCCTTTAGGTACATAATTGTACTCAGGGTACATGTGTCCCCTAAGGGGTACAAATTTGTACCCTAAGGTACAGGTTTGACTAGTAAAAGGTACAAACTACAAGGGTAAACATTTGTACCCCCAGTAATTGTACCATTTGAGGGTACCAATTTGATACTACATTTTGATACATGTATACTAAGGGGTACAAATATGCAAACCTGCAGTTAAAGGTACAAAACTGTACTTTTGAGGGTACCACTCCAGTGCCAAAAAGGTACAATTCTGTCCTTTCATTTCTGAGAGTGTATTTGTTCTCTGATAGTGATAATGGTAGAGGTCAAGATGCTGAATCACATGGAGATACAGTAGATGAGTGAAGAAAGCTGATGCTTTTATTGCAACATGCAGATAGAATATAGTTGTTTCTTATTGTCCTCTGCTGGACTCTGCACCACCTCTGCTTTAAACGAATCACCCAGTTCATCTATTAACATCAATAAGTCTTCCATCCCCCCAGTCTGGGTGTCTGGACGCAACATTAATCGACTCCACCATCTCTCACTCTCCACCATTACAGCCAGCCTTGTCCACAGCCTCGTCACCTCTAGGATTGACTACTGCTGCAAGGGTCATACCCCCCCCCCCCCCCCCCCCCCCCCCCCCCCCCCCCAGAGATCACATCAGGTCTTGGTTCCTCAGCTCATGGTTCCTCCAGCCCGTCTCACCACTGTTGGAAACCGCTCAACCCCCTCCCTCCTGACATCCTAAACACAGACCTGTTCAGGCTCTCTTTAAATCAACAAACTGATGTTTTAATTGTCAGTCCTTTATTAGTTCTCTATTGTGTTTTGATCTGTTTCTTGTAAGGTGACCTTGGGTTCTGAGACTAAAATGTATTATTCTTGTAATGCAGCCTTAAAGGCACGGTCCGGAGTTTTGTCAGACAGCACCATCTAGATGCGGGAAAAAAAACTGCCGCTTAAGCTTTTAACACCTACTTCTGTGTTTACAGCTGAATTAGCAACGCCTTCGTTCACCTCTAGCCGGCTAACAAAGCTAAACACATTGTTTTACACTCATTCTCACACTAGGCTGTTTATTCATATTTACTGCATTTATTTTAAAGACTAAAATGTTCATAAGAAATGTTGCCAGCAAACACTCCTGCACACGCTGTGATTGACATCTGTATGTAAGCGGATGTCTAATGCTAATGGCTAATGCTAACTGGCGCTCGGTTCTAATGGGGTTTATGCACGGTCACTTCCTGGTTGCGATAGAGGCTGCCGCTCCCTTCCGGTTCAACGCTGTTCCCACACAAACTGGACAAAATTGATTTTTTTACCCGTTTTCTTCAAGACCTGCCGCGCATCACGGTAAACGATGTCCACCGAATTTTTGAAAAACACACAGAGACGTCTGCGAGCAAGCGGGTGAAGGACTTTAAGCTGTATATAACCAGCTTTATTCATGAAATTGAAGGTAAGCTAACAGCGTTAGCTCGTAGCTTCCATCATCAAAAAACAGTGAGACAGATCTATATAGCCGTGATCGTGGGCTCCAACTGCTTCCCAACTTTCAACTTTCTCTGGTCTAGCTGTACGTTATCAGACACCAAGTCTTCATTCACCAAAAGAATAGTTGTTCCAGTGAAATAACACACGAACGGCGCCGCGCCTCCTCCATTAGCCTCCTCCACTCGGCTCTTTGACTACTGTGCTGCAAAGTGTGGACTGCAGACACGGTGTGGTTAGAAATGATCACGTTTTCTCTTCTTAAGTTCACAATCCTTCCTTTTTGTAGTTATTTATTCAGTGGAAATGTGTGGAAACGGATTGATAAATTATATTCAGCTGATGTGGTACACAACGGAACACAGCAGTGTTCAGCTGTCAAGGCTTCCCGTCCGCTGATACTTATATGATGGCTTCATTTCTTAGTGCTATAATATATATATCATTCTGTACTATACTATACTATTACTCGTTTTGATTATAAACAATATCTTTAGCTGGAAATGCACTCTAACTCTGGAAATCTTCACGTTTCAAATGGAACCGGAAATGGTCCCGCGAGGTAATTTTAAACCGGAAGTTCTACTAAGTACTCTGTGCATAAAGCCTATTGTGTGAGGCCCAATGGGACGGGGAGTGGGCTGAGTAAAAAAAATTGGATGTATTCAAAACTCCGGATATCAGCTTTAATGTTAAGTAACTGTTTTTTTAAGTTGGATATATGTGACTGCTTAGTGTATCGTAATGTTTTTATGCTACTTGTTAATGAGCATCAACATTAGAAGAATTTCATTTTAATTTCTTGTGTAACCTCAAACGTCTTAAACTCAAAGCCCAGTGCTGTATGTGATGCACTGAAAACCTTTATTATTGTTGCTCTGATGAAAGCTGCATCCTGTGTGATTTCCTCTTTTTTATTTGGCTGTTTAACAGCACCAGTTCGCTGAGTAAAACACACTTCGCTCTCAGTTTTTCTACTTTGCAAAACAACTAAAGGTTGTGGTGTGTGAGGAGTTTCATGTGAGATCTTATCAGTAGCTGCAAATGCTGATACAAGAACTTTCTTGTGCGGAGAGTTTTTGTCATGTAGAATGTGATTGCAAAAAAAAAAAAACAACTCCATAATCATCTGTTTATTTTCAGTTTTTTTATTGTAAAACTGCATTTCTTTATTAAAAATAGGCAAAAAATAATAATAAATTCAGCTCTATCAGTATTTCATGCCTCCTCTGTCATGCTCAGGGTTCTTATCATGCAGGTTTTTGGACTGAGGAAACCAGATAAGTGATGCAAACATGGGAACCCGACTGAAGTCTACAAAACTAAAGTCTTCACTATTTTCTGTACGGTGAGAGCAGAAACCACCACGCCACCATTCAGCCCTCAAACCACCATCCTATGTTTCTGCAGAGCTTCACATACATTCTGTTATTAAACACAAGCAAACAAGGGACTTAAAGCATCTGACAGATGTGAACATAAAAAATACAGATTTTTTTGTTCTTTTCTAACTCTTTTAGGTACATCAAATATTAAAAGAATATGTTTTGTCAGTAGGTATCCAGTACGGAGGGTCAAAAATGCCACATTACAAAAAAAAAAAAAAAGTAACAGATTAATTTTTAAAATATTTAAAGGTGTCAATATTGGACTAAAACTGGAAATGAATACATAAATTATTAAATACATAATAATAATAATAATAATCAACTAATTTTTCCAAACACATCTTTAATTATTTCATACAATAAATTATTAGGTTTTTATTCTCAAATTAAATGTATTAGCTAATTTATTTTTTAAATCAGTTCCAGTTTTAATATAATTTAATGTAAAAACAGACATACGTATTTGATGAATCCACACTTTCATAATTTAATGAATTATTGGCACATAAACATTTATTGGATGGTTTACTTGGCTACTGCCCTGCTGAAAAAACCAGCATAGACCAGCATAGCTGGTTTCCAGCATATGTTGTGTTTTGGTGCTGGTATGCTGGTCCATAGTGATCCATTAGTTCAACCAGCATAGACCAGCACCAAACCAGCATAGACCAGCATTGACCAGCAAACAAATCATGATGGTCTTGATTTATATGCTGGTCAATGCTGGTTTGGTGCTGGTTTAGCTGGTAGACCAACATGATTCAATGCTGGTCTATGCTGGTTGAACTAATGGATCACTATGGACCAGCATACCAGCACCAAAACACAACATATGCTGGTAACCAGCTATGCTGGTCTATGCTGGTTTTTTCAGCAGGGTGAGACATGATTTTTAATGATTTCTGTGTATTGTGTAGATTTTTTCCCCATTCAGTCAGATTTTAAATTTTTGATCCCACACAAGATACCAAAGTTTAACAAAATGTCACCTTCAGATTTATGTCTTGTATCCTCTACTGAAGCAGGATTTAAATACTCCTGAGGAATTAAAGCTGTGAAAGCAGAAACAAGTAAAAACATTCTGACATATGAGTTGAGTTGATTTCCCACTAGGTGGCGTCTTTGCTCTCACTAAATACCATCTGTACGAATCCAGTTTAAATGGCCACAAAGGTATTCTGTCTATTTGTGCACTTGTGGGTGTCCTGGGGACTCCTGGTGCTCATGCTCATGGTTTTATGGTTGTCCTGACCTCTCCTTAAACAGGGCAGGGACCTCTGGAGCTCCAGTCGGGCATCAGGACACAGGAAGATGTAAAACAGAGGATCCAGTAAGGTGTTGAGGCTGGTCAGGCCGTAACACAGCCGGTAGATGAGGAAAATGGACTGTTCGAATCCACATGGCTCATCAGTCCCCAGCAAGGACACAAACCTGTATCCTCCCACCAGGTGGTACGGTCCAAACACAACGATGAAGTTGAAAGTGATCACCACCAGGATTCCTACGATTTTGTTGCGCTCGTGGTCAGAGAGAGACGGAGATCTGTGGAGCGTCACCCCGATGTGGGCAGACGTGTAGCTGAGGGAGGAAACAGATCAGAGATGAATCAGTGATGCCCCCTAGAGGGACGAAAGTGTAGAGCAGTGCTTCTCTACTGGTCTGGCTTTGGGACCAACCAGACCTCCTTAATACCCACATTTACACATTTCAATATCAGACAAAGATAGCCTGCGTAAATATAAAATGCAGCTATCAAATGATGATTTATTTTAAAACTATCAAACAAACCTGGGCCTTTGTTAAAAGTTATTGCCCCCTTTTGTTAAAACATGAATTAGCCGTTATGCTGAGTTCAGTTCAAAATCCTGAAGGAGAATGTCTGACCTTTGACCTTAAACATGGCAGAAACTCTCCAATGTGGCTGAATTAAAGGCACACTATGCAGTTTTGCTTGTTTTTAGCTCCCCCTGGTGTCCGTTTTAAATCACTGCCGTAAAAACGTTAGCATTGTCTTTGCTCAGAAACCCCTAAATCTACCTGTTGAAAAGTCTCCTCAGCCTTCACTGCTTTCTACTGGAGCGGTTCATCACTCATTCAAAGAAATCAGCTGTGTTCAAGCAGGGAGAGATAGAAAAAAATCAGGAATCATGAGCTAAAAACACTCCGGTGCTAGCATAACGGCTAGCCACTTTGGGTTAGCCTAACCCTCGTGAGATACGTGACTTTGTGAGACTTCAGAGCACCGGACCGGAGACTCAGAAGTTGTAAACGTGGTATTCTGGACACAAGCAGCAGATGGGGCTGAGTGACTTTTCATTAACCCTGTAAAGAGTCATATTAGCACAGACTGGCTCAAGAAAAAGATGAAAAAGTTGCAAAGAACGCCTTTAAAACTATGAGTGTGACAATATTTTTCCGTAGCAACATGAGAGATCATTACTAGTTATCACAAACACTGGACTGTAGTTGTTGCCACCAGGAGTCACAACCAGGTGTTACATTTAGGGGCCAAAATCTTTTTCATATAGGGCCAGGTTGGTTTGTGTCGATTTTTTTCACCTAAAAAAAAAGATCACAATTTGAAAACTGCATTTTGTATTTACTCAGGTTTTCTTTGTCTGATAGTGAAATGTGTTTGCTGATCTGATGACGAGTCAGCAAAAACAGAAGAAATCTGTAAGGGAATACTTCTCCACAACACTAGATAATTCTATAAAAGAATGAAAGAAACGGAATTATACACAAAATCCACATCCATCATTAAACATCAACTAGAAAAAACCCTGAATGAACCCATTTATTTACAACAACGTTGACTCGAGTTCTCGTTACCTTAAAGGCACACTAGGTAGTTTTGGCTTGTTTTTAGCACCCCCTAGTGTCCGTTTTGAATCACTGTCGTAAAAACAAACTGTTCACCCGTCCCCCTGCTGTGCGCCTGTGTTTTCACCAGTGCTTTAAGTGGGGCGGTACGGAACGGTACGCAGTACCGGGACTTCTAAATTTGACCACTCAGCGTACCGACACTTATTTCCAGCGTTCCGTCCGTACCGGGAGTTTTTCTGGAATTACGTCAATATAATTTTGAGCTTTTCCGGTGGCCGTAGTTGGCGAGCAGCGCATGGCGGGAGGTGCGGAGGACGAGCGCGGTGCAGGAGAAACGCAGGTGGATGAGAGAACTCATCTGTCAGCTGTATTTAGTGACTCCAGGAGGGTGGCAGAATTTGGTGAAACACCGGATGAGAGAGGAAAAGCGGGGACTCGCGTCCCCTGAACGGACCGCTCCATGATTGGCTCAGAGCTCGGGCTGAGATAATTCTTCAAATTGGTATTAAAAGACAATAATTTAAATATTAATGACGGAGAGCTCGCGCGCTTATGGAGAGGAAAGCTGCGCGTCATGACGCAGGTGGAGAGGAGCAGCGCGCCGTGGCGCAGTGGATCAGACAGGTGGAGGGAGGAGGAGCTGAGAGAGCAGCAGGTAGACTCTTTAGTAATGATCCAGGTTATTGTCAGTAATAAGTTTGTTCTTTTGGGGCACAAAATGGACCAGAGTGTCAAACAATGCTGACTTTTCTGTGTCTGAAAAGCAGTAAAAAAACAACTATTTTTCCTCAAAACGTTATTTCAACCACAAACTAATTAATGGGGATCTTGTGCACAAGAACATATGTTTAATTATTTAAATATATATATAAATAATAGATTTCTATTGGTATTGTAAATATATATCTATAACTAATATATTTCTATATGATGGATGGATGGATGTCTACATGGTGCCTTCAAGTATTTGTATTTTTTCATCCTAAAAAAAGTCAGTAAAACCTGTTTTTATCCAAATGAAGGAGATTTATGCTTCATTTTCTACAGATCAAGTAGCCTTTAGCCCTCATCATCACTACAATGTGAAATTTATAGTCAATCGATGTGATTGGTATTGGTGATCGGCAGCAAAAAACGTGATCGGAGCATCCCTAGTTATTATACATAATAACCTGATGAAGTTTAGATTTAAAGGTTGTAATAGATGTCAGGGTGTTTAGTAAATGTTCCAGTCTCATGCTGCTGCAGAGCTTTAGACAGTAGAGGTGTTGGAGATGATGAGGAGAGCCAGACTCAAAGTCTGCAGAGCAGAACTGACGGTCTAGTTAACTTGACTAGAGCTGAAGATCTTCACTAGACCTCCTGTGACATTTATTATGGACCAGGTGTAGAAGAGAGGACAGATAGAGAGGTGTCTTGTCCTGAATTGTCTTTTAGACAAATAGAATCCAGTGATGGAGTCTACAGGTCTGAAGGGAGGACACATTGGGAAGAATTAGTGACTAAACTGATGACTGAGTGAATCTGAATTTCTTTCATGAGGATTATATATATATATACAGTATATATATATATATATATATATATATATATATATATATATATATATATATATATATATATATATATATATATATATATATATATATACACATACAGAGATGTATATTTATATATATAATCTCGAACTAATAAGGAGAGTACCGGCACTTATTTTTTTCCACTTAAAGCACTGGTTTTCACTCATCAGATAAAGGTTTTCTTTGTATCTTTGGAGACTCCACCATGATGAACATGATAGAGTAGATCTCTTAGCTCATCTATATGATGTCTGTCTTCAGCTCGTCTGTTCTGAGGTGGAAACATGGAGTGCCTTAAAGCATTACTGCTTCTCGTGAGATACGTGACTTTGTGAGACTTCAGGGCACCGGACCAGAGACTCAGAAGCTGCAAGTGTGGTATTCTGGATCCAAGCAGCAGATGGGGCTGAGTGACTTTTCCTTAACCCTGTAAAGGGTCATATTACCACATACTGGCTCAAGATTTTAAAATATGAAAAAGTCACTTAGTGTGCCTTTAAAGTTATGGGAAAATTCAGATTTAGAGTCCAAGCAGGCGTCTAGGCTTTCAATACCGTCAGACTTTGCTTTATGAGTTTTCCATATGAATACAAGTTTATTAATAATAATATTAACAAGAGTTTATTGTCAAAAAAGTTTTGTAAGGCAGCAAAATATCCTACAGTCTTTAATAGATTTAGATAATCTCTGGTTCGACTCAGTCTTGGAGGCAGCCATGTTGAATGTTTTGCCATCATAACTCTGGGGGTGAGGTGAGGTCAGGGTGAATGAGGTGGTTTTTACCTTGACTCCCTCATGAGAATGTTTCTCTGATTGTCCAAACTCAAACATTGACTGCTGCAGATAAGATACTGACTACTTATCACCCCTCCACACAACCCCTCTTAAAACATAACTAATCAGTCCTGGCTTCTTTTGCATTTAGTCCAATTTCTTGGAAACCCTATACATGTATGCATTTGTCATTTTGGGGGTTAACTTACCCTAGAATGGCACACGGCAGCAGGAAGCCCAGAGCCACAGTGATGATCTTAAAGTGAGCATATCTTGGGCTGACCGGGTACTTCTCCAGACACAGCAGCCTGTCAGAGTCAAACACAGACGGCAGCAGACCGCTCAGGCAGAACAGGAAGGTCAGGATCCACACGGCTACGCCCAACGCAGCCGCTACCCTGACGCTACGCACCCTCCGGCTGCTGAGTGGGTAGACGATGGCCAGGCAGCGGTCCATCGCTATCAGGCACAGGAACATGACGCTGGCGTAGACGTTTACGTAAAACACGTAGCCAACCAGCTCACAGGTCAGCCGGCCGTAGGGCCAGCGGTGAGCACCCTGCAGGTACAGGATCCACAGTGGCAGGGTGAGCAGCTGGAGGAGGTCGGACAGCAGCAGGTTGAGGATGAAGACGAGCTGACAGCCTCCTCCACCTGACCGACAGAGGTGGTACAGTCCCCACAGAGACAGCAGGTTGCTAGGAAGACCCAGGGAGAAGATGACACCGTAGATACAGGTCAACCCTAACGTGTCCGTGTTCAGGGGCAGGTTGCAGGTGTCATTGGACATGTTGGTTAGACACCTGACATGGGACTCTGGAGATGATGGCATGGAGCAGGATCAACCATTCAGTCACTGAAGGGAACCTTCATGCATCCAGTTGTTCTCTTTATCTTGTCATATTCATGAATCCATCCAGCCGTGGGAAAATTCAGCATTCTGGATCCGTCTAAAGAGACAAACACCTGCAAAAGAGAAAATCCTAGCACTGTGAGAGGGTTTGATACTAGCAGATGCATCAATGAATAAAACGTGATGACCAAAGCTTGTTCCTCACCTCTCAGTGCGATGAGGCTGAGCTGTGTGCTCAGACGTCTGCAGCCCTTTTTGCAGATGGTGACCTGTGGAGCAAGAAATGTTGGGAACACGGCGTC
Organism: Callopanchax toddi; assembly: GCA_006937965.1. Classification (NCBI taxonomy): domain Eukaryota; kingdom Metazoa; phylum Chordata; class Actinopteri; order Cyprinodontiformes; family Nothobranchiidae; genus Callopanchax; species Callopanchax toddi. The sequence goes on from SSNR01000213.1 coordinate 244,180, forward strand.
TCGCCCAAACCTTGTCTATTCTGTGATCGTTTCCTCCACAGGAAACTCACTTCTTCAGTTTTAAAGGCAACATCCTGAGGCAGGAGAACGCCTTTCTGCTGCAGAACAAAAACACACTGTCCCGCTTTCTGTGCCACCCTGTCGTCACGGGGGTTAAAACTGGACATTTGTGGTGACTTATTAAAAAAATGTCACATTGAATGTTCATTTGAATACATATTCTACTAAACCTGGATGGATATGATGATATTTGACCATGCAAGGATGCGCTAACTATCTGAGAGTTCACTGAACAGAGTCCAGATTTCCTTCCTATCTCGTGATCTTTACTACTGTGAATGAGTTCATGTGCATAGTAAATATATGGAACAGGTCAAGGAGACACCGAGCTTTTCACTAGATCACATCATGTGTGCGTTTAGATAAGATAGTTGGTGTTAAGCTAACAGGCTAATACATGCAATATATCATAAACCCCACAAAAAAGGAAAAATGAGTTTTAGTGTGGATTGGTGAGCGTGGCCTTTGAACACACCTGATTTATGATGAGATCTTAACCCCACAAGTAGAGCAGAGGTAAACAACATATTACAGCGAACTAGTTTAAAAAGTTACCCCAAACTGAATGTATCACACCAGTTCTCAGATATTGTCCTAAATTGCATCGTGGGTAACTTTTCTCAGGCACCAGAAGGAGGAAAAGTTTCTTAACAATTGAAATTGTACGAGTGCAGAACGTTGGGACAATAAGTGTTGGTCTGAATTTTTACCACATGATTTCTAAGGGTGGGGGTGGGGTCATTCAGTTTGCTTCCTTTAAATGTCACAAATCTGTGATTTATTGAATAATCCAAGTTGGTTTTTAATAAACTCCCTTGAGAGTTTACTCCCCAGCTACCGATGTGAACCTCAAAGAGTTCATAATCAGATGGAAACCGACCTAAACAGGAAGTGACCTGCAGTGGAAACATCGGGTCCCAGGACACCAGCAGCGATGAGCTGTGCTGCAGACAGCTGATTATTGCGGGGGGGGGGGGGGGGGGGGGGGCTTTTGCAAGTATTTACTCATCGTGTCATAGAGTTGCACAAAAAGGTCAAAGAGTTCAACTTTGTCTCCTCTAAGCACCACCAGTCTGAGTTACTGGGACACTATAGGGTTCTTATACAGAACAATGAATGACTGAAGACAGAGAGCAGAGCGCCGGTGTTCTGTCGGAGTAGCATACTTTTTCGGAACAGCAGAGCGTAAAGCATCACAACACGCCTGATAGGGTCATTGGTTTTTGTTTTGTATTCAATTAGACATTTATTATTATTATTATTTTTTATTTGTTTCTCAGAAGAATATACAACATTGACACAATATACAAAACACTGAAATACTGATATTCACCAACTTGTTTTCAAAGATTTTTTTCCCCCTCAAACAAGCAAATGAAAACCTACAAAATAACTCAAAGAAAGGGGGGCAGTAATATATAAAACAGAAGAAAAATAAATAAACAAATAAAGTTTTAAAAGGGGGGGGGGGGTGTCTTGAATTTCTATAGCTCAACTGAATAAGTATCAGATGTCTACATCTCAGCCCCTGAGTGGATTAGTCACATTACTCTACATATGGAGATGGTAAAGATTTAAGATGGTCCATAAACGGTGTCCACTTGCGAGTACATTTTTCTGAACTAGCCTTCAATGACAGTGAAATCTTTTCGACCTTCAGAAATGTCCTGAGAGCATTAAGCCCTACTGGTATAGAAGGTGGAGGGTTCCAAAGAAATAAAATACAACGTCGTGCAAGAAGGGAACAGAAAGATGTAATCTCATTTTGCTGGGGAGATAAATTGAGAGGAGCCAGTGGAACTCCGAAAATTGCAATTAGAGGACCTATCTGGATCTGAACTCCAAAAACTGCAGAATTGTAGGAAAAAAGTCACCCCAGAATATTTGCAACCCTGAACAAAAGGAAAACATATGGCTTAGGTTACAAGGTGAAGTTTGACACCTGTCACACTGGTCCAGAACTGAAGGAAACATTTTTGATAAGTGAGATTTTGAGAAATGGACTCTGTTTATTACTTTAAACTGTATCAACTGTAACCGAGCACATGGGGTACTCGAACGTATGCTAAGAATCACCTTATCCCAGCAGGATTCGGTCAGTTGAACACTTAATGCACGCTCCCAGGCTGTTCTAATTTTACCATAAGAGTCAGATTCAGTCGTCATGAGGGTTGATAGGGTCATTGTTAATGGTGTACGTTGCTTTGGATAAAAGCAAATAAACTTAAAGCAGAAAAATCTAGTTTAAAAAACAACCCATTCACTCAAACAAACAAAAGTGCTGTGAGACCGCCATCCTTTTGTTTAACACGAGCTTTAACGATTTTACAACTCCCTGTGCAAAAAATATGTAGTTACAACTCATTTTGCAAAATAAAATATATGAAACTAAAAACTGTTTAGATTTTGATGCATGAGCGATGTTGCGTTATCAAGTCCTGCACATGCTCATCTACCAAGGGTAGGCCATTCCAAGAGGTATGCTGTTCCGTCCGAACACCGGTGGGCTTTTGGTGCTTCCTATGGGATTTATGACTCGTTGAAGGGAGCCGTACACCACAAAGAACCGTTAAAAAACTGGCTCTTTTATGGGTTTATAAAGAATATTTTGAAAGGGAAATGTCATGTGGAACTATGTTAAGGGACACTCTTTGTTGTGACACCTACATGTGCATCGCTAGTTAGCTTCCCTGATAGAACGGATGGGTTCATGTTGCTATGCTCATTGATGTTGTTTTAAATAAAGGTTAGTTTAGCTATGGCCTCGGTTCACCTCCCTGTGTCTCATACTCACAAAGACAAACCCCATAGCTTTACCAAAAAATGAGTTTTGTGATGTAAAAAAATATAGCAAATTTGTTTGTTTTTTTTACTGTAAAGAGCGTAAGAACAAAGTGAAAGCCACCACTGAAATTCACACAAAAAAGCAAGCTTTATTTTCAGTACATGTCATGCAAAATACTTTTTGTTACTTAGGCTAATCTGATTGTCTCTATCAAAACAATGCTTTGTTACAGTTAGCATGTGGATATGAGCTTCTCTAAAACAAGTTAAATGTGAGGTAGAAATGTTGTGAAATTGGGATAGGGTTAGGGGTTTATTAATCCACAAATACTGAGTGCATTAAAACAAAGACAGAAACCTTTTTTCATCATTTACTCAGCTTTGACCTTCCTCCTGAACCTCCTGCAGCAGAGAACCCTGCAGATCATGACTGAACCCCAGATGAAGGTTCCAGTTAGGACCATTAAAAAGGCAGCTACATCCAGAGAGTAGTAGATGTACCAAGGCAGGCTGAACCCTGCTGCCTTCAGGTGGGATGCTCCCTTGTTCCTGATGACGTACTCAATCCAGAAGATGGCCGTGTCCATGGGAGACACTAATTGGTCGCGGTGTAGCTCAGAGAGGTGCTGGATTTTTTGGCGGTACGATGGATTCTCCAAGACGTCCCTGATTGCCTCCAGGAAACTTCCTTTGGTCAGTGATCTGACTTCCACCATTCGAGCCGCACCACGCGCTGTCAGTCGAAGTATATTTTCAAACTGATCAAAAAGAAGGGGCACACCCAGAACAGGGACGCCATGATAGATGGCCTCATACATGCCGTTGGTCCCTCCATGAGCTACAAACACGCGGGTCTTGGGGTGTCCCAGGAGATCGTTCTGAGGCAACCATTTCACCAGCAGGGTGTTGTTTCCCAGGGATGAAGGCTTTTCTCCCACAAACCTCCAAATGACCTTCTGAGGGAGCTCTGCAAAAGCAGCTGCAATGGCCTCTGTGATCTCAGGAGGCAGAGCTGATACCAGCGTTCCTAGAGACATGACGATCACACCATGTTCCCCAGAACTCTGCACGAATGCCTCCAACTCATCAGGGAGGGGTTGGGGCTCTTTGCACTGGAACCCTCCAATGTACACCACGTTGGGCATGGTGGGCCGAGGGAACTCAAAGACAAAATCTGACCTGAACAACCAGATATCAGCTGACAGCTCCAAAGACAGCAGGTCAGTCCCAGGAGGGAAGTGCCTCTGGAAGAGATCTGAGTATGCAGGGTTAAAATCGAAGTGCTGCTCATACATACTGTAGAGATAGTGCAAGAGATTCTTTGATCTGTCTAGAAAATCCATTCGATCATGAAGTTCACTTCCTGGTACAGGAACGTAGGAGAGAGGAGAAGGAGCTATGGTAAAGTGACTCTCTCCAGTGTTAATCCAGTGCACATTAAAAACCATTGGTAGCTTGAGGTAACCACCCAGAATAACTCCTATAGTCAGAGCAGGATCGGTCAACATCAGATCAAACTTAGACTCCTGCAACTTCTTCATAAAGACTTGGTCATGAAACATGTTTTCAGCAGATTTGGCCAGCATTTTATGGACTCCAGAAAAGATGGACATAATAAAATACTGCTGGCAAAAGGAGCGTATAAAAGCAGGATAACTACGGCAATTCATGACAACTTGCATGAATTTGATGTAAATGCTGTTGTTCTCCTTGATATCAAGCATTGGAAAATCAATAGAGGTATAAAAGGGGGAGGTACTGGAGATGTACCAGCTCGTTGTGGAACAAAGAACTGTGATTTCATGGCCCCTGGAGTGAAGTTCTTCAAGAATAATCTTCATGTTGACCCAATGGCTGCCATCAACTGGCACCACCAGAATGCTGCTGCCTCCACAGGCAGAGGGTCCGAGCATAAAAACACAGAAGACTGTCAGAAGTACGGGGATCTTGGCGGACATTTTCTGTCAGAAGAAAAAGTAAAAGAAAATCAGTGAACACAGTTTTCCTTTAAAACTGACTAGTTATTTACGAAATATATTTTTTATTTTATAATTTTTATATTCAGATTTCTAGATGTTCATAGATATTTTTGCTAGAAATATTTTGACAGAAGAAAAAGTGTGAGAGCCACTGGCCTAACCCTTGTGAGTTACACGACATACTGCTACTTCACACTGGATGCGGTGCGGTGTGGTGCGGCACCGCAGCCGCAAGAAAAGTAGTCCACACCGGCTGCGGTTTTGCTGTGGAATGTCTCCGGCTCTTTGCCTCAGCAGGAGCGCCAAGTCTCGGTGGTTCACGCGAGAACAAGTACGTTGTTAGCAGCAGCTGCTAAACAAAAGCTAGAGTCGTCTTCTCGTTCTTTTGTTGAGGATTATGTATTCACTTGGCTTGTTCCACAATGGGTAAGCACACTTCATTTTTATATAGTTTAATGTTATGATTAATTAAGTTTTATGTTGTTTCTTTGTCTTTGAAATATCCAAATCGTGTTAATGTTAGCAACATAGCTAATGGTTTTATTTTGAAAAAAAAAACGGAGGCACCTCGCCTGCTAGCGTCTCACTTCCTGTTTGGCGCATGTAATGTCGTTAACTTGATGATGATCCACTGTGGTGTCCGGGAAAAATAGACTTGTTGCGGAAAGTTAACTGTGCCCTGCAACCACACCGCACCGGAGTCGCGGAGACTCTGATTGGAATACCGTATTTTCCGGACTATAAGTCACACTTTTTTTCATAGTTTGGCTGGTCCTGCGACTTATATACCAAAGTATATAATTTTGATTAATTTCACATGTTTGTCACTTTCACACCTAAAACCGCTAGATGGCGCTCTAGGCCTGTGTAACAATCAGCCGCCATGCTTGGTTGTAATATTACTGCAACGCCGGACTTGTGAATGAAAATCACGCCTTGGTGCAACAGAGGGAGGTGTTGCTAATAACGTAGCAAAGGTGAGCTGACCCCCGACTGGAAAAAGTATTTAAAAATCAGGTAAACACCGGACAGCTGTTACACATACTCAGCGGAGAGCTGGACTGGAGCGACGCCGAGATCCGGGTGCTTCTGGCGTTATGAGCAGAAGCAGAAGTCGCCTATTTGTTTACTAAGGGAACTTCTGTCTCACGTCTCTGTAACCCTGCACGCCGACAGCATGAAGACCGCCCCATACCGCCAGTGAGTAATCTTTGGTTTAAAGCACATGATTGCGTAACATTACAGGCACGGTCTGAACCCTTATGAATGACCAAAAGCTCCCAGATACCGGCTCAACTTCGCGGCAAATTGCCGGCATTGTTTTATGAAAACAGCTAATAATGTGAAATACCAGTACTTGGTCTCGGATTTTGTAAAATCAAATTTCCTCCAAAAATGTGTCTTATAGTCCAGTGCCACTTATATGTGTTTTTTCTTCTTTATTGTGCATTTTTGGGCTGGTGCGACTTATACTGCGGAGCAACTTATAGTCTGGAAAATACAGTAAATGTTTTTTAATCCTTGCGGAGTCCGCACCGCATCTGGTGTGAAGTAGCCTTGAGCCTTCAGGGCACCGGACTGGAGACTCAGAAGTTGCAAACGTGGTATTCTGGACACAAGCACCAGATGGGGCTGTGTGACTTTTCATTAATCCTGTAAAGGGTCATAGCCTATTAGCACATACTTTTTATTATTATTTTTTATTTTATTCTGTGTGTGTGTGCTGCACCTTATCGCCGAAAAAAGTTCCTAGTCTGCGAATTACATTCAATGACAATGGCAATAAAAGCTTTTCTGATTCTGATACTGGCTCAAGAAAAAACATTTTAAATATTAAAAAGTTACATAGTGTGCCTTTAATACTTTCTCGTCCTTCTGCTACGTCTTCACATTTGATAATCCTAACAGTTCTGTTCCTGACACACACATTTTAATCTTATCATTTGCTGCTAACTCAGTATTTAAAAAAAAAAACCCAATAATGTTAATAAAATGTTCATAAGTTATTTTAAACCCACAATGCACATGTGATTAAATATGGCCACTTGCCCTGTATAGGGTTAAAGCTACAACTGTTGAGTTTCAAGAAGAAGATTCACATTGTTTCATCTAAAGACACAATAACTAAAAGGAGCAAGTGGACCGGACCACAAGACGACTTATTAGAGGGAACATAAACTAATACCTGAAGCACGACTATGCCACCTGGACAGGTGTGCCTCTGTGGTTTCATGATTAGTAAATATAAACAAGCTGATGATGGATGAAATACCACATTTATTATTTGATGTGGTAAACAAACTTCAAGTTAAAATCCATGGGACTATGTTTTGTATATTAAAAATAATTAAAGTATGGCTGTCAAATTTGCTAACAATCTTTAATACATATACTGAACTTTATCTAAACTTGTGTCCCATGTAAAAAGCAAGGTGTGGTAAAAAAAAAAAAAGTTTTGGTGTTTAGCAGATGTTTAAATAAATTATCAATCAGATGGTCTCCTTAAATACTGATGGTTGTTGATGCTAGCTGTAATGACATGACACAGAAATGCACCAGTGACATAGCAAAAACCAGAATTTAAAGGTCGTAAGGTACTACATGTCCTCTAATCAATGGTTTCAGTTGATTTTTTTAGTTTAGTTTAGGTAGAGCAGATTGCAACAGCAGTTGATCAAAAACTTAATGTATTGGCTGTTTTAATTGACTTGAGTAAGGCATTTGATACAATTGATCACACATATCTGCTCAAAAAATGTGAATACTATGGTCTTCGTGGTAAAACTAATCAATGGCTTCAAAGTTATTTAAGCAGTAGATTTCAATATGTAACTGTTAATAATACAGATTCACAGCTTGAAAAAGTAACGTGGTGTTCCGCAAGGCTCTGTGCTAGGACCAAAATTATTCACACTCTACCTGAACGACATCTTTTCTGTATCGACTCGATTAAAATTCATTATGTTTGCAGATGATACAAATTTTATTTGTACGGGAAAAGACATGAGTAAATTATTACAAGAGGTTGAAAATGAATTGGTCTCAATTAAAAAATGGTTTGATTATAATAAGTTATCACTAAATGAAAATAAAACAAAATTTATGATATTTTCAGGGAACAGGGACAATGACGGTGCTAAGCTGTATTTAAATGGAGTTCAAATTGAATAAGTGCATGAAACTAAATTTTTAGGTGTGATTATTGATAATAAACTCAGTTGGAAACCACATATTGAACATATCAAATGGCAAGTGTCTAAATCTATTGCTATACTCTATAAAACAAGGGATGTACTAAATAAGAAAGCTTTGTTTTTGATTTATTGCTCTTTAGTTCTGCCTTATTTGTCGTACTGTGCAGAGATTTGGGGAAATGCAGGAAAAATGTGTGTTGAGTCTGTATTTAAATTACAAAAAAAGGCTATTAGAAGTGGGATACCTCGCACCAACCCATAATTTATTTAGCCAAATTAAAACGCTAAAATTAGGAGATATTGTAAAAGTAAACATTTTAGAGATTCTCCATAGAGTAGCTAATAATAATATCCCAAATTGCATAAAAGTTTATTTCAAACCAAGACATGATCACTATAATCTCCGAGGTGTATTTATGTTTGAATGTGTTAAAGCCAGAACTAATGTGAAATCAAGATGTGTTTCTGTTGTTGGTGTGAAATTATGGAATGAGTTAGATTATGACTTGAAGAAATGTACTTCTTTACCAAAGTTTAAAGCATGTGTAAAGTGTCAAATATTTACGGAGTATGAAAAGTCTGTTAATGATTTTTCATGTGGTTATTTTTTGTTGGGGAAAACAAAAGAAATGAATATTGGTTATTTATTTTAGGTGGAAAATAAGGTAGGCTAAAATAAGCATTGCTTCTGCCTATTCCTTTTTTGGTTGTAATTCAAGTTGTTAATCTTGTTGTTTGTTTGAAAAGAAAACTAATTTTATGTTAATGTTACAAACCAAAATAAAGACAGAAAAAACAAAGCGATATCTCACCTTGGTGTTATTGAATTTGACTCAAGTTCCGAACCGAGCTGACAGTCCTCAGTGAAACAGGATGCTGTGTGATTTTTATTGGCTGACAGCTTTGCTTTTACACACAGATTCACTAACCTCCCCAGACAAAGTCCAGTATGTGGATTAAAGGCCAGTCATAAAAGTTTATGTCTTGTGTTTGAATCTACTTTGTAATTTGAAGAGCTGAAGGCCACTGAGTGGTTGTCAGCGCTACAGACTCAGTGTTAAAAAGCCTCAGGTTTAAACCTCAGTCAGTTTACAGTTTGTCTTTTCTATGAGCTTTCAGTGTTTTCTGGTTTTCCCCCAGTCCAAAGCATGTTGTGTCTATTTTGAAATGCCTTTAGGTATGAGTGTTTATGTGGTCTGATTGTGTGCACACAGACACTTAAATGATTATGTCTTTTAATGGCAGCAGTCATGTGTTTTTAAAGTGTGTCCTTTCTGTAAGAGAAATCATTTTGACATGATGGAGAGTCTGCACTTGACCCAACAAAATCCAAATAATGACACTCAAAGACATTATCATAATTTATATACAGAATTACATTTCAAGATTTGCATGCTCTTTTATTTTCTGTGTGTTTTTGGTTGTGTGAATAAAAAATGAATGAATCCGACATGCAAATCCAGATCCCAAAAACACAGCTGATGGATCTGTATTCACATGGGGTCACGTACCACCATAAAGTGACCTCTGGCTCTATGTGAGGCTCTAATGGCCGGCCTCTGTTGGTCCCGGAACGCCGAAGATATGGCTCCGCGTTTACGAAAATAAATATGAACGTGCTTCTAGTCATCCGAAAACTTTCAGCCATTCGTTGTCGTCAAAAACGGCTGTGATTTTTAGAGCAGAACACACTCCTGTGGCCCCTCTTTCCTCCAGATGCTCCTTACACCAACGCTGCCTAGCTGCTGCAACATCCACAAACGTCCTCTGCGGTATCTTTTAAATTCTTGTGACTCACTTTCTAACTGCCCGAACACGATGGAGTCTCTCATCAACTTCCTGTTCAAACATTAACAATTTCTGAATTTGAAGAAGAAATACAAGGACATATCTGAAAAAGCCTTGTCCAACTTACTTGGCTAGCTAACTCCAGTTACACAACTTCAGAGTTCCCCAATCATCCATCCCACCTCTTCTGAGTGTCGTTTACATTCACAAATTTATTGGTATCGCAAATTGGAACAAAAAGAAAACCTATAAATATACTTCGCTTGTGGAAAACCTAAAGATAATTACCTCTATTGATTCATTTTACGCTGTCTTTACTGAGTTGTTTTGTGATCGTGTTAATTTTGTTGATTTTTATGGTCAGAGAGAGAAAGGTATAGAAAGAAAACAGAAAAATCACAATTTACTGACTGGCCTCAATGTCACATTCCTACCAGTATCTGAAAAAAGCAGCATCTCATTGTCTGACAATATGAATCATGCAACTCTGAATTTAAGTCTTGTTTTCACAGCCAGAGACTGTTTGCATTGTGTGCTCAGCACAACCAGCTGCATTTTGCTGTTTGCCTACTGCCTAAACACATGTTAACATGTTAAAAAAAACTCATAGGACACCAGCTATTTGTTATTACTTATTTAATATTACAGCAGAAAATATCAATTCCACCAAAACAACATTGAATCATTATGAAGGATAGCATTATTCTTTCATTGGTTACTCAGCTTTGACCTTCCTCCTGAACCTCCTGCAGCAGAGAACCCTGCAGATCATGACTGAACCCCAGATGAAGGTTCCAGTTAGGACCATTAAAAAGGCAGCTACATCCAGAGAGTAGTAGATGTACCAAGGCAGGCTGAACCCTGCTGCCTGCAGGTGGGATGCTCCCTTGTTCCTGATGACGTACTCAATCCAGAAGATGGCCGTGTCCATGGGAGACACTAGTTGGTCGCGGTGTAGCTCAGAGAGGTGCTGGATGTTTTGGCGGTACGATGGATTCTCCAAGACGTCCCTGATTGCCTCCAGGAAAATCCCTTTGGTCAGTGATCTGACCTCCACCATTCGAGCCGCACCACGAACCGTCAGTCGAAGTATATTTTCAAACTGATCAAAAAGAATGGGCACACCCAGAACAGGAACGCCATGATAGATGGCCTCATACATGCCGTTGGTTCCTCCATGAGCTACAAACATGCGGGTCTTGGGGTGTCCCAGGAGATCTTTCTGAGGCAACCATTTCACCAGCAGGGTGTTGTTTCCCAGGGTTGAAGGCTTTTCACCCATATATTTCCAAATGACCTTCTGAGGGAGCTCTGCAAAAGCAGCTGCAATGGCCTCTGTGATCTCAGGAGGCAGAGCTGATACCAGCGTTCCTAGAGACATGACGATCACACCATGTTCCCCAGAACTCTGCACGAATGCTTCAAACTCATCAGGGAGGGGTTGGGGCTCTTTGCACTGGAACCCTCCAATGTACACCACGTTGGGCATGGTGGGCCGAGGGAACTCAAAGACAAAATCTGACCTGAACAACCAGATATCAGCTGACAGCTCCAAAGACAGCAGGTCAGTCCCAGGAGGGAAGTGCCTCTGGAAGAGATCTGAGTATGCAGGGTTAAAAGCAAAGTGCTGCTCATACATACTGTAGAGATAGTGCAAGAGATTCTTTGATCTGTCTAGAAAATCCATTCGATCATGAAGTTCACTTCCTGGTACAGGAACGTAGGAGAGAGGAGAAGGCGCTATGGTAAAGTGACCCTCTCCAGTGTTAATCCATCGCACATTAAAAACCATTGGTAGCTTGAGGTAACCACCCAGAATAACTCCTAAAGTCAGAGCAGGATCGGTCAACATCAGATCAAACTTAGACTCCTGTAACTTCTTTATAAAGACTTGGTCACTTAACATTTTTTCTGCTGATTTGGCCAGAAGTTCATGGGCTTCTGACAACATAGATGTCATCAAACGCTGCTGGCAAAAGGAGCGTATAAAAGTGGGATAACTGCGGCAATTCATGACATCTGTCATGAATTTGATGTAAATGCTGTTGTCCTGCTCAGTGTCAAACATTGGAATATCAATAGAGGTATAAAAGGGGGAGGTACTGGAGATGTACCAGCTCTTTGCAGCACGCAGAACTGTGATTTCATGCCCCCTGGAGTGAAGTTCTTCAAGAATAATCTTCATGTTGACCCAATGGCTGCCATCAACTGGCACCACCAGAATGCTGCTGCCTCCACAGGCAGAGGGTCCGAGCATAAAAACACAGAAGACTGTCAGAAGTACGGGGATCTTGGCGGACATTTTCTGTCAGAAGAAAAAGTAAAAGAAAATCAGTGAACACAGTTTTTCTTTAAAACTGACTAGTTATTTATGAAATATTTTTAATTTATACTTTTAGATGTTCATAGATATTTGGGTTTTTTCTAAAACCGGTAATGTGTTCATGTCTCATGTGCTCATAAACCCTCAACCACTGCACATAAAAGATGGATAGCAAACATTTCTAAAGAAAATGTCACCCATCTATCCACTGAATTCACGGTATTAGTCAAAATAAAAAGTAAGCCTTTCAGCATAATTTGATTTTAAAGGGATACTCCACCGCCAAGTTATTTTTTTGTCTATTGCCATATTTCTCAGAGTAAGATAAGTGGGCAAAAACTATTTGTAAACAGCCCAGCTGTTTTCCTGATCCGGCAGTACTCTTTTTGCTTTAGCTTAGCTCAAACACTGTAAGTGAATGGTACCAGATAGCATTGCCAGAAAAAACGTCCATAAAACTCACTAAGTGGTGATAATAATTCGGCCTAGTGACCTCTGTAAACATATCAACTGCAAGGGAAAATAAAAAGTAACACGAAGGAATTACATGTACTATTTTTAACTTGGGACTACTTTTATGACAAAGAGCAGCTGTAACCCTCCGCTGAACGGCGCAGCTCTGGTGAACAGCGCAAGGACATGATGCACGGTTTGTGTTTACGGAAGTAGGTGTCTTTGGGGCCGTGCATCATGTCCTTGCGCTGTTCACCGGAGCTGCGCCGTTCAGTGGAGGGTTACAGCTGCTCTTTGTCATAAAAGTAGTCCCGAGTTAAAAATAATACATGTAATTCCTTCGTGTTACTTTTTATTTTCCCTTGCAGTCGATATGTTTACTGAGGTACCATTCACTTACAGTGTTTGAACTAAGCTAAAGCAAAAGGAGTATTGCCGGATCAGGAAAACGGCTGGGCTGTTTACAAGTAGTTTTTGCCCACTTATCTAACTCTGAGGAATATGGCAATAGACAAAAAATAACTTGGCAGTGGAGTATCCCTTTAAATTCTGTATATGCAGCATACAGTAATCTCTCTACTTTTATATACCTTTTTAACTAGTTATGTTCACAAGTGTTTTAGGTTACATCTACTATAATTTACACATGACAGGTGCTTCTATGCAATGCTCTGTTGAGTTAGTTCATCATCTTACAGGGAATTTTCCCTGGGTTTTAACCCACACTTTACAATCCATGCTTTACCATCAGCACATAACAAAAATTACATTTGTGTTGTGTAAGACAATTTAAAAAATATATGAATTAAATCTATAAACAAATAGGCTTTATGCACAGAGTACTTAGTAGAACTTCCGGTTTAAAATTACCTCGCGGGACCATTTCCGGTTCCATTTGAAACGTGAAGATTTCCAGAGTTAGAGTGCATTTCCAGCTAAAGATATTGTTTATAATCAAAACGAGTAATAGTATAGTATAGTACAAAATGATATATATATTATAGCACTAAGAAATTAAGCCATCATATAAGTATCAGCGGACGGGAAGCCTCGACAGCTGAACACTGCTGTGCTCCGTTGTGTACCGCATCAGCTGAATATAATTCATCAGTCCGTTTCCACACATTTCCACTGAATAAATAACTACAAAAAGGAAGGATTGTGAACTTAAGAAGAGAAAACGTGATCATTTCTAACCACACCGTGTCTGCAGTCCACACTTTGCAGCACAGTAGTCAAAGAGCCGAGTGGACGAGGCTAATGGAGGAGGCGCGGCGCCGTTCGTGTGTTATTTCACTGGAACAACTATTCTTTTGGTGAATGAAGACTTGGTGTTTGATAACGTAGAGCTAGACCAGAGAAAGTTGAAAGTTGGGAAGCAGTTGGAGCCCACGATCACGGCTATATAGATCTGTCTCACTGTTTTTTGATGATGGAAGCTACGAGCTAACGCTGTTAGCTTACCTTCAATTTCATGAATAAAGCTGGTTATATACAGCTTAAAGTCCTTCACCCGCTTGCTCGCAGACGTCTCTGTGTGTTTTTCAAAAATTCGGTGGACATCGTTTACCGTGATGCGCGGCAGGTCTTGAAGAAAACGGGTAAAAAAAAAATCAATTTTGTCCAGTTTGTGTGGGAACAGCGTTGAACCGGAAGGGAGCGGCAGCCTCTATCGCAACCAGGAAGTGACCGTGCATAAACCCCATTGCCGCATAAATATATTTACTTATTTTAATGATTTTAAGTTTATGACTTATTTGTATTTACTTAATGGTGGCACTGATTTAGGCCTATACATAAAATTTTATGATTATTTACAGGAGCTAATAGGGGCAGCTACAGCTAACTGTAGCACCGGGGAAGTCTCCGGTACTTCGAGAAGGGTCTGGCTGCGGCCCCTGTGGAGCTCCACAGTAACCGGATACACGTCACCTCCACACTAACCGAAAACACATGACCTCCACAGTAGCCAGAAGAGAGGCACCTGGGTCAACAACCCTCCCCCTCCCCCTAACCCTAACCCTAACCAATTCCGGTACGGTATACGGAGGTTGTGTAAAAGTCGATTTAATTGAAGTTTCGTGTTTCCGGTTAGTGTGGAGGTCACGTGTTTCCGGTTACTGTGGAGCTCCACAGCGGCCGCAGCCAGATACTATTGGGTACTTCCTGTAGAAATTCCCTAACAGTTTCTAGTAGAATAAACTGTAATGTGAAACTGAGAGTGGTGTAAAGGTTTATAAAATTATGTTTGCATGAATGTTATGATCATTCTAAGACTGGAGCTGTTTTAAGATAGCAGTAAACCACTTTGCTGTTAGCTCCACTAGCTCGCTGTTAGCTCATTATTCCGGTAAAAAGAGATCTCTATTTTTCCTAACTGAGATGATTCAAAACACTATCTACAACAGGTAAGGCATTAATTGTTCAAAACATAAGCTTAAAAACTTAAAAAGTCAGTTTAAAAGATATAAGTTCTCTTGTTAAACGTGTTAGCTTAAATTGGGTTGATGTAGCTAACTGACGCAGCTCACGTTGCTTATTCATGACCTGTGTTTTCAGACTGATTGTCATCTCAGCTCACCATTTTCCTTTCACACACACTAACACAGGCACACACACAGCAAACAGAAGATCAGGGTATTTCCTTTATTCAAAGAGCGTATACTGATTTAAGGGGATCATTGTTTCACGGCAACAAGCTAACAACAGTATCATGTACCGTAAGAGTTTATAGTTAACAAAATAATTTAAAAAAAATTAGCTGGATTATCTTGTTAACCTTGTGGTTTTTATTGAAAAACTTTACTGCCATTGAGTGTTATTGAGAACTATTAAAAGTAAGATCCTGTCACAGCTGGGAAAAACTGTTTGTTCATCAATTTCAGAAAAGGAACTATGAACGTTATGGATAACCACTTCTGAGAGACGCTGGATTATAAAGCTGGAAATGTCTGTTGCTTGCTATTGAAGGAGTTGGTGTTTGGAGCTATGAGGAGATCGTGTTGGTGAGTTCAAGCATTTTACTTGTGTTTTTGTCTATTTATTTCGTTAGTAATGTAACGTTGTTGCAGACAAGCACCAGGCGGTTGACTTTCTCAAAACTCACTTTTTATTCTTAGAACTCTGTCACAGAACAGGATAACTCAGATCACCGCTTCCTCCACTCCGGAGCGCGTTCACAACAACATGCACACTCTTGACCCCCACCAACCCGTTTCTTAAAGGCACAGTAACGGTGCAGCAACAGCAATCATAACAATAACTCCACTAAGGATCGTTACAGTAATCAGTCACCTGTAGCATGTGTCACTGAGCTGAACCGTATATGAGCTGCAGCACCGCTAGTGGTCACAGGCTGCGCTTGATACTGACCTGGTTCGGTTCGGTTCTGGCCTGCCCAAAAATGTACGTTGGCCAGCCTTTATTACGGGTGATGTAATGTGTGATTTTGTGTGAATTCTGGAGCCGTGGTGTCAGATTGATGGTATTATGAGGTGTATTCATTTAGGTTGGACTCAGTAGGAAATCACTAAAGGCCTATGGTGAAAGTCACAGCCCACCACTGATGTTTTATATGTAAACATATTAAAATGGCTGGCAAATTTACCGACTACCTTTAATACACATACTGGACTTTATACTGTACCTAACAAACTTGAGTCCCATGTAAAATGCAAGGTGTGGTAAAGGTGAGTTAAACAAAAACCATATTAGTTTAGACGTTTAGCAGATGTTTAAATAAATGATCAATCACATGGTTTCCTTAAATACTGATGGTTGTTGATGCTAGCTGTAATGACATGACACAAAAATGCACCAAAGGCATTGCAAAAACCAGAAATTAAGGGTTGTAAGGTACTACATGTCCTCTAATCGATTTTTATCTGTAGACTTTTTTAGTTTGACAGAATAAAAATAATAATATGATCAAATGTCTCACCTGGCTGTTATTGAATTTGGCTCCAGAAGTTCAGAACCGAGCTGCCAGTCCTCAGTGAAACAGGATGCTGTGTGATTTTTATCTGCTGACAGCTTTGCTTTTACACACAGATTCACTAACCTTCCCAGGCAAAGTCCAGTATGTGGATTAAAGGTAAGCCACAAAAGTTTATGGCTCATGTTTGAATCTACTTCATAATTTGAAGAGCTGTAAAGTGGATTGATTGTATTGTCAGAACTACAGACTCGCTTTTAGAAGGCTTCAGATTTAAATCTCAGTCTGTTTGAAGTTTGTCTTTTCTACGAGATTTCAGTGTTTTCTGGTTTCCCCCATTCGATAACATCCATCCACCCATCCATCTTCTTTACCGCTTCATCCTCCACCGAGGGTTGCAGGAGCTGGTGTCTAACTCCAGCGGTCAAGGGGTGAGAGGTGGGGGACACCCTGGACAGGTCGGTAGTCTATCACAGGGCCACATAGAGGCAAACTACCATTCACACACACACACACACCTAGGGACAAATAATATTCTTTAATATTTTTTATTTTTACAGCAGAAAATATCAGTTCCACCAAAACAACATTGAATCATTATGAAGGATAGCATTATTCTTTCATTGGTTACTCAGCTTTGACCTTCCTCCTGAACCTCCTGCAGCAGAGAACCCTACAGATCATGACTGAAGCCCAGATGAAGGTTCCAGTTAGGACCATTAAAAAGGCAGCTACATCCAGAGAGTAGTAGATGTACCAAGGCAGGCTGAACCCTGCTGCCTTCAGGTGAGATGCTCCCTTGTTCCTGATGACGTACTCAATCCAGAAGATGGCCGTGTCCATGGGAGACGCTGGTTGGTCGCGGTGTAGCTCAGAGAGGTGCTGGATGTTTTGGCGGTACGATGGATTCTCCAAGACGTCCCTGATTGCCTCCAGGAAAATCCCTTTAGTCAGTGATCTGACCTCCACCGACCGAGCCGCACCACGCGCTGTCAGTCGAAGTATATTTTCAAACTGATCAAAAAGAAGGGGCACACCCAGAACAGGGACGCCATGATAGATGGCCTCATACATGCCGTTGATCCCTCCATGAGCTACAAACACGCGGGTCTTGGGGTGTCCCAGGAGATCGTTCTGAGGCAACCATTTCACCAGCAGGGTGTTGTTTCCCAGGGATGAAGGCTTTTCTCCCACAAACCTCCAAATGACCTTCTGAGGGAGCTCAGCAAAAGCAGCTGCAATGGCCTCTGTGATCTCAGGAGGCAGAGCTGATACCAGCGTTCCTAGAGACATGACGATCACACCATGTTCCCCAGAACTCTGCACGAATGCTTCAAACTCATCAGGGAGGGGTTGGGGCTCTTTGCACTGGAACCCTCCAATGTACACCACGTTGGGCATGGTGGGCCGAGGGAACTCAAAGACAAAATCTGACCTGAACAACCAGATATCAGCTGACAGCTCCAAAGACAGCAGGTCAGTCCCAGGAGGGAAGTGCCTCTGGAAGAGATCTGAGTATGCAGGGTCTATCATAAAGTGCTGCACATAAGCATGGTAGAGATAGTGCAAGAGATTCTTTGATCTGTCTAGAAAATTCATTTGATCATGAAGTTCACTTCCTGATACAGGAACGTAGGAGACAGGAGAAGGCGCTATGGCTATATGACCCTCTCCACCATTAATCCATCGCACATTAAAAACCATTGGCAGCTTGAGGTAACCACCCAGAATAACTCCCAAAGTTATACCAGGGTCTGTCAACATTACATCAAACTTAGACTCCTGTAACTTCTTTATAAAGACTTGGTCATCTAACATTGGAGCAGCTCTTCTGGCCATTCCCTCATGGCCTAATGCTAACATAGATGCAAGGAAGCGTTGCTGGTAAAATGCACGTATAAAGGTGGGATAGCTGCGATAACTCAAGAATACTTGCACAAAATTATTGTAAAGATCCCTATTCTTGATTTCCATTTCAATTGGAACATGGATCGAAGTATAAATGGAGGAGTTACTGGAGATGTACCAGCTGTTGCCAGAATGCACAACAGTTATTTCATGGCCCCTGGAGTGAAGCTCTTCAAGCATTAGCTTCATGTTGATCCAGTGGCTGCCATCAATCGGTGCCACCAGAATTTTACTGCCTCTACAGGAAGAGGTTGTGAGCAGTAGAAAGCACAGGACCGTCAGGGTCACGGATATTGCTCGAGACATGATCTGCAAGACAAAAATATAAAAAAGGGAATACATTTTAGAACAATTCAGCCACTGAAGCTACTTCAAATCTTTTATTTTAATAAAGCCCAATAGTAATTTGGGAACTACTATCATACAATTCTAAGCTGTGACCTCATCAAGACAGAAAGTTAGAGCTAATGTAAGGAGTCAGAACTGTTCAGTAGAAGGAGTCAAACTATGGAATAGCTTGGACATAGCAACAAGGACATGTAACTCTATAAAATCTTTTAAAAAGACATACACTAAGGAGATTCTGTCAAAATATCAAAAGAAGTGAACTTGACCTATAGGGCTTATCAGATAATGTTAATGAAAATGTAATGTTTCTTGCACACTTGGAAAGATACTAATTCCTATGTAATTGTTGGACAGTAATTTTTTAATTAGTTAAATAGTTTTCTGTATTTTCTATTGAAATTTTTTTCTTCTAATGTCTATTCTTTTATTTATTTTTATTTGAATTTTTCTTTTCTTATTTCTATTTTATTTTATTTTTAAATTTTTTTCTTTTTTTTCAAATTATTCAATGACTATTGTTAAATAATAATAATACTTTTTATTTTTGGCACCTTTCTGACGCCCAAGGACACCGTACAATACAAATTCACAATAAAACATAACAAAAGTAACAAGTTAAAACAATAGCATAAAAGCACTCAGAATCACTATAAAACACAATAAATGTAACAAGTTAAAAATAACAGCATAAAAGCACACAGTAAAACAATTGTTAACCTTGTTAACTTGTTAGATTGGTTTTAGATTAGTAGATTAGTTTTATTGATCAAAAATTGTAGTAATATTAATGCTTTTTTAATAACTTTTTTACAAAGTAGTCTTGTAGAAAATGTTATTTGTACAAAGGGTAGGCATACAAAAGCCAAGCTTCAGCCTACTCCTTTTTGGTTAAATTTTGGAAATTGTATTATTGTAATGTTCTCCTTTACATGAAAAATGACCAAAATAAACAAAATCTGAATCTGAATCTTTTGAAAAGTATTCATGAGTTTTGAAACTCCAAGTAAAAACTTTTTTGTCTTTTTCTTTTATGTTTTTTCAGAGACTTTAATGTTTAAATTTGTTCATCTTATATTCATGTTCATATTATACAGGATTCATAAAACTAGCCATCAAGAAACAATTTCTCAAAAAAAGAACCTTCATTATAATATTAGTTCACATCTTCCAAAGTACTGTTGTGTTCTGAAGCTTCTATGGGATTCTTTGCCATCTTGTTGAAATATGAAGATACTGTCAGGATACAAATGATGACAGTCAGAGAGAAGTTTGTGAGAATGAGTTCCCAATCAACCACTTATTCAGACCAGGTCATGGAGGGCAAACTCCAGACATTTTTCACACCCAATCATAAACTTGATCTTGTGAACAGATGGGTAATGATGTAAAGCTGAAAGCTTTCAGTTCAGGGTCATTTGGTGCACAGCAGCAGTATAAAACACTGAAGACATAATTCACACATGTTAACACAATTTTCACACCTAATAATACTAATCAAACATATCAACACGGAATAAAACCAAAGTGTGCCAAGCTAGGTCAAGGTTCATTTAGAGCTTTAACTGATCTTGGGGACTACATAATATTTGTACTGATTGGTAACCTGTACCTTTGACCTAAAATAAGGAGAACAAAAGGGGCGGTCTCTTCTGGATAGGTTGGTTTTGAACTTTCTCACAATCTGTCCATCCCAGATACCAGACAGGGGGCGCTGTTCAACACCAATTATGTTTTAACAAGACTGAACAGGCAGTTCCTACTCTTCAAAGACATGTTGCCATACCAAGCAATAAAAACAAATGTTGAAACAGGCTCAATAAAACATTTATTAAATTAAATGCGTTTTATATCAATGCAAAAAAGATTTACTTGACTTAGAATATATCGTTTTTGCAGGCCCTTCTTGCAAACTGCTGCTGTGTGTTGGTTGAATATGAGAGATGTTCACGATTAGGTACCTGTAACCATCCACAGACTCCTCTGAGTGTTCCTGAAGTCTATGAGCATGTCCTTTGTTTTACTGATATTCATCACACCCCTTCAGAACAGAACCATGTGGAACATCTCCGTCCTGCAGCAGACTGACTATAACTGTATTATCTGCAAACCTGAGACGGTGCTTGTTTTTAGGCACTATTAGATGACTTAACGCTGAATTTTAAGAACTATTTACATTTCAAAAACTGATTTCTAAGAAAGCAAATTTTTCTGTATTTAGAATAAATTTGCTAGTTTTAAGTAACCTAGCCAAGCAACTTCTGCTTACCCCATTGGCAGATTTTTGTTGTTGCTCAAATCTAGAAAATTTGACCATATTTAAGAAGATTTGGCTAATTTCAAGTAGGACCGTAAGAATATATTTTCCTTTTAGACAAAAATAAGACAAAATGTCTAAAAACAAGGCTGTTTTACTTTCTTAGAAATCAGTTTTTGCAGTGAGAAGATTTTCATAAAATTATACCAAAGGAATTTTGAACTAGTTGATGTTGAAGTTTTTTTGCTTCTCATCTGATATATTCAGCTCCCTTTAACACACAAACCGGACTTAGTCTGAGAAACATTGTAAAAGATAAGGTGTAATAAACAGGATGTTGGAACATACTTTACCTTTTAGCATCACTTTTGGCGTTCATTATTTTTTATTATAACTTATTTGCCTGTTACACAACCAGGTTGTGATTTACAGCAAACAGAAGACACATCAGCAACCATTAAAAAAATAAAACATTCAATCTACGTTTAATCCAGTCAGATTGACATCAGATATTGTAGGTAGCACCCTACTTCCTGTTAGCTGCCAGTAGATGAGTAGTCTGTTAGTATAGATATCTTACATGGCTGCTGTTGGTCTGATTCCAGAAGATGGAGCTGCCAGTTCTCAGTGGACCAGGATGCTGTGATCTTCTTTTGCAGGCAGTGTAACTTTTATATCCAGACACCCTGATTTTCTGAGGCAAAGTCCAGTCTGGTTAGGCAAGTTGTAAAAGTTGATGATAGGTGGTAATGACAGTTAAATGGTCACTCATTTGCATCCATTTAGAAACCAGTTTGGAGTTCTGCACAATTTACGTTTTTTGTACATATTTTAATTTTCCAGTTTTCATTTTTTACAGTTTCACGTTTTTTGGCAACATACTTTTCGATTTAATGTCGACATTCAAGTTATTTGAAACAATAAAATCCTAGATGATCATACCTTATTCCCTAAGTGAGACATTGTTTTAAAAAAAAAGTTTTTCTACACATTAAAAACCATATATTGTGGTAAAAACCTCTCGAAACATCAAAACCAAGCAAAAGTAACATCTGAACATAAACATTTTTGTATTGACAACTTCATGTTTTGATTCTTCTACAATTGAGACCTAAAATGAGATTTCACTACAGTTTGTTGGTGAAAAGCTTTTATTTTCTTTAGAATGTGAGACAAACATGTAAGGTTATTGCATTGAATGTTAGTATGTTTACTTCTTACTATTAACATTGAACAGTTACTAGAATAGCAATAATAAGTTATTCTATGATCATACCAGTGCACGAGTCAGATAGAGCTAACTGTGACATCAGGAGAGTCTTATACCAGCGCTTCAGTTGTTCTGTGCCCTCTGCAGATTTCCTTTAAGACAACAGGTACGTAACAGAATAGACATAAGAAGAGTCGTGCACAGGAAGTACATTCTCCATACCAACAAAGAAATACAAAGCATACATTTATCTTGATCAATTACAGGTTTCTTTTGAAGTTCATGAAATATTTGCAATGATTGTACCTTCTTTTGTAACAATATGGAGACAAACCTACTTGCAGTCTGTCCTGCCACAATTCAATTCCAATAAAAATCAAGATGATGATTAGTACTGTGAGCTTTCTAGTGATCTTCCAGTTGTGAAGTTCAACATAGTGAAGATTTACTCAGCTTTGACCTTCCTCCTGAACCTCCTGCAGCAGAGAACCCTACAGATCATGACTGATCCCCAGATTAAAGTTCCAGTTAGGACCATTAAAAAGGCAGCTACATCCAGAGAGTAGTAGATGTACCAAGGCAGGCTGAACCCTGCTGCCTTCAGGTGAGATGCTCCCTTGTTCCTGATGACGTACTCAATCCAGAAGATGGCCGTGTCCATGGGAGACGCTGGTTGGTCGCGGTGTAGCTCAGAGAGGTGCTGGATGTTTTGGCGGTATGATGGATTCTCCAAGACGTCCCTGATTGCCTCCAGGAAAATCCCTTTAGTCAGTGATCTGACCTCCACCATTCGAGCCGCACCACGCGCTGTCAGTCGAAGTATATTTTCAAACTGATCAAAAAGAAGGGGCACACCCAGAACAGGGACGCCATGATAGATGGCCTCATACATGCCGTTGGTCCCTCCATGAGCTACAAACACGCGGGTCTTGGGGTGTCCCAGGAGATCGTTCTGAGGCAACCATTTCACCAGCAGGGTGTTGTTTCCCAGGGATGAAGGCTTTTCTCCCACAAACCTCCAAATGACCTTCTGAGGGAGCTCAGCAAAAGCAGCTGCAATGGCCTCTGTGATCTCAGGAGGCAGAGCTGATACCAGCGTTCCTAGAGACATGACGATCACACCATGTTCCCCAGAACTCTGCACGAATGCTTCAAACTCATCAGGGAGGGGTTGGGGCTCTTTGCACTGGAACCCTCCAATGTACACCACGTTGGGCATGGTGGGCCGAGGGAACTCAAAGACAAAATCTGACCTGAACAACCAGATATCAGCTGACAGCTCCAAAGACAGCAGGTCAGTCCCAGGAGGGAAGTGCCTCTGGAAGAGATCTGAATAGGTAGGGTTAAAAAGGAAGTGCTGCTCATACATACTGTAGAGATAGTGCAAGAGATTCTTTGATCTGTCTAGAAAATCCATTCGATCATGAAGTTCACTTCCTGGTACAGGAACGTAGGAGAGAGGAGAAGGCGCTATGGTAAAGTGACCCTCTCCACCATTAATCCAGCGCACATTCAGAACTATCGGCAGCTTGAGGTAAGCACCCAGAATAATTCCTATACCATTGCCAGGGTCTGTCAACATCAGATCAAATTTATTATCCTGAAACTTCTTCATAAACAAAGGGTCGTCCAACATTTTAGCAACTGATTTGGCTATAACCTTATGGCCATTTGTCAGCAAGGCTGTTGTTAAGTGCTGTTGACAAAAGGTGCGTAAAAGAGCAGGATAGCTGCGGCAGTTCATGACATCGTGTACCATTCTGTTGTAGAAGTTCTTGTCTGCCTCATACTCCACCATTGTAAGATCGATAGCAGTATAAATGGAAGAGTCATTGGTGATGTACCAGCTCTTTGGTTGGCGTAGAACTGTGATTTCATGGCCCCTGGAGTGAAGCTCTTCAAGGATAATCTTCATGTTGATCCAGTGACTCCCATCAACTGGTAACACCAGAATCTTGCTGCCTCTACAGGATGAGGGTGTGAGCAGCAGAAAGCACAGGACCGTCAGGGACACAGTGACCTTACTGGACATTTTCTGAAAGTGAAATACACAAAAACAACTTTTAACCTTATGAACAAAAGAAAATGTTAAATATTTTCAGTTGTCTCAGTGGTACCTGTGGTCTTTGGATTACTTGTTGGATCTATGATCCAAAATAACTGTTTAACAAAGGTTGACAGAAACCAGGATTTTGTCTCAAAGTCTTATTTGTTACTTGCAGCAAGGATTCAACTGACAGCAGGTTGTAAGTCTGCTAACATGGGAATGAAGCATAAGTGGTGCAGAATGTACGTATGTATATACACAGTGATCTCATTCTTTAGAATACAGTTGTGAACAGAGAGGAAACCATCCAGTTTTCTGTCTAGTTTCAGTTCCTCCTACACAGTTGTCTGTATAAGATGACCTTTTTGTGACATGATGACTCTTAGGTGATTTTTAAAGGTCTGATAATCTGAGCATCACACTTCCGTATGTACCTAAAAACCGCTGAACAAACAGAATCTGTATAAAAGTGCTTTACATTCTACATGAACTAAAATAACTCCAGCAGACTATGACCCCTAAATGGGTCAATTAGCTCCCGCAGATGCTAAGAAAAACTTTAGAGAACTCTGTCTAGAACAGGGGTGTTCAAACTTTTCAACATGAGGGCTGCAAACACCAAGTGTAAAGTCCTCAAGCGCCACAAAAGGTTGAATATTTTTAAAATAAAAACGAAATGGCAAAATATGATTTCATTTATTAGTTCTGCTCCCAAATTCCTTATAAAAGGAATTTTAATGAACAGAATCTTTGTGAATTCAAGACGTACAGAGATCGCATATGTTTGACTCAATAATAAAAAGCATTAAAGTCACTGGATCTGATTGGTCGACCGTTTTTAGTTAATGACTTCAGTCATGTTTTATGAACAGAGTTCACAAGCCAGCTGCTTTTTAGTAAAAGTCAGTGAAGGTGTTGGTTCTTTTTACCAGGAAATTTAATTATCTGGATAAACCTGATTAATAAAAATCAAATACTTTGATTAGATAGTAAAATTTGTATTTAAAAAAATATTCTTATTGACCAGTAATTTGGTTTGTTGGGTCTCTTACTGAAAATCTAAACAAAAAAATATCAAAGCATCTCTTTACATCAACATCCTGCAGGAGGACTAAATTATATCATTCTTAAAATTCTGTTGAGGGCCTCACAAAATCCCTCTGAGGGCCACAAGTGGCCCCCGGGCTGCACTTTGGACAGAGAAGAACAAGGTCCAGTAAAGGTACTTGGGTAGAAGATGACCCATGGATGGGATATATGCATGACTTTTATTCAATGTACATTTTCCCCACATTTGAATCAAAGGTAGGGATGTTCTGTTCTGATCTCAAGTATGAGATCATGGCATTTTTTATTGATCGGTAAAGGATCAAAGCAGCAAAGTTCATTTATGTCATTGACCTCTGTGTAAGCTATGCTGTAATATAGCTGCTGTAGAGCAGTTCAGTCTCAACTTGCAAAGTTTGCAGTTTTGATATTTCTTGTGGCCGTAGTGATGATGATGCCACCAGTTTGATTAGATGTTTAAACTTCCATCACACACTTGCGTAAACTAAATTCACCCAGCTAAATGCTAAAGCTAGCACACTTTAAAGGGAAATAGTTTTGATCCATTCTTATTTTGAAGAACAGCTGGCTGCCGTTTTGGACGGCACCCAGATGGCAGTTTGGGGTTCTTGCCCAGATCCATGTGCCGGGGATAGAATCCTGATTTCCTGATCAGTGGACAACCTCTCTTCCCCTGAGCCACGATCAACCCCTGCAAATTTCCCTGGGCAGCAATAAAAGTAAACATGAACGTAAAGCAGTCGACTGAATTTATCGTTCTGGAGAGTTGACCCACTGCTTTGGAGAAAACTATAAACATAGCACAAAAGAAAGGAATTATTTTACTTGATCATTCTTTTGTTGTTACAATGCTTATTGCTAATACATCTGATATAGCCTGATTAATCATCTTTAATTTCATACAAGTTAAACTTGTATACTTGTAGGTTAAAAAAGTGTCAAAATCCCCTGCAGTAATCTTCAGTTGTTTATTTTATAGCCTTTTGAGGATCTGGATAAAAGCATCAGCCAAATGAAGATAAAGATAAAAATAAGATAAATACTTTTAAATGTATATTCTTTACATGCTTCACATTATAGGCAAGCATACGGGCGACTGTTGATAAGGGAAAGAGGTTTTTGACCGTTTGAGACACCAGGGTTCAATCCCCGACCCAAATCATGTGTCAAAGTTTCTTTGGGTAAGATACTGAACCCTCATGCCTCCTGGGTGTCATCAAAACTCGCTGCCCTCAGGAATGGGGTCAAAAGCATATCCCATTACGTTCTGCTGAGGTGCCACAAATTCCCCTTTCTAATAAAAGAAGTGAAAAGAAATTTTTGTTGTTGATAATAAAAAAGTGGCTAAAATAAACAAGTTTACTTGGTTGCAATTTTGTAAAGATTTTAAGCACTTTATTGTCTTTAATCAGCAGGTCTGAATAAATGAAAAGGGACTAAACAATATCTTTTTTTGGATATTCCGAATCAAAGTTACCATCACCATAAAAATATTGCTGTTTCAGTCTGTAGATTTAAAAAAAAATTTCTTTAAAGATAAAGGTGAATAAAATACCTCGACTGTGTGAATTCGAATCCAGTTCCAGAAGTCCAGGCTTTAACTGCCAGCCCTCAGTGTGCCAGGACACAGTGATATTTACACACATCTTACCTTTTACACAGTAATGTCCTGAGCTAATGAGGCAAAGTCCAGCATGTGGATTAAAGGTAAGTCATGAAGTCTTATACGTATTTCTCATATAAATCAGTGGTTCATTACTTTATAATAAAACAATATTCAGTTTTAGGTTTATTACATGTTTTTGTGTTCACATTGAAACACTCGTGCAGTTTTCATCCATCACATCTTGTTTTACTTGATGCCAGCAGGAACAATCCAAGCTGAAAGGCAGCCAGCGAGCGTGAGACAGGAGCAGCACGGAAAGAGGGAAGGAGGAAGCAGCGAGGCCACTCAGTGGAGGGAAAATAACGTGGGCATTCACGATTACAGCACGAGTCACAGCCCAACACCGCGGCAGTTACATAAACCTGAACCAGAAAACAAGAGTCAGCACAACAAAACAGGGCCGTATGTAGATTATCCATGTCACCATCCATTGTCTATACCTGCTTAGTTCTGTTTAGGGTCGTGGGGGAAAGGTAACCAGTCCATAACAGTCCCACATGGAGCCAAAACACCTAGTGTCAGCAAATTATCTAAAATTCATGTTTTTGTGAATCACTTCATTTCTTGTTGCATTGTAAAAACATGGGGATTGTTCTGAATGATAAGATGAACTCAGACAATGTAAGTCTTAAAGTATCGTACCAGGATCTTAAAATTATGGTATTTTGAGAAACAAACACTACTAAGTTACAGCCTGAAATGCCTGATGACCCACAGCTTTAATATCACTGTGTCAAACACTGCAAAATTATAGTCTTTAAGGTAGTTTTAGCTTTAAAGAATCTAACACAGTGATTAAAACAAGCACCTCTTATGCAGATTCCACACAACAAAGGGCTCAAATGATCATATTTATTGAATTATTGATCATAAAGTGTTAAATTATCCTACAAATACGATAATTATTGTACGTCTGGAAACACTGTGTAGTAAAACTGTAGACCTTTTTTTAACAAAAACCGGAAACCCCTATGTATCACAAAAACCGGTTTCCAGTATAACTTTGACTAGTTCCCTGTAAGTAGGTTGTGTTTTTATTCTTCTAACAACTCCAAACTCAAAATATTCATATGGTTCAACTAAACACTGTTTTACAAACCTTTACAATGACCCGTCAATAGGGGGCGCCACCCCACCAGTCTCATAGGAGGAGAATGAAGAAGATTACAATCACAAGATAGTTTTAAAAGAACCTTGAAAATTAAACTAAACAATCTATCCTCTACATACGATAAGTGATCTGCATTCAGGTGTAGTTTTAAACTGTTCTCTCACTTTTTTTTTACCAGATCAGAAAAAAATGTCGTGTGATATAGCCTACTTCCTGTTTCGCTGGATGATGTTTTAAATGATTTATTTGACTTTATAATTTTTTTGTTGACTACTAGGCAGGGTGTGATTTATCTGGGGAGATGGGAGGGATTTACCCTGCCTCTGCTTTTGCTGTCCCCCCTCTGGTCATTAATCTCTCACCCCTGGGGGGACAGACTTCATGCACCTCTGACAGATCTGCAGAAAAGAAGTGTGTCCGATAATCAGCTCACCGCGCTCAGAGCTGCAGGGAGCAGGTGATGGGGGCGGGACGAGGTTGCAATGCAGCTCCGTGCGCTCAGCGGGACACTGCGGTTACAATATTAACATTCATTATTATGAGATCATGAGAAAAAGAGAGAAATGAGGGGTGCACATATTTTTTTTCATTGAGACACTCAGGGGAGAGCCTGCGCTGATGTTCATGGCACACCTCCTTGCGGGGGATTAGTGCTTTTGGATCTAGGTCTGTGTTTGCGTGCTGGCGCAGCTCATGCATGTCAACAAGCCTCCACAGCGTGAACACTTTTGAGAGCTCCTTCAGAGCCACCACAACAGGAAGTGTAGTTAAAATCAGCATCTGGTCGCGGGCTGAGTGATCGGGACCACAAAGCACCCTACGCGCAAAGATGCGTTTGGGCAGGAATCAGGTCTGGTGGGCACTGATGGAGCGCACAGCACGGGAAAAAATTGTTAAATTGAGGGGGGGCCAGAAGAAAAAATTTGGGAACCACTGGGTTAACCTAACTCTCGTGAGATACATGATTTTGTGAGACTTCAGGGCACCGGACCAGAGACTCAGAAGTTACAAATGTGGTATTCTGGACACAAGCAGCAGATGGGGCTGAGAGACTTTGGTTGAGACTAGGGTTGAGTTAGTTTTTAGGCAGACAAAGAGGGGTCCATTTTAACTTATGGTTGGTTTATTAGCAACACTTAATACATTTGGTTTTGATTAGTCGGGTCCTGTGGTGTGTAACTATATAAAAAATTATGGAAGCGCCATTTTGGAGATTTGTTGGAGCAGTGAATTAAGAGAACTGGATGAGGTCATGGACTGTCAAATTGAATATGGTGAAAAATGGTTAAAAGGAAAATGTTTAATTTTGTTTTGAAAGGTAATCTGTGTAAACCGGGTGTCCAGTCCACGGCGGAGAGAGGCTCCGCCCACAGCAAGGAAAAGCTCTGTCCCAGGCAGAGGCCCTTTTCGAGGCAGAGAGATGAACTTCGCCAATGTCCGAGAGAGGCTCCGTCCACGGCAGAGGGGCTCCGTCTACTGCACAGAAGTTCCAGTGGTAAGACTGTCCATGAAAAGAAAAAGCTCCATCCATGGAAATGAGGCCATCTTCGTTAGAGGCTCTGCTCACAGGTTGAAGACAACTGCCTGACTGAGACACACCTCACAGTCACCAGAGGAGACAATCGGAGGAGAGGAGCCTGACTGAGTGCAACTTCAAGGAACTCCTCACCCCAGGGGGCTGGAGATGTAGTTTTGCTTCAATATATCAATATATTTTATTTAACAAAACTCCCACGTGTCTTCCCATTTGTTATGGCTTTGAGCCAGGCTGTAACACTTTCCATTAACCCTGCAAAGGGTCATATTAGCACATACTGGCTCAAGACAAAGATTTTAAAATATGAGAAAGTTACAGTGTGCTTTTAACTTTCCACATCAAGTCTTTTTCTGGACGCTGCATCTGGCTTTTCATGTCGTTTTCATGAAGCAGCCTCGCCCTGGTTGATGTCAAACCGCTGTAGGCTTTGTTGAGTTTAGATCAGTCTAGGATCTCTGCTCCTCGTGCAGAAGCTGTAGACAGTTAAATAGATGCAGTGTTTTATATATAGAATAACACCTTTAAAATCAACCCAACACTGGTCTTATACACGTTGGTTTATTCTTCTTAGAACGTTCTACCTGTTGCAGGACGTAATGCACGTAACAGTACTGGCAAAGAAAACAAGTGACACCTCAGTTTTATTGGTTTATTCTATGTAAAATTTAACTGTGACCCTTTAGTGGTGATGCAACTTTAAACATGTTTGTCTTGATCATAAAAGTTAAGAGTTGAAAACCCCTCTACGTGATTATCAGTTGCTTTTTGGTATTTCTACACAGAAACAACCGGAGTTGCACTGCTAATAAAAGTCACTCCTTTAATGTGTTTTGATGACCTTTAGCTGTTTAACACATAACCCTTGACATTGAATCGTTAAGCTCATGCAGTGTTTTACCATTTTTTAGACTTTTTGTATTGATAATACGATAACTGAGTTAAGTCTACTTTAGAAATATCCTAGATGAGGTATAAAGGATAGTAAAAGGTGACAACCCATAATTAACCTTAAGGAAACAGCTTTGACCAGACGGACAAATTATCTGTCAACAGCTAATCGTAGCTAAGTCTATAGACCAAAGTCTCAGCAGTTTCAAGGTTGTTCTTTGAAATGCTGAAATATTGACTTTTACCCTGCCATCAGTTTAGAGTTATATGTTTTTCTATTATGAAAATCATTATGAAATTCTGACCAGAATGACATGAAGATGTGCTATAGATAGCTGTGCTGCCCATTTCTGATGAAATTAACCACATAGAGAAGTCATAAAATCAGGTCACTTTTCTTGAGACTCAACATCTTCAGTTCTACGTAATTTTTTTGTGTGATTTAACATTTTTATTATTACTAATTATAGTTTAAATTAACAAGATCAGACATAAAACACACATGAAAGATAATAACTGCTGTTCAATGCAACACCTGCTCTTATGGGGAAGTTTTAAACAGAAAAAGGAACAAAACCCTCGCAAGTTTGTGAACATTACTCTTTGACTCGTTTTAGTGAGTTTTGGTCTGAAGACTCTTTTATTTTCCATTAGTTTTCATTTACTGTTTATTTGAAGAACAAGTACAGTGCGGTCCCTTGCTATTTCTCAGTTCGCCTTTTGCGTCCTCGCTGTTTCGCACAAGTTTTCAGTGCAATTTTGCATGGTTTTTTTGTGTGTTTTTTTTACAACGCACACCGTTGTCTGTGTGTCCGGGCCAGATCTTTAAGACATCATCAATTACACTTTTTATTCTGCCGTTCTGATGGCCCAGCCGGTACCAAATGACCCATGAGAGTGTTTAAACAAGAGAGGAAATTGTGAAAATGTTAATGCTTGTCTGACAAAAGTGTTTTAGTGTGTTTTACAGGTAGGTCGTAGGTTTTACAGCCTTAAAGCATCTGGAATAATTGTAAAAAATAAAGCTGACTACTTTGTGGATTTTGCCTATTGCGGCTTATTTTTAGAACATAACTCCAGCCAGCCAGCCATCGAAAGGACGAGCCAGTTGAGGTGGTTCGGGCATCTAGTCAGGATGCCACCTGGATGCTTCCCTCGTGAGGTGTTCTGGGCATGTCCTGCTGGCAGGAGACCCCCAGGTCGACCCAGGACAAGCTGAAGGAACTACATCTCCAGGTTGACCAGGGAACGCCTGGACGTCTCAGCTGAGGAGCTGGTGGACTTGGCCGGGGAGAGGCTTGCCTGGGATGACCGACTTGGGATGCTGCCCCAGACCCAGATAAGCACAGGAAGGCGAAGCGAGGCGAGACTCCCGCGATAAACAAGGGACCGCTGTATTCAGCAAATAAATTTACATCATGCAGCTACCACTAATTTTCAGTGCCTGGTCACAATAAATTGGCAGGTGGGTGGGCAGGTATTTAAATATTACCGGAACTACCGGTAATTTGTTCCATATAGCAGCACAGATTGCAACAAAGTTACAACAAAAACAACATTTTTTGTATTATTTGTTAAAGGCATACTATGCAGTTTTGCGTGTTTTGGCTCCCCCTGGTGTCCGTTTTAAATCACTGCTGTAAAAACGTTAGCACCATTTTTGACCCAGAAACCCCTAAATCTACCTGTTGAAATGTCAACGAGTAAACAGATTTGAGTTACTTATCCAGGTCAATCAAGGTAACTATGGCAACACTAGTAGTGGTGGTTTTGAATGGATTCTCTCCTCTGCTAGCAGTTGAACTGTGTCTAGTTGTGCTTCTTAGGGCGGATCAGGGAGCTTGCCACCTCAGTCTGGTAGGAGGAGCACTATAGAGACCTGCACATGTTGAAGCACCTCCGCCATCTTAAGAAATATAGACGGATTTGTCTCTCTTCTTTTACAGCGTCTCCATGAGCGGTCCAGTCCAAATGAGACAAACAGACATTTAAATCTGAGGAGCAACAACTGACGCTTGCGGTTTGACTGAATGAAGATCAGAGTCAGAAGCTGTTGGTGAACACATTCGTTACCATCGCAATTACTCAAACAAGAAGGTCCTGAAAATAAAAACACCAGTATTTTCCTCCTGAGACTGTTCCCACATTCACCACACCTCTTTTTTTAAGTTGACCCAAAGCCCAAGTATGTGAACAAAGCCCTGGAGACACTCGGCGGTCCAGATTTTTTTTCCTTCCTTTAATTGTTCTGCATCCCGATACGGATCGTGTAGTTTTCATGTTGCAGTTCACACAATTTATTCAGATACCTGGCACCGACCATCACTTGGTGACAGCTGTTTACTGTTAATCAAAACACAGTGTGTAGAACTTCCCACAGCAGTGGAGGGATTACTTCATTATTTCCTGACATTATCAGTGGTTCAACTCAGATTAAAAATCTAAGTATTTTAATGTTTTTTCTTTACAGGAATACCTAATATGCTGCAATTCTGCTAAATATTTGATGTAACATGGTTTGCATTAATCTGATAAACATAGTGCCACTGCAATGAAAATATAGTGTTGAGATTAAAGTACAAATGTTCAAGACATTTTTTCTGAATAGTCAAGATATCAGGAAAAAAAAGTCCAAATACTGTTTCAGGATAGAGTCCAACGTAGGTTTTTTCTAGAATCTTCCACAAATCAAACCCCGTTCTGACCCTGACTGGATTGTTCTGTTTCTATTATTGCTGTAACTGAGGTTTCAATGTGTGTTTTTGCTTCAAAACTAAAAAACATACCCTGAAACAAGTATTTTTTTGAGTACAAGATTTAGTACATCCACATTGGAACTGAAAGAACGTCAAATATGTGTTACCTTCAGTTTATTATGTAAAACTCAAAACTATCTACGTGAGCTTCAGA
This sequence comes from Callopanchax toddi, assembly GCA_006937965.1. Lineage (NCBI taxonomy): Eukaryota > Metazoa > Chordata > Actinopteri > Cyprinodontiformes > Nothobranchiidae > Callopanchax > Callopanchax toddi. The sequence goes on from SSNR01000213.1 coordinate 277,642, forward strand.
TGCTTTGAGGTATGTGTGTTCACTTGAGACTCTTATTGTGAAGGATTAAAGGAAGTTTCACCTTTAAGAAAATGCCTCATGTTTTTGTAGCAATTACTTAGAAAAAGCACATGTACTGTAGCATGGGTGTATTTTGGGGGGCTGGGAGGGCATGGCCTGCAGTTTTGGTCCCCTCACCATCCAAATACAATGTTACCCCCCCCCCCCACACACACACACACACACACACACACACACTCACACACACCTCTGAATGTTAAATCTCATCCTTGTAGGAGATAATTTGTAACAATTGATTCAGAGTTGAAACTTCTCACCACAGCGACATCTGGTGGCCAAATAAGTGTACTGTTTGCAATTTAAACACTGAAACAACTGATGTTTCAAAGTTGTTGGTGATGAGAAGGAACAGTCATGTGACGTCCTCCTTTCAATATGTGGCAGGATAAGCATTCAGCTGCTCCTGTCTTAATGGCCCACAGCTGAAGCTGTTTTGATTAATGACCAGCTGACCAATCATAGGCCAGCTGGGTGGGTTTAAAGCCCTGAGAGCAGGTGTTAGGGATGAGAACTCACCTCTGTGTGCTTGTCAGGTGTCCAGTCAGCTGCTGGGGTAGCAGTGAGAGTGGCACCCCAGGCACTGGGTTGCCAGTTCCTCCAGTGGGGGGTAGGAATGGCGTGTATCGTGCAGGTGCATGCCCCATGCGGTGGTGACTGCCCAAGTCACACCTGGAGACAGCCGTTTTGTCTACCGAGAACTACCGAGTGTGTGTGTGTGTGTGTGCGCTCCTCCACTGTGCACCTCCTGAATGCCTGCCACACTGAGTGGGGTGATTTTGGTTTTTTTAGATTTTAGTTGACCTAACCCCCTCTGGTTACCGAGTATTTTAAGTCATTTTTAAGTTATTTCATTCTTTTTACTGATTTTAATTAATAAATTCATCCTATTTATTGGAAACTCATCAGTGTCTGCCTCCTTGGGTAAAAATGTGCCTGCGTGCTCTTTTTAAAATCATCTCCTTGGTCACAAATAAATGAGAACCATTCTCTAATTATTTTCTATTTTTCCATCAGTGTTTGTTTCTTTCTGCTGCGTCAGCCGTTTATCTTCATTATCACATTACATTTTACACCTCACTTCTCTGCCGTATTAGTTCACATTTAGGTCTTTTTTTTTTTTTTTTACACCTTGACATGACAGTTTCATGGTTACAGAAAATAATACAGAACTCTGTCTGGAAGTCTGGCGCACTAAACGGATAGCTAATTTCTGCTTCAGATAATTCAATGTATTTAGGCTACTGTGAACATTATGGTTTATAAAATAGTACTTGCATGAATCGCAGTCAGTTTTTGTATCTAAAGCTGCTTTAAAATGAAAGTAATCGCTTTGTTTTTAGCCATGCTCCGATGTTAGCTGCTCAGTTTGACCAGAGCTAACTTGTTTCTCCAAACTGAGGTCATTCAAAGAGCTGATTAGATATGAAACGAGCTTTATCAGAACATCTCGGTGACTTTGCTTCAACAGCAGATGAAACGGTCCAGAAAGCTCCCTCCTTATTCCCTAAAGCGTGGCCACGCTAATGCTCGGGTGACGTCTGCTCTAAAGGTGACGATGAGGGGTGAAATCAGCTGTTCTCATCAGACGGGATTCTTTCTTGTTTTGATCTCTGTGGATACCCGACACCGGGTGCAGGGCCCGCAGCAGAACGAGTGCACAGTCGTTACTGATCGTTCCCTGTGGGGTCACAGTTAGAGGTGACGTGAGGGTCAACATGTGCAAAAGCAACGTGATAATGGTTTTGAACAGCTCAGTTGGGTAAAACACAAATGCACAAGCTTCAGTTAATAGACAGTATTTTTGTTCTCCCATAAAACAAAGGCACGCTCTGTAATGATCATATATGATTTACTGAATGTGGTCCTGGAATGTAAACACCATGCTGAATCGGGCTGATCTAAAAGTCAGATTAACTCTTACGGCAGGGTTGACTTCTATGCTGGTTTTCTTAGTATAGACGCAGTGGTTTTGATTTATTTACACAAAAATATTTTAAAAAGAGGTTTTGGTTTGGTACCTCGATGTCGTAGCGCTGACGTCTGGACGCCCTGAGGGCCGTGGTCATAGGGGGACTGAGTCCAGCAGAGGTAAACACAGACATTCTCCAGCTTCCTTTGGCGTCTACAGGCCAAGCAGGGAAAACACCAAAATGAAAAGCAGCCTGACAGGATAAATGTTCAGGACTTTTCAGCTCCGTGCTGTAACTCTGAGTTTAGTCATAGCCCTGATTTTTAGTCCTAAATGTCTTTGGACCACAGTTAGTAGATCTTAATTGCAGAGGTGTGGACTCGAGTCACATGACTTGGACTCGAGTCAGACTCGAGTCATCATTTTGATGACTTCTGACTCGACTTGGTAAAATCTAGAAAGACTCGCGACTTGACTCGGACTTGAACGTCAATGACTTGCGACTTGACTCGACTTGCGTGTGTTGACTTGATGATGACTTGAAGATATTTGATATTTTAGCACTGAAAACGGCTCTAGATCAGACCTATTTGACACAAATGCGGCCTCATCCCTCACTGGCGCTGCTAAAAATTTCCCTCGCACCGCAGCGATCAGCTGATCGGCGGGAAAACTCTCCGACGCTGAACGTGTCTCTGAAGTTCAGCAGCAGACACACATTAAACCAGGAGAACTCAAATTCAGATCCTAAAGGACCCCTTCTATTAAGAAGTCCGCGACCCGGAGGAGTCTGTAACCTCTCTGCTTCCTGAGAGCCAGCAGAGTGACCTGCTGCTGCTAAAGAGAAACTAAACAGCAGCTGATCGCCGTGCTGCTGCAGGGGCGTGTCTAGAACTTTTCTCTGGGCAGGCAGGGGCAAAGATTATAGAAGGGTGGCCCACTAAAAAGTCAATTGTATTTAAATGTTCTGCAGTCTTAAACAGCAGACCAACATTTTGATTATTTTAATTCATTTATTTACTGAAGTAAAACACATGGATCTGTTTACCATGCAAAATCAGAACAGAATCAGTAGAACACAAATGAACATTTTAGTACATCAGTACATCGTCTGCCTATGAATGAGCTTTCAAACATCAAAATAATGATAATGTAGAATTACTGCAGTTTATGCATATTATTAACAACACATCAGAGATTAGGACAGCTCATGTGTCTGTTTTTGTGGATTTTGGCAAAACATTCCACAAAACTATTCAATATAATGTGCAAAAACTGACTGACAGCTCTGCTGGGGGTGATCAGGCAGGGTGGCCAATCAGATCTCAAGGGTGGTCAGCACCACCCCTGTGGCCCCGCCCCTGCCTGCGTGGACCCAGCGTCGACTCACAATGACGACGTGGATTTAATGAAAGAACCAGAGCTCTGGAGACACTCTGTGACTCATTGGTCAGAAACTAGCGGTTCGCGTACCGGATCCGGTCCTCCCTCTGATTGGCTGTAGTCCAGATATTCCTTGTGTGCTGCAGTCAGACAGGTGAGTATGCTAGGCTAGTCAGATGAACAGAGTGGATTTAGTGGATCAAGAGAGAAAATTAAAATAATTATTAACAACTTTTCATCAAGTTAAGATCTGAGCTTCTGAAAATCATGACCAATGATCTTATAAGGTTAGGTCAGACCCTGGTCCAGGTTAGGTCAGACCCTGGTCCAGGTTAGGTCAGACCCTGGTCCAGGTTAGGTCAGACCCTGGTCCAGCTCACTGGGTCCTTTGTCCTGCTAAAGACCCCCCAAATGGACAAAAGCTCTAAATTTATAAACAACATGATCAATACTCTGACCAGGTGTCTCCTCTACCTGCTGCCTCTCAGCGTCAGTCAGCAGCAAGCTGATCATCAGATCAGCTTTAACATTAAGTAATAATTATTATTTTATTTAATAAAACTGAAAAAAGACTTCAGTTCTTTTAAAATTATAACTACTTTAAAAAACAATTGGTCAGGTATTTTATTAGCTTTGTACATTGTTTGTAATATTTTCTTACAATATTGAACATCTAGCCGAGGCCAAAGATCTAGAGACCAAAGGAGGTTTCCATCTGAGAGACAGGTGTCCACGATGGAGGATCGTCCATCTGACATTTAGACATGAAATGTTCAGGTTGAGACGTTCATGAGAAACATGAAGTTAAAACATTTGAACTGATCTTAAAATGTTTCATGTTTCAGTTTCAGTTCATGAGAGAGATTTATCTAGAAATCATTTATTAGAACAGTCTTTAAATTATAATTGGTCAGATGACTCGATTATGACTTGAAAATTCAAAGTTAAGGACTTGGACTTGACTTGGACTTGCACGTCGATGACTTTGGACTTGACTTGGACTTGGTTGTGTTTGACTCGGACTTGACTCGAGACTTGACTGGAAAGACTTGTGACTTACTTGTGACTTGCAAAGCAGTGACTTGGTTACACCTCTGCTTAATTGATTTATTTCAATCACTAAAATAATGTCTAAGACATCCAGCTCAATTCTGTCAATTCCGGTGAAGTCCATAAACTAAAAAGGTCCTTCATAGACTGGGTCAACCTTAAGGACAGCGTCAAGAGCCTGGAGCAGAGCTGATGGTTTGAGTATCTACTGGTCACCTGCTTCTGGGGGTTCCTCCAGTCACGTCCAACTGGAATAAGACCCCAAGGCAGACCCAGAAGTCTCTGGGGTAATTGTATATATCCTCTGTAATCTAGGACATTAGGACCCCCCCTGGAGGAGCTTGAGTGTCCCCAGAGAGAGATGTCTCGATTTCCCTCCTGAATCTGGTACCTCCACAATCCAACATCAGGTAAGTGGTGGAAAGTGGATGATGGAGGACATTCTTGTCTCAACAAATGTGCCTAGAAGGTCACCAATCTGAAGTAATTTCCCTTTAATTTGCTCTTTTTAAAATATATGAGGAAGATCTTGGAAGCAGCCACAGATACCAGATGACCGCTGGTTGGACCATGGGCGTAGATTTAGCGTGGATGGAGGTGACGTGTCCCCACCAATAATTCGATCCAAGGATGCAGAAATAGCGCTGCATCCCCACCAATAGTACATGCAGCCCAGCGGACCAGGTGCTGCTGTGCGTGGACCTGTGACCAGGTACAGGAGGCATACATGTCTGGATTGACCAATGAGAGCCCCCCTCACTGAGCCACATACGCCAACAGCATCTGCTCTGGGTCTGAGTGGACCGGGCTGGAACTGACCATCGCGAATTTTCCTGGTGATGGTAAATAAAGTCTGGACCAACATTACAGGAAGGATCGCTTTAATCTGCACTTCCTGTTTCAGCGCACGCTCACCCGCACCTCCATGTCCTCAAGTTCTCACAAAAGGAAATAAAATGTAAATACACAGATACATGTTACGATGAGGTCACTGAGAACCTTTGCAGCATAAAAGGACTCAATAACAAGAAGCTCATAAATATGAGAGAAATATTAGCTTATATACAAAACACGAGCTTCCAGTAAAATCACACAGTAAATTATTTATTCAGACAGTGAATTTTAACCCTTAAAAGCCTGATAAATGACATATTTAACTTTAGTATAATGATAATAAAATTGGCCCCTTGCCACCTCTATATAATAAAAAGTATAAAGTTGCACCTTAATGTCTTTAAAAACACAACTGATGTGTATTATACATGATGTATTTTATACATCAGGTTTTTGGTTATTTTGAACTTAAATGTCCTCAAAAGACCTCAACTTTTACTAAAGTGCTGAAGCTGCTGAACTTTATTTTCTCTATGTTGCTACAGCTTCATATTTGGATGCCTCAATTTTAGCAGTTTTTAGAAAAATGTGCAAAACATCTGTTTTTACTGCAAATTACCTCAAAAATGTTGATTTCATTGTGATTTTGGAGAACAATGTGTGTCAAAAAGTTGCATAAATAAAACTGGGCGAAATATCACAAAGCTATTAGCCTAAAGGGAAAAACATTTAGGTAAAAAAACTCAGTGATTAGCTAATTCTGGTGCTTGAATAGTTTTAGGTAGGTATTAGTTTTGGTCAGCGTTAAAGAGCCTCTCCACAGGGGCTGAAGGGCCACGTGTGGCTCCAGAGACCGAAACTGGATCAATGTGGACTATATAGGAAATGAGTGGCTCATAAAAATGGAGAAGACTCCACCTATAATCAAAACAACGCCTTTAACTCCATCTCTGAGTGAGTTTTCCTCTTTTTCCATCCATCCATTTTCTGTAGCCGCTTATTCCTCCACAGAGGGTCGCGGGGCAGCTGGTGCCTATCTCCAGCGGTCAAGGGGCGAGAGGCGGGGGACACCCTGGACGGGTCGCCAGTCCATCGCAGGGCGTTTTCCTCTTTTTGATGGACACATTATGGAGGTAAACAG
>SSNR01000213.1:286024-288524 GCA_006937965.1 Callopanchax toddi
ACCATAGGGTTCGTAACAAAACACTGCTGGTCACCAGGGTGACCCTAATGTGCTACATCACTAGTTTAGGTTAACTCTCTTCTTGCACCATCTGCATAAATTCAGAAAACAACAGAGGGAAGACTGAACATTTACTGGATGAGGTCTTCAAAATGAGGTAATGATGTGGCGCTGAGTTGTGTTCATTAATGGGACCAGTTACATAACATACAAATCAAAAAGGGCTGATTTATGTGTGTTCCAACTTCCATACCTCCATGTTAGTTGAAGTCACAATACATTTGACTGCTGATGTAAAACATTCTGAGTGTTTCCAGAGATCAAGTTTTTGCTTGTACTTTCATTGGTTCAATAACATCATCCAGCTTCATTTAGCATTTTTCAGGTGGTTTTTTGTATTTTGGGATGTCTGTTAAGAAAAAGCTCCAGAAAACACATCAATCAGTTTTTGTCCTGCAAACTGAAGGCTGGTATTTTGACCTCTGAGCTCTTATAGGTGTCCTTTGGCATATTTCTCCTGTTAGATCCACTGGTGTATACCTTTACAGGAAATGCGGAATAAAATGTGATTTTGACAGTTAAGTCTGAAAGTGCATGTTGCTGTAATCTTCAGATGCTGGTCTGCTGCAGATGCATGAAAGATGTCCTCCAGGTAGACTCGAGGTGGAGGTGATTGATGCTTGAACAAAAGAAGATGTTGGCCTCATTCACCTTCATTAAACTAGCAGCTGATTTGGTGGAAGGTACACAACTGTCTGATCCTGATAACACAAAACAGGACTAAAACCAAACCATGTTTGGAGACGATGTAATGGATCCATAACAGCTCAACTGACTCACCAACATTCAGGGTTACGTTATGGATACAAACTTAAATCAACTAGTTTAAGGAACAAAAGACATCAAACTGAAGCTGTACACAAACAAGACATCAATCTGTGGTTTTCTAACTGTTTTTCTCCCATGATCCTCTGCTATAGCTTTATCTCTCTCCTCTTGTGAGAAAATAGTTGTTTTACCAACAGCCTACATGTTTGGACCTGTTTTTATCAAATCTCCTGGCATCCTGCAGTACTGACAGCGATCCATGGCCCACTCCACCCTCAGAGAAGCCAACATTACCAACCACCTTCTTCTCTCTGATGGCAGCTCTCCAGCCTCCAACCACTCCCACATCGTGCCTTATCGCTCCTTCTCTCCACTGTTAGAGATAAAAAAGGACTCGCTGATGCTTGTGCAACACCAAACTGACATTGTTAGCAAGTTGCGCATCAAGCATCTGATTAGTGACCTGGTGTCTACCAGGATGTTTGCCAGGAAAATGTTCAGCACTGACAGTTAGCTGTTGCAGCTGTTTCCTCTGTTACATCTCTGAGAGCTCTCCGTCTCCTCAGCAGCAATCAGAACCAATCAGATCTCCTGGAGTTCAGCAGGAAGCAGTCAGCTGCTTTAAACTACACCTGACTGAAAGAATCTAACAGTTGAAACAATAAAGATGATTCCCTGTATTTTAGAGTATGAATAAATCATTTTAAATAAATGTGTATGATGTGTTTTTGTATTTGCTTTCATCATAGATTCCTGGAATTCATTCCCCAGCTCCTTCTGGGGATCCCAGTATGTTTCCAGGCCAGAGAGGATCACTCCAGTGAGTCCTGGGTTTTCCTGGGGACTTCATTCCAGTGGGATGTGCCTGGAAAACCTTCAGAGGGAGGCGACCAGGAGGCATCCTAATCAGATACCCGAACCACTTCAGCTGACTCCTGTCCAGCAGAGCCCCCCCCTGTAGAACAGAGATCCTCACCTTCTCCCTAGGCTGAGCCCAGCCAGACGATGGAGGAAGCTCAATGAAGTCACTTGTATCAGGGATCTCTTTCCTGTGGTCTTGATACACATCTCATGGTCATAGGTGAGGGTTGGAACCAGGGGTCGCGTTAACAGAATATTTTCCGTCATTGATCTAATTCTGAAAGGTGTCTGACATTTTGACAGATTTTAATTCACACCCCTGACCACTTAGTGGTGAGTGAGCAGAATGATTAGCTCTCTTGATGAATTTGTTGGCTTCACTTTAAAAAAGAAGAAAAAAAAAAGCTTAATAACTGCAATGATTTTGACAAAAGAGGGACTGATGAGGTGGATGATGAAGGAACTTGAGATGCTTAATAACACACAAGCAGGTGCCTGATTCAAGTCCTCGCAGACCAGGAGGTCGTTTCAGTTGAACAGGTGAACTCTTCATATATTAAATCATTTATTCTCATTGTTTATGTGCAGGGGTGCACATACCGTCATTTTTACATCATGTACTCTAGTGAGTATCAGGTGTGGATATTTGGTGCTCATCCATTTTAGTTTGTTTGCATGTGCACTACTCAACCTGCTGGTTCAGTTTGGTCATGTTGATTAATTAAGTTAATTGTTCAGGTTGAGTCAGTTCAGACAGCAGAGCGAGAGAGAAAGGTGATACTTGTTTCATAATTATATAAATATTTTTAAA
>SSNR01000213.1:293524-300565 GCA_006937965.1 Callopanchax toddi
GAGCTAACACCTGTTAGTATTGTTACTCACTATTACAGGCTAATAAGGTGAAACACAATTTAGCATTATTATTATTAGCTACAGTGACAGGCCAATTAGTTGGAGCTAACACCTTTTAACATAGTCACTATGACAGATTACTAATGTGAAACAAACACTTATCGCATTAATCTTAGCTACTGTGACAGGCCAGGTAGTTGGCGCTAGCACTTTTTAAACATCTTTAGCTAATGACTATGCAGAGCAAGCACTTATTGGGATTAGTAGCCACACAGTTAATTGGAGCACCTATTAGCATTAGCCACTGTGACAGGCTAGTTAAGGGGAGCAAACACTGGTTAGAGCTTTTAGGCGCTATAATGGGCTAACTTTCTTTAGCAACATAGCTCCAAAAAATTATACAATAAAACTGGCTAGTGGAAAAAAGTAACATTTAATCAGTGAAACAAAACAACTATACACTAAATAAACTAGGAACAAAAATAAAATTGGCTAGGCTAATTATCAGTCAGTTGCCAAATTATTGAATTTTACAGCTTATTTCCTGTCACAGGCTAACAAAATGTAGCTATATTAGCATCATTAGCCAAATCCCTGTTAAAACCAAAAAAAAAACCTGACTAAAATGTGATTATTTTTTCATTAGGGGAGGGGGGATACTGTGAATTATTCACATGATGTGAACGATACCTTGTGAGTGTTAGGCAAACTGGCAGATTTAAACTTTTTAGCTGGGTGTGCATGATTTAATATAGTTCCAGTTTTTGTGCTAATAACTTGCTGGTTGTTGCTCATTTTGTTAGGATAGGAAACTGTAGAACAGCTTTTTTATGTTAAGCTTCAAAAAATGTCAACAATAAAAATGTACTCATGAAAACAACTTTATTTACACTGGTAAAAAAATATAACATACATGACAAAGAAAATGTGATGCCTTTCCAAACTTCATTCATACATTCAGTTTTCTGTTAAACAAATTAGAACAAATATTTTGATCATGTAAAAGCATAATTCAACAATAAATGCACGTGGAAATTAAAGACAGGTTAGTAAAACAAGACAGAAACAAATTTTAAAACTTTAAAAGTTGAGAAAAAAGCAAAACAATAAAAAAGTGACTTTTGTTTTAAACAATGCTTGTTTCTGGCTCAAGCTGTAATCTCAATATGAAAGATGATTATTTTAAAATACAAAACATTCAATGTCTGCAAAATTAACCTAGTTTTATACAGTAATTAAAACATTGATACAGGCTGTTCTGATGCTGTAACTTAGTGTGATTTGGTTTTCTGTTCACTCTGAACGACGTCCATGTCTCCACAAGATTCCTCCTCATACAGGCAAAGGCACTGAGATTTGATAGCACGAGAACTCACAGAAATCCTGAATTGGAGTATCTTTAGGAAGAGAGAATTCCGAAAGTGACACATTAGATACAAAGAAAATAGTTTCCAGTCCCCCCAGNCCTGGTCCAGGTTAGGTCAGACCCTGGTCCAGGTTAGGTCAGACCCTGGTCCAGCTCACTGGGTCCTTTGTCCTGCTAAAGACCCCCCAAATGGACAAAAGCTCTAAATTTATAAACAACATGATCAATGCTCTGACCAGGTGTCTCCTCTACCTGCTGCCTCTCAGCGTCAGTCAGCAGCAAACTGATCATCAGATCAGCTTTAACATTAAGTAATAATTATTATTTTATTTAATAAAACTGAAAAAAGACTTCAGTTCTTTTAAAATTATAACTACTTTAAAAAACAATTGGTCAGGTATTTTATTAGCTTTGTACATTGTTTGTAATATTTTCTTACAATATTGAACATCTAGCCGAGGCCAAAGATCTAGAGACCAAAGGAGGTTTCCATCTGAGTGACAGGTGTCCTTCTGAGAGACAGGTGTCCACGATGGAGGATCGTCCATCTGACATTTAGACATGAAATGTTCAGGTTGAGACGTTCATGAGAAACATGAAGTTAAAACATTTGAACTGATCTTAAAATGTTTCATGTTTCAGTTTCAGTTCATGAGAGAGATTTATCTAGAAATCATTTATTAGAACAGTCTTTAAATTATAATTGGTCAGATGACTCGATTATGACTTGAAAATTCAAAGTTAAGGACTTGGACTTGACTTGGACTTGCACGTCGATGACTTTGGACTTGACTTGGACTTGGTTGTGTTTGACTCGGACTTGACTCGAGACTTGACTGGAAAGACTTGTGACTTACTTGTGACTTGCAAAGCAGTGACTTGGTTACACCTCTGCTTAATTGATTTATTTCAATCACTAAAATAATGTCTAAGACATCCAGCTCAATTCTGTCAATTCCGGTGAAGTCCATAAACTAAAAAGGTCCTTCATAGACTGGGTCAACCTTAAGGACAGCGTCAAGAGCCTGGAGCAGAGCTGATGGTTTGAGTATCTACTGGTCACCTGCTTCTGGGGGTTCCTCCAGTCACGTCCAACTGGAATAAGACCCCAAGGCAGACCCAGAAGTCTCTGGGGTAATTGTATATATCCTCTGTAATCTAGGACATTAGGACCCCCCCTGGAGGAGCTTGAGTGTCCCCAGAGAGAGATGTCTCGATTTCCCTCCTGAATCTGGTACCTCCACAATCCAACATCAGGTAAGTGGTGGAAAGTGGATGATGGAGGACATTCTTGTCTCAACAAATGTGCCTAGAAGGTCACCAATCTGAAGTAATTTCCCTTTAATTTGCTCTTTTTAAAATATATGAGGAAGATCTTGGAAGCAGCCACAGATACCAGATGACCGCTGGTTGGACCATGGGCGTAGATTTAGCGTGGATGGAGGTGACGTGTCCCCACCAATAATTCGATCCAAGGATGCAGAAATAGCGCTGCATCCCCACCAATAGTACATGCAGCCCAGCGGACCAGGTGCTGCTGTGCGTGGACCTGTGACCAGGTACAGGAGGCATACATGTCTGGATTGACCAATGAGAGCCCCCCTCACTGAGCCACATACGCCAACAGCATCTGCTCTGGGTCTGAGTGGACCGGGCTGGAACTGACCATCGCGAATTTTCCTGGTGATGGTAAATAAAGTCTGGACCAACATTACAGGAAGGATCGCTTTAATCTGCACTTCCTGTTTCAGCGCACGCTCACCCGCACCTCCATGTCCTCAAGTTCTCACAAAAGGAAATAAAATGTAAATACACAGATACATGTTACGATGAGGTCACTGAGAACCTTTGCAGCATAAAAGGACTCAATAACAAGAAGCTCATAAATATGAGAGAAATATTAGCTTATATACAAAACACGAGCTTCCAGTAAAATCACACAGTAAATTATTTATTCAGACAGTGAATTTTAACCCTTAAAAGCCTGATAAATGACATATTTAACTTTAGTATAATGATAATAAAATTGGCCCCTTGCCACCTCTATATAATAAAAAGTATAAAGTTGCACCTTAATGTCTTTAAAAACACAACTGATGTGTATTATACATGATGTATTTTATACATCAGGTTTTTGGTTATTTTGAACTTAAATGTCCTCAAAAGACCTCAACTTTTACTAAAGTGCTGAAGCTGCTGAACTTTATTTTCTCTATGTTGCTACAGCTTCATATTTGGATGCCTCAATTTTAGCAGTTTTTAGAAAAATGTGCAAAACATCTGTTTTTACTGCAAATTACCTCAAAAATGTTGATTTCATTGTGATTTTGGAGAACAATGTGTGTCAAAAAGTTGCATAAATAAAACTGGGCGAAATATCACAAAGCTATTAGCCTAAAGGGAAAAACATTTAGGTAAAAAAACTCAGTGATTAGCTAATTCTGGTGCTTGAATAGTTTTAGGTAGGTATTAGTTTTGGTCAGCGTTAAAGAGCCTCTCCACAGGGGCTGAAGGGCCACGTGTGGCTCCAGAGACCGAAACTGGATCAATGTGGACTATATAGGAAATGAGTGGCTCATAAAAATGGAGAAGACTCCACCTATAATCAAAACAACGCCTTTAACTCCATCTCTGAGTGAGTTTTCCTCTTTTTCCATCCATCCATTTTCTGTAGCCGCTTATTCCTCCACAGAGGGTCGCGGGGCAGCTGGTGCCTATCTCCAGCGGTCAAGGGGCGAGAGGCGGGGGACACCCTGGACGGGTCGCCAGTCCATCGCAGGGCGTTTTCCTCTTTTTGATGGACACATTATGGAGGTAAACAGGGAGGATTGAACTTCTCTAGGAGGAGAACATTTGTCTAGTCCAAGTGCGCCCCCTGTAGGGAGGTGAGAGCAGTGCATCTGGCTGAGGAAGAGGAGGAGGAGGCGTGGGATGCTGCTCTTCTCCTCAGCTCTCTGGAGATCTGGAGCCAAGCTAGAGGGTATCAGCAGCATCCGAACAGGCAGTCGCTCCACACAGAAGCCTGGAAGATGAAAACAAACCTTAAATTAACTGCAGGTGGGAGGCTCAACAGAAGGTGGACATTAGCATTCAGGTGCTTAAAATTCTTGTTTTTATTGATTTTTAAACCAGCTCTGTTTTCCTTTAGTGTCCTGGAAGGAACTCTAGAGTTTCCCTCACTCTGACTGCTCTCGTTGAATTGATCCAAAGTTCTTTACAAACTCTGTAGGTTTGATCTCTTCGACTGTGACAGATCCACGTGGTTATGTAAAACCACAGAGCGAGGACTCGATGTGGGAGGTGACACAAACAAGGAGAACATTTTCTCCACCCACCAACATCTTCACAAGTCCAGAGATTTAAACGTGTCAGGGTAAAAGATAACACATTAGCAGCCTATTCAGTACAAAGACAATTCACTTCTTAATATCTGTTATTAGTGACACTATCTGACCTCTAATAACCTCACTCCTCCATCCTTACAGTTATTTGTCTTCAAAGGTGACCTTTGAAAGGTTCATTTTAATAAAAAAAAAAGAAGTATGTTTTAGTTGTTAAGCCTGTTAATTTTGGTGCAGAGAAACATCTAAAACATGCAGGATGGTGGCCCTCGAGGGTCATTTTTAGGCATCTCAGGGTGTTTTCTCTCCTCTGCTCAGAATCTGTTCCTACATTTATCAAGTTTCCTGTAAGTTTGTTTTGTTTTCACACACCAAACAAATGTGTCTCTACAAAACACACGAGGATGTTCAGGCTGCTGATTGGTCAGACTGTCTGGGGGCGGGGCTACCATCTATGAGGTGAACCTGCTTTACAGTGATTTGTCCAGGTAGGGTTGCTGATTGGTTAAGCCATTAAAGACACAAACATCCATCATTAAAAAAAAAAAAAGTAACTTGCTATGATGCTCAGTTCATCACACAGAGCTGCGTTCAAGATTCTCTCATAAAGTTGTTCTATTATCACGTCCCACAGCTCTGAAAAAACATGCAAATTATGCATCAAATAAAATCAACCAGCAATAATGTGCTATGACTATGATGATTCTAAACTCTATTCTAAACAAAGTTTAAGATGATTTTTAAAATAACTTAATTAGGTTAGTTTTTAGGTTGAGTAAGGAGTCAAGGAGTCAAAGGTCAAGGAGTGGTTACCATAGGGTTCGTAACAAAACACTGCTGGTCACCAGGGTGACCCTAATGTGCTACATCACTAGTTTAGGTTAACTCTCTTCTTGCACCATCTGCATAAATTCAGAAAACAACAGAGGGAAGACTGAACATTTACTGGATGAGGTCTTCAAAATGAGGTAATGATGTGGCGCTGAGTTGTGTTCATTAATGGGACCAGTTACATAACATACAAATCAAAAAGGGCTGATTTATGTGTGTTCCAACTTCCATACCTCCATGTTAGTTGAAGTCACAATACATTTGACTGCTGATGTAAAACATTCTGAGTGTTTCCAGAGATCAAGTTTTTGCTTGTACTTTCATTGGTTCAATAACATCATCCAGCTTCATTTAGCATTTTTCAGGTGGTTTTTTGTATTTTGGGATGTCTGTTAAGAAAAAGCTCCAGAAAACACATCAATCAGTTTTTGTCCTGCAAACTGAAGGCTGGTATTTTGACCTCTGAGCTCTTATAGGTGTCCTTTGGCATATTTCTCCTGTTAGATCCACTGGTGTATACCTTTACAGGAAATGCGGAATAAAATGTGATTTTGACAGTTAAGTCTGAAAGTGCATGTTGCTGTAATCTTCAGATGCTGGTCTGCTGCAGATGCATGAAAGATGTCCTCCAGGTAGACTCGAGGTGGAGGTGATTGATGCTTGAACAAAAGAAGATGTTGGCCTCATTCACCTTCATTAAACTAGCAGCTGATTTGGTGGAAGGTACACAACTGTCTGATCCTGATAACACAAAACAGGACTAAAACCAAACCATGTTTGGAGACGATGTAATGGATCCATAACAGCTCAACTGACTCACCAACATTCAGGGTTACGTTATGGATACAAACTTAAATCAACTAGTTTAAGGAACAAAAGACATCAAACTGAAGCTGTACACAAACAAGACATCAATCTGTGGTTTTCTAACTGTTTTTCTCCCATGATCCTCTGCTATAGCTTTATCTCTCTCCTCTTGTGAGAAAATAGTTGTTTTACCAACAGCCTACATGTTTGGACCTGTTTTTATCAAATCTCCTGGCATCCTGCAGTACTGACAGCGATCCATGGCCCACTCCACCCTCAGAGAAGCCAACATTACCAACCACCTTCTTCTCTCTGATGGCAGCTCTCCAGCCTCCAACCACTCCCACATCGTGCCTTATCGCTCCTTCTCTCCACTGTTAGAGATAAAAAAGGACTCGCTGATGCTTGTGCAACACCAAACTGACATTGTTAGCAAGTTGCGCATCAAGCATCTGATTAGTGACCTGGTGTCTACCAGGATGTTTGCCAGGAAAATGTTCAGCACTGACAGTTAGCTGTTGCAGCTGTTTCCTCTGTTACATCTCTGAGAGCTCTCCGTCTCCTCAGCAGCAATCAGAACCAATCAGATCTCCTGGAGTTCAGCAGGAAGCAGTCAGCTGCTTTAAACTACACCTGACTGAAAGAATCTAACAGTTGAAACAATAAAGATGATTCCCTGTATTTTAGAGTATGAAT
>SSNR01000213.1:305770-328418 GCA_006937965.1 Callopanchax toddi
CTGTGTTTTGGTGTAAATATGAAACTCTTAGCTAAGATGGGTAAACAAGGCCCTCTGATCCTAGGACAGTAAACTGCCCTAACCTATTTTATGTTCTTACAGCTGATGCCAGTTTGAGACTTTCTACACTTTTCTGTTTAATAAAATATATTTGATTTAGTTAAACACACTAAAAGCCAACAGACATTTTAGACATTGAGGAATTTTTGTGCCCAGTTAAAGTTTTCTGTTGGAAATGCACTTAATATTAGTAAAAGACTAACAGTGGATCATGATAATCATAACAAGCACATAGAAAACAAACTGGAGATGGAATTTCATCATCCTCACTTAAGCATGTAAACATAAACAAAACCTACTGTTGTTGTAGTTACAAAGGCAACAATGATTAGAAAAAGTCCAAACTAAAGGGAATTTTACCCTTATGTGAAGGAATATAAAAGATAAGGGCTAAAGCTGACATGGGATTTTACAACAGATCACCAGAGGTGATAATCATGGTAGAACAGAGATAAGCATGGTACAAATGCACTCCTATGGTGGCCTTGATATTTACAGTCCCCACGAAGATAAACACATGATGAAAAAACAGAAGTGAAATCAGATAGGCCTATTGCATTCTTAAATTAGAAAGGCAAAGTTTTATGTATCAGTGCTGCTTGAACCAATGTAGTCCTTTATTTGATAAACATGACATTTCTGAAAGTTCATATTTTAGAAAATATTTGCTTTATCTGTAGATAAACGCGTGACACAATAGGCTAGTTTGATAGAGCTAACACCTGTTAGTATTGTTACTCACTATTACAGGCTAATAAGGTGAAACACAATTTAGCATTATTATTATTAGCTACAGTGACAGGCCAATTAGTTGGAGCTAACACCTTTTAACATAGTCACTATGACAGATTACTAATGTGAAACAAACACTTATCGCATTAATCTTAGCTACTGTGACAGGCCAGGTAGTTGGCGCTAGCACTTTTTAAACATCTTTAGCTAATGACTATGCAGAGCAAGCACTTATTGGGATTAGTAGCCACACAGTTAATTGGAGCACCTATTAGCATTAGCCACTGTGACAGGCTAGTTAAGGGGAGCAAACACTGGTTAGAGCTTTTAGGCGCTATAATGGGCTAACTTTCTTTAGCAACATAGCTCCAAAAAATTATACAATAAAACTGGCTAGTGGAAAAAAGTAACATTTAATCAGTGAAACAAAACAACTATACACTAAATAAACTAGGAACAAAAATAAAATTGGCTAGGCTAATTATCAGTCAGTTGCCAAATTATTGAATTTTACAGCTTATTTCCTGTCACAGGCTAACAAAATGTAGCTATATTAGCATCATTAGCCAAATCCCTGTTAAAACCAAAAAAAAAACCTGACTAAAATGTGATTATTTTTTCATTAGGGGAGGGGGGATACTGTGAATTATTCACATGATGTGAACGATACCTTGTGAGTGTTAGGCAAACTGGCAGATTTAAACTTTTTAGCTGGGTGTGCATGATTTAATATAGTTCCAGTTTTTGTGCTAATAACTTGCTGGTTGTTGCTCATTTTGTTAGGATAGGAAACTGTAGAACAGCTTTTTTATGTTAAGCTTCAAAAAATGTCAACAATAAAAATGTACTCATGAAAACAACTTTATTTACACTGGTAAAAAAATATAACATACATGACAAAGAAAATGTGATGCCTTTCCAAACTTCATTCATACATTCAGTTTTCTGTTAAACAAATTAGAACAAATATTTTGATCATGTAAAAGCATAATTCAACAATAAATGCACGTGGAAATTAAAGACAGGTTAGTAAAACAAGACAGAAACAAATTTTAAAACTTTAAAAGTTGAGAAAAAAGCAAAACAATAAAAAAGTGACTTTTGTTTTAAACAATGCTTGTTTCTGGCTCAAGCTGTAATCTCAATATGAAAGATGATTATTTTAAAATACAAAACATTCAATGTCTGCAAAATTAACCTAGTTTTATACAGTAATTAAAACATTGATACAGGCTGTTCTGATGCTGTAACTTAGTGTGATTTGGTTTTCTGTTCACTCTGAACGACGTCCATGTCTCCACAAGATTCCTCCTCATACAGGCAAAGGCACTGAGATTTGATAGCACGAGAACTCACAGAAATCCTGAATTGGAGTATCTTTAGGAAGAGAGAATTCCGAAAGTGACACATTAGATACAAAGAAAATAGTTTCCAGTCCCCCCAGTTGTATCCACTTACTGCATCTGCCTTTTCTCCAGCAGAGGCAATGCTTCAGATCCTGTTTGAACTTATGGGTTTTGGGTACAAGCGGTAATGGACATCTGATTTTGTCACTCTGAGTTTCTGCAATGCAAAAAAAAAAAGTTGGTTGTTTTAATACCTTAGCAATGTTTTCATTTTTTCCCCATAAAACGGGTCATTTTTAAATAAAAAGCTTGCAAGAAGACACTAAGACAGACCAGAAAATGAGTTTTTAGGTATTTTTTTCTTTGTGGTCATTTTTTCATTCTAATGTGCTTTTAATTTGTAAGGTTACTACTTTGGCCTGGCACTTTTGGACCAGTTAGTAAAGTTAAAATAATTTACACTCACTTTTACATCTGCATCCACGGATGTCCTTGGTCGTGAACCCAGCAGAATGAAACTCGTCACGAGCTGCACAAAAAATACCACAAAATTTAGAAAGAAATCATTCAAATCTGAGTGATTCATTGATCAATAACAACGAGGATAACTTATGTTTTTCCATTCAAATAAAAATACGTGCAGACAAAATGTAAAATTGAGCATTTAGGTGCAAACCTGCACTGTCAGAAAAACAGCTGATCAGGACGATGATCAGGAGAGTCGCTCCGACGATCCGAGCCATGATGGAGGGGTTTCTCTGTTCGCTCCAGCAGGTCGGGGTTCTTCTCCGGAACTGAACAAACACAGACCGTTTTATAGCAGCTGACCCACGTGGTTCTGTAAAGTCTGGTCTCCCAGGTGAGTCCTGGCATGTCTGAGGGGGATTTTTCTTGTTGTTAAACGATCATCTGAGCGTGAAATCAATTTGAAATCTGATGAACCGTAGATCGCTCTGGCACTTTATGCAAACATGCACCTCAATCAAAAACACAATGTGAGCTGGAATGTAACCATACACGAAAAAAGTAATGTGAACCAAGACAAACGTCTTAAGTTCTAACACTTATGGGTTGAAACATTACATTTCCTATCTGATCAGTCTATGTTGTCTTGTTTTGAGGTCTCTGCACTGGTTACCTGTTAAATGTAGAGTTCATTTTAAAATCCTGACTCTAACTTTCAGGGCCCTACATGGTCAAGCTCCTCTTTATGTTACTGAACTGATAAAGCCGTACGCTCCAGCTCTCAGGTCCACAGACCAGAATCTCCTAACAGTTCCAAGGACCAGATTTAGAAGTCGAGGTGATCGCTCCTTCCAGTCTGTTGCACCTCGACTTTGGAATGATTTATGATTAATGACTAACTGTGCTAAATCAGAAATGGACCTACTGACGTCGTGTCCACGGACGTCTCCTGCCGGCCCAAGGCGGCTAACCCACCTCCGAGGGCCTCCAGATCCATCGAGGGGGGAATCTTCCGCTTCCTCGTCGACCTCCACCTGCCGGACTCGATCCAGGAACGCCGAAAAGTAAGCGTCCATAGTCTGGTAAAACTGAAGGCCTACTTTGATAAGCTGCTAACTCACACTGTAGCTTACTACACCTCCTCCAACCTACCCTTGGTAACTAAACTAAATTAAGATAAAATGCCCCTAGTCTTAAACATCACAGACTCAGGTCATTAACTCAAATTAAGATCAACTTAGAACACCTTACCACCGTGCTAAGAATGCTAAAACCATTGCTACCTCTCTGCTAATCTGTTTGTACTGTTCGTCAGCTTTTATAAGTAAATACTGTAAAGTCTTTTATTCCTGACTCAGTCTTCCATTCGTCAATGTGAAGGTACGTAATCTACTCACTGTAATATCTCTCAATAGAGCCTAGAAGTTCCTGTATAAAACACGAGTATAGCCAAGGTCTCCGAGCAAACAGCTTAGTGTAAAACCGACAGACGCTAGCTCATAAACTTACAGAAGTGAGCAGCTACAAACTTAAACAGTTTAAAACGCTACAATTCTATTTTTTGTGAAGCACTTTATGATTTCTGTCTGTAAAAGGTGCTATATAAATAAACTTTACTTACTTACTAGTATTTCAGTGAACGCTCTAAAGGTTCTGTGTAGGTAATCACTGACTAATCGCTGGAGGACAAGTGAAAGTTTTTCCATCAAAGAGGAAAATCATTTGCTTAAAGGTGTAAATAAAAAACCGTTTTCTGCGTTTCAGTGAGTTTCAGAGTGTTAACCTGAGAACGAGCTCACTGGTGATAAGATCAGTCAGTGAACTAGTTTACTGCAAGTGCATTAAGTGAATATATATAGTGAATAAGGGTGCTATGTATTTTCCAGTGATCTTGGAGGATATTCCCTCAGTGTGTTACATCCAGTACATTTCTTCTTATTATTTCATGTTTTAAACAACTTGATCATTTTTCTATTTGTTTCGTCAAAACGTTTCACCACTCCTTCCAAGACATGCCAGCCATGTATGGAATAACGAGGTCTTCCCCCGGTCCTGGACTCAGACTGATCCTTTTGTTCTGTTCTTTCTTTGTTTCTCTGGAACAGGATCCTGCAGGATCCTGTTCCAGAGAAACAACAAAGGAACAGTCTGAGTCCCAGGACCAATGGAAGAACTGGTTATTCCATACATGGATGGAAAGCTTGAAAGGATCTTTGATAAACTCCACATACTGGATCACCCCACAAACACCCTCAGACAGACGTGTACATCCTAAAGACCGGATACAAGACACAAGAGGAGTTCAGTGCAGTGAGGGGTGGAACATTAGAGACCAAACATCAGAGCAGGAAAGAGAGTAGGAATAAGGGATCAGGCAGACTCCTAACTTGAGTGGTTCAATTATTTCTTAATGTTTCTGCTGGGGGAGGGATGCTAGCCATTTTGCCTTGGAGCAAGGTCATAGGTTCGCTCCTAGCTGTGGTCTCTCTGTGTGTGTTAGCACGTTCTGCATGTGTGGGTTCCTCCAGGTACTCCGGTTTCCTTCCACAGGCCCCAAACATGCATGTTTAGTCATTTAGAGCAAGCAACTTAAACCCACGCGTGCATGGGGAGAACATGCTATGCAGAAAGGTTGCAGCCATTCAATCCTGCAACCTTCTTGCTACAAGGCAACAATGTTAACAACTGCACCACCATGCAGCCATGCATGTTAACTGGTGACTCCAAGTTGTCCCAGAGTGAGTCTTCTTATCTTGGATGTCCACTGCCAGGCACCAGCTCCCCATGACCCTCAGAGGATGGAGGGGTTTTGAAGATGGATTTCTGCTGAAATAACTATGTAATGTGGAATTAAGATTTTAAAAGTAACTGTAACATTTAAGAGATTGGAGCTGTTTAAAGGCAGCAGCAGTCTGCTTTGGTTTTGGATTCATCAGTCCTGAAGAACATAAAACAGGCTGTTTGAGGAGTGATCTCCAACAGGTAAGATAACTATAACTTTATAGACAGAAATGTGCTTCAAAATAGCGTAAACTTTCTTTAATATGAATAAAAACATTAATTTTTTTGTTTATGTATGAGAAAACACCAGAAATCATTACCTTAAAAAATTTCTTAGATTAAAATTTTAAAAAAGATTAGATCAGTAATAAAACAATGGACTGAAACAAGGTAAATAAATGAAATTCAAACTAGTAGGGAAAGTAGCATTTCCTGCAGGAAACAGCTGACTGTCTGAGGAGCTGAACTGGAACTGGAGTCTGTTTTTGTTCATGTGTTTTATCCTGTACATTGACCTGTTATGATTATTGGACCTTGTCTCTGATTGGCTGGCCTCGGAGTCACTCTCTCTCTCATTAAAGGAGGCGCGGAGTCACGCGCTACACACCCTTCCTCCCCCCTCCTTTCCCTCTCTGTATGAATAACCAGAAGTGTCAGCATCACACCGACCGCGCTGTGACGTTCACGCCTCGGTTTGTGTCAAAACACAATAAAAGGAAATCCCCAGAGGCAGAGGAGCCGAGGAGAGGCCCCTTTAAATCGACGCTCCGCTGGTGAGGCGCCAGGAAAGGAGAGAAAGAGCGAGAGAAAGCTGCGATAAACAACAACACGGTCCTCAGAAGCTGCCTTTACCGGATCCAGCTCTTTGCTGCGGCCTCAGGAGAAGCGAGGTGAGCTTGTTTTCTTAAGAATTACAATGAATATTATTCAAACATGCTTTAAAATCGAGCGAAAATCAAACGTTTTAGAAGGTATATGAAAATGAAGGCAGAAAATTGAACTAGTAATGGATTAATTTGAGCAGGAAAGTCGTTTGTTACACCTGTTTATAGTAAAACAGCCTGAAAACGTGACGGCTTGTTTATATGAAAACAGCGAAGAAGTGTCGTCGTGTCGAAGTCCGCCAGTTAACGAGCTGTGGAGTTATTACTGACAAACATGTTTACTTTTATTGACAGGTTGTGGGGGACTGGTGTTATTTCCGTCCATTTGTCGTCTGTTTTCTACACATTCGTTGTTGAAGCCTTTGCGGAAGTGAGCAGCTCCGACACAAGTCAACGCCTGCGCTGTGGGGACATCTAGCGGCCAAACGGGAGAACTGCACACACTATCCCAGCGATGTACGGAGCGTCAGGGATCCCCGAGCTCATCCCGCCCAGCGGGCCGCCCCGGCAGCCCGGCCCGGCGGGGCAGTTCAACCCGGGACACCCTCAGGTGAACGGCCACGGCGGAGGCTCCAACCCCCAGAGACTGGGACAGAGGGCGCCCAAACTGGGCCAGATAGGGCGGTCCAAAAAAGGTGAGGCGCACCATCATCACTCTTTTACTTATACACAGGGTTTTCCACATGTATTAAATAGTAACCACACTATAATTACAACCAAACATGTATAAGAAAGTAGTTTATTTATAAATCATATTTAAAACATAAAAATGCAACAATAATAAAAACAACATTAAATTAAAGTGAAAGCTAAAATATGCAAAATAATATAATAAGTTGCAAAAATAATTAACAAACTCCTTCGAAACTGAAAATTAAAACCAAATAATTAATTTATTTCAATGACCTAATACTGATTTTATCATGGTGTAAATTACTGAGCTGTACTGTTTTTTCTTTTTTAATTTATATTTGAATTTAATGTTTTTATAACTGCTCATTAAAGCGGCACTCCAGAGGATTTCATCAGGAGAGCAGTTTTTGAATCTAGCGTCCAAAGGCTCTTCCTCAAAACATCTCGACAAGCGCGTCCGGTCGCGTGCACGCGGCGCATATACTTCGGACATGAATTGTACAGCTCAATGTGTAGGGTTTAATCACTCACAGTTCACAATCTTATTCCAACAATACTACGAGGGTCTGATGAGCCCTCTCTGTCCCTGCTGCTTCTGATATTAGCTCTGTTAGCAGAGAGCTGCTGCTGGACTCTGAAGCTGAACTTGACTCGGCCCTGGATGAACTTTCTGACCAAAATAAACGCATAATCCTGTCAAACCTTGCCATTCTGTGAGGTGAAAGGTTTAAAAATAAAAATAAATCCATCTTTAGCTGGAGAATGGGTAGGTTTTTAGTAGAAATGAGCCGTGAGTCCTCAGTGAACGGCTGAGACGGCAGAGAAACACACGGAGCGTCCTGTACGACAGCGCCCCCTACTGGTACAGGTTTGGTCGATGCGCGTGCATGTTGAGAGAATGCAGAAATTTGAATTTCATTGGCTGAAAAATGTCGGCGGCAAGAAATAATGGAAAGGGGTCTCTAGGAGGAAGGAGGGTCTTCATCAGAATGACAGATGTTGTGGAACTCAACCCATAGATCATAGTTTAGACCTCAAATATCATTTAGAACATTTAGAAAACTTTGATACAGAGAAAAAATGCTCCAGAGTGCCGCTTTAATGTGTGTATTTTGTTTCAATTCTTTTTTTGTCACTTTGCTGCTGCTGCACTGAAAGGGACTAAAAACAAGTATTTTATAAATATATTTAGCTCTACTTTCAAAATAATATAAAACTGAAATATAAAAAAAGGAAAATAAGTTTTCTCGTGTGTTTTCTATCATGTTGACCCAGGCATGGGTAATCGAAAAGGAAATGGACTGAAGCCAGAGCTTAATTATGCTGATCCCATAGCATGCTCTGATATAGGAAGAGAAAGCAGTGCAACTGACTTAGAGCAATAGTTTTATTATAGGACTATACATGCTATATATGAATATTAAACATCACATTTAATCATAAAAGCATGAAAACCTGCATACGACTACAGACCCATCAGTCACATTTGGCTGCAGAGGGATGTTTTTTAAACTAGCCTCACTCGTGTAAATTTGGACCAAAAGCAGAAACAAATCTGCGTCCTGTTTTTGTACAATTCAACACAGAAAGACCAGACATAAAGGCAGATAAAATATAGTAGGGAAGTCTAGATGTGGTTCATCAGACCTGCTTCATAAAAAAAGACGGGAGAGTTTTCACGTGACGGCTCCTCTTTTTACTCTGATTTTGTCTCCTTTTGAGATTGTGGCTAAAAATGATCATCCACATTTAAAAAAGTAGAAGTTTTGTAAAAAATGTACCTTTAACTCATTTTACATGTTCTTTTTATTAACCATGGGGCAACCACCAAGAGCAGAAACTGTATTTTACTCTGTTCAGTAAAACCTAGAAGTTATTAACGGATCCAGTCAGTTTGAAGAGAAACCAGCTGGCTGTCACATGACTGACCTGCTGCGTGAACCTCTGATCTTCTCCCTCTTGCGTCAACCTGTCTGGTTCTTAATAATTAAAACGAATCACCAAGAAAGTTGAACATCTTCAGAGAACTCTCCTCACTTTGCTCATTCTCTGACCTCTGACCTTTACCTCCACAGTGGACCTGGACGACGAAGACTTGGACGACATCATGAACAACAACGGCCAGTGCGCCGTGTCTCTGTCTCCCATCTCCTAAACGTCACTAAGAACTGCCAAACACCCCCCCCCCCCCTGGAAAATCCCACGCGGGACGCCAAATCTTCTCCCATCAGTGCTCTTGGTTTATCAAGTGTCCTCCAGAAGCGTCTGATGGCTGTTTGGGTTTAAAACGGGCTCATTCAGCGCCGACTGGAACCCTGATTGTACATAGTGTTTATTTAACTCTCAGACTGTGAATGATCTCTGCTCTTTACCTCTGTAGGTAGAAGACTTTCTTTCAGGACTTGAGGAAGACTTTGGACTGTGTGTGTTTTTTCAAAGCTTCTGATTAAGGGCTACTTTGCTAAAGTTGCACAGAGTAAGAGGAGGTAGACGACCTCCTGTATCGGGGAGGGTTACTGATTCTACGCAGGTTTGCTGTTTGACTGAACACAAGCCTGTTAATGAGGTAAAAGTTCAGATTTGTTTGTGCAGCGATGATCGTTCTGTGCTCTCACACTGATCCATGTCCCACCGGACAAAAACTCACTATTACACACTTACACACACACACAAAAACAACTACTGCAAATTATTTATAGTTTTTGTTGTGATTTGTTTTTCTTTTTTACTCGTTTCTGAACCTTTTACTGAGATCTCTTCTGTTTCTGATTGGTGCACTTTGTGGGAACGCCTGTTATGTGCAGTGACTTGTTGCAGGAACATGTGCATGAAGTCTGTGAACGCATCAAAACACATAACTGGTGTCCTGTTATTGAAGGGCTACGTAGTAGTTTTTCTTTTCAAACCAAATCACTGTTTTGCTCTTTTAAACTGCGCGGTCAACAGGTTTTTCTGAGCTCATCGTCGACTTGACGGAAAAAAACGTCACAAACCGATTTAACAGCACTTTTGTTGGATGGAAACTGAGAAGAGATTAAACTTGATGCCAAATCGGCTTTATACCTCAAAGATTAGCACGTTGTCCTTAAAATCGAACAAAACCCATTGATGTTTATTTATTTAAAAAGAAGAATTTGGCATCATATCTTTGTGAATCTTATTTAAAGCTATGGTGAAACGTTACAGACTATATAATGACGGCATGAGATCATCAAAACAAGCCGTCGCTGCTGAGACAATCTCATCACGCTGGTGTTTAGTGGATTTTGTGAAGATTGCAGTGCCGTTGGATGTAATTGCCTGTGGAGGCTCGTGTTGAGGTCTTGTTACTTGTGTTGGCTGTGAAGTTGTTTGTTTTGGTGTCATGAAGCGCTGCGTTTCACAGCTCTGACTCAGATCGCAGTTTGGGTTGTGTTTGCCTTTTTTGCATGAAAATGATCAACTTTTCTTAATGCATCTCTGGAAATAAAGAAAAGCCTCTAGAAGTCGGTGTTTTGATTTCAGGTTAACATCAAAAATGCTAATTGTGTTAAAATTGACCAGAAATTGGGTGTTTTTTTGCACATAGTGTCATCTGTCATGTGGCTCAGAGGATTTAGAGAACGTGCAAATCATATTTTGACTGTCAAACGTCTTCAGACCAAATTAAAAGCTCTAATTCTAATAGCAACAATAAATTATTTATTAACAGATATTTTTTAGGGAGGATTAACCCCTTGAGATGAAACATCTCGTTTTTGAGGGGGTCCTCCATTACTACAAAAACAGGAAGAACAAGATACGTTTTTTACACTTTAAGCTTGAGCATTAAAATTGATCTAATTGATTTTTGAGTTAGAAATTTGACCATTTTCATATTTGCCACCACTCTGCTGCCCTCTACTGGCCAGATACTGCACTAAACCATTTTGAGGAGCGGGTAGGTCTCCTAGATGATGTCACTACCTGCTTTACGGCCATAGTTACCAGGTGTAGCAACGGTTGGGGAGGGGTGATGGTTTCAGCGAGGGTCTGATTATTAACCACATGGTGAATTATTGTAGAAAAGGATGTTCTGAAAGACTTCCTCAGCACGACCTCACAGGAAAATAATGTAAATAAATAAATCCGCCGGAACCGGTGACGTGCGAACCGCACGAAAACATCTCCTACGCAGGAGAACACCTCCATGAGCTATCGCCCGCTAATAGGATCCGAAGTCCTACGGGTCCAGTTGGATTTGGTTCGATTATTTATTTGGACGTACTGAGTCAAGGCCAATTCATCCTCCACAAGAAGCAAGAACTTTGTTCTTGCTGGGGGTCGGCTCGGGCCGTGAGGTTTTGCGCGAGTTCACAGAGACCTGTAAGCCTCATCAGGTCTGCGCTGGATGATGGATCGTTTTAATCTGCACACACAGCTGATACGCACACCTGTATGACACATCGCTGAAGGAGTTCGGCAGCTGAGTTCTCGCCTTTATGCTCAGACAGCTGAGAGAGAAAGAGGCAGAGAGACTGTTTCGTAACTGAAAACTATTACACATAAAAAAAAAAGTAAAATACAACACCATGTCTGATGAGATTATCAGCTGTGAGAGGATTTACAACAGTTGAATTTACACTTTTAACCAGTAGGGGGCTATGCTGGAATGTTCATTAATGCTGCTTTAATATAACATAAACATTTGGTAATAAATCATGGTGTTTCTGGTAGAGTCAAATCTAGGTTAAAGGATTTAAGATTTCTGAATATTTTCTCCAGTCCTGTCCAAGAGAAACACGTTATAGAGCAACTTAAAGCCCGTGATCCGTCTGCCTAAAGTCCGACCTCGTTTACCACAATTAGTGCTTGAGACGCAACTTTATTTATTATATGTAAAATGGCCAAATTATGTAGGAGACAACCAAACTCATCCAAAATGATCAGAGGTTCTAAACTGGGATCACAACACTGACATGGTTCACACGCTGTCCTTTATCCTCGGGTCTTCAGTCACCAGTTATACCAGTGGTCCTCACTCATTTTTTCACAAGAGCCACATTGACGGAGTAAAGTCAAGGGGAGAGCCACTGTTACAATATATTTTTTTACAATCTAATATTGATGGTATAACTGTTATACCGTCACTATTAGCCAAAACCTTCATCACTTTGTTTAGGTGAGCACTGGATAAAGATTATTTAAACTTTTAAATTTTACTGCCAGTTTAAGGTTCATGGAAACATCCAACAGTAGAGGCTGTGTAATGATGACAATGTGTTAGCACATTGTACGAGGCAGAGTTGAACTCGTATTTATAATAAAAATGTATTTTTAAAATGGCAATCAGTAAATCTTTAGTTAAACAACACTGCGTATTGGTAACCTTTTACTTGCACCATGTTGTGCTGACAAAGCTGAAAGACAGAGCTCCTGATTGACTGATCTGTTTGTTTCTACCCTCATCCATAAGAACTGGATTGTGACTATTGATGAGATGATCTTCTTAGTAGGGTGGCCACTCTGCACGGCCTTAGAGATGAGGTGAGACCTCCATCACCTGGAGGAGCTTGGATTAGGCCTATTGCTTCTCATTAAAAGGAGTAAGCTCAGGTGGTTTGGGCCTCTGATTAGGATGCCTACCGGTTGCTTTCAGAACTCACTGGAAGGATCATAAATCCTCTCAGGTTTTGGAGGAACTTGACGTGTCGCTAGGAAGAGGATTGTCCGGGGTACTCCCTCTTGGACCTGTTAGCAACCCAACCTCAGATAATCAGAAGAAAATAAATGATGGATAAGGATAACTAGTTAGCTCAGCAGGAAGTGAGACTGGATTCCGTCCTACACACTGGCATGTTGTCAAAATGTAGACGTCTTTTTAATGTCTAAATCTAGTTTAAGACTCAGCTGTCACTTTGAGACCAGACGTAGCCCCATTCATCTAGACTTTTTACACATTACATCTCTTTTCATTAGGGTTTCATTTTTGTCACATGTACAACAGATTAACTGCTGTTTGTTTCCACAAAATGGAAACGACTCTGATGAGGTCAAGTTAAAGTGGCCTTTATGAAACCAAGCTTGCCAGGGAACAATGGACAAAGCACAAATGAAGAAGTTTGTATTTCTTCCCCTTTTCACTAAAACTGTTCTCCACACACACTACGGATTTTCGACCAAAGTTCCACAGAAGTTGGAAATGCAAATATCTGGTCTTCAGTCCAGGCCTATGATGGAGATTAGCCTGCTATAAAGCTAAATGTAACTTCCTAACCTCACATTTGCATTGTGGCCTCTCTCTGATCAGACATCATGGACTAACATGAATAAGCCTCAGTCTGTGTGTTAGCATAAAATAATAGCAATCGTTAAAGAAAATGTTAACTTTTTAAGCAGGTTTCTGTTGAAATGTTATCCTACACCTGATGTAGGTAGTTCTTGGAATGGCCTTGTTTAGGAGAAGCTGTTAATTTTTTTGTGGATTTATGAGCTAAAGACTAGTGCAAGCAGAACCAAGGCCAAAGTGGACAACTGATGTAAAACCACACTAAATAAATTGTAGTGGTTGTAGTGTCCCAGAACACCACTGACACGTTTATATCATGGTTATTTGGGCAGAAATGATGACATTGCTGTTGATAGTGCTCCAGGCTTCAAAGGAATGCTACAGGCTGCTTTTAGCTCGCTACTGCTAATTGCTACTACAGCTAACTACAGCTAATAGCTACTACAGCTAACTATAGCTAATAGCTACTATAGCTAAGTGCTGCTGTTTGCCTAAAACAAATACAAAAGAAATTTAAAGCTGATAGGAGGATTATTTTTCTCTGTATCAAAGTTTTCTAAATGTTTTAAATGATATTTCAGGTCTAAACTATGATCTATGGGTCGAGTTCCACAACATCTGTCATTCTGATGAAGACCCTCCTTCCTCCTAGAGACCCCTTTGCATTATTTCTTGCCGTCGACATTTTTCAGCCAATGAAATTCAAATTTCTGCATTCTCTCAACATGCACGCGCATCGACCAAACCTGTACCAGTAGGGGGCGCTGTCGTACAGGACGCTCCGTGTGTTTCTCTGTTTGCCGTCTGTCTCAGCCGTTCACTGAGGACTCACGGCTCATTTCTACTAAAAACCTACCCATTCCCCAGCTAAAACTGGATTTATTTTTATTTTTAAACCTTTCACCTCACAGAATGGCAAGGCTTGACAGGGTTACGCGTTTATTTTGGTCAGAAAGTTCATCCAGGGCCGAGTCAAGTTCAGCTTCAGAGTCCAGCAGCAGCTCGGTGCTAACAGAGCTAATATCAGAAGCAGCAGGGACAGAGAGGGCTCATCAGACCCTCGTAGTGTTGCTGGAATAAGAGTTGTAAACTGTGAGTGATTAAGCCCTACACATTGAGCTGCACAGTTTATGCTCCCAACATAATGCGCTGTGTGCATGCACGCACATGCGACCGGACGCGCGTGTCAAGGTGTTTTGAGGAGGAGCCTTTGGACGTTAGATTCAAAAACTGCTCTCCTGATGAAATCCTCCACAACGTGGCTTTAATAACTGTGAAATAATGTGAAATCTAAAGAAGTTTAGGGAAAAGCAGCTGTTGCTACTTCAGGTAACAACAGCTACAGCTAGCAACAAACCTGCAGCTACTGCTAGTTACCAAATAATAAAACTACATCTGATGTCAAATTTACTGTAGCAGAAAGGGTTATAAATGTGCACTTGAATAAACTATTTTTTTTTAATTGGTGCTGACTGGCATCAGGAGAACACATCTTAGCCTTTAGCTTGTCAGTTTCATCAGAACTAACGTGCATTTCTCTAAACTGAGGTCATTCAAAGAGCTCTTTGCACTAAGTGAGATATTGTTTAAAACCTTTTAAAAGAACCTACATTTAGTTTTGAACTACTTTTAAACATGTTACTAAACAACAACAAAAAGTATCAGCAGCCATTTGCAAACACTAACCAGGTCATGGTATTTTTATTATTTACGCACTGTTTGACATGTTAAAAATTCTCTGTCATACATTTGCTTTATTATCCCACATCGCCCTAGAGGAGCCAGATGTTTAAAGGACTTTTAGACTTAATTCAGAACCTAAAACAGTGTAATGACTATAAGTAAAATCATTAAAATCTACACAGGAGAAGAAAAGACTCTGGACAAATAAATAGAGAAGTGTGACTACTGCAGGTTGTCCAGCACAGTGTGTAACAGTCTGATATGTGTGCTGTTGTAAAAACATTCACCCTAAACACTGAGCTCCCTGTGAGAATCACACCCTGCTCATTGATGCATCTATGTTAGTACACCCGTTCAAATAAAACACCGTATCTCGTGTCTGTGTTGCACTGAATGATCGAGGTGCAGCCTAAACACCAAAATGGAAATGATTACTTTCAATTACAAACGCTAATAAATGCTGGCCCTGACATGCAGGTGCAAATTGTTGGCTTTAATCCACCATTTAGGCTGCAATTCATGAGGTCACACCCTGAGGAGGGGGGTTATAAAGTCAGGGGATCCAATTATAATGTATTTGAGAAGACCACTTGTAAACAAATGTGGAATGTTTAGACGGGGTGAGAAACATCCTTCATAAAATACTTCAAAGTGGTGCATGATCTAAAAATCATGCCTGAACATAAAGTAAAGAGTCTTGTTTCAGTTCTCGTTG
The DNA here is from genome assembly GCA_006937965.1 of Callopanchax toddi. Lineage (NCBI taxonomy): Eukaryota > Metazoa > Chordata > Actinopteri > Cyprinodontiformes > Nothobranchiidae > Callopanchax > Callopanchax toddi. The sequence goes on from SSNR01000213.1 coordinate 321,317, forward strand.
TCTCTGCTCAACAGCCCACTCATCTTCGGTTCTGCTCCTCCGAGGCTTCGTCGATGGGAGGTGGGATTCTTCCTCAGCTTCTGTTTAAGCCCCAGCCAGCAGGGGGCGATCTCAGACATACTCCTTATTGCTGCTTGGAGGACCAGAGCGAGAACCACCCATAGGCGGGTACTTGGACACCTGCTTTTTCCTTGGACAGGAGGCCGCCAACATGGCTCCTCCCAGAACGTCCAGGAGGGAGCCGCCCCAGGCGATGAAGATGGCAGCACCGAACTCAAACCTGGAGAGAGAAGACAAGATTCTACTATGAAAACACACAAAGAAAGTGTTATGACTTTTAAAAGTAGTTTACCCACTTGGTGTTGACCGGAGTGTACGGATTATAGAAAGCTCGGATGACGTTGTGAGCAAACCAGGAGCAGGCTACAATGGCACACAGTCCTGCAACGAGAGCGTCAACAGCACAGATCAATCAGTCCGTCAGCACATCAAAACTCCAGAAAGAGACTGTCTTTATCTCCTTTATGTTCACCAGACAGCCACCTACTGATGGCAGCACAATGAGCTGTCTGTGTGCTCTCTTAAGAGCCCTTTGAACGTCACATGGTGGAATCAAAGCCAGGAGAACTGGACTCGCTGAGTTCAGTGACCACTAGAAGATGAGTGGGAAGAAAGGCTTTTGGACTTTGGGTCAAACCTCTCTCCACCCACACTACAACAGAACTCTTTGAAAAAAAAACACCTCAGTGTATTGTTTATTGGATCACCATTGGTTTTAAGGTATTGCAGTTTAGTCAGGTGCTTTTTTTGACTTTTTTGTCAATTCAGTATCTTTAAGTTACTGTTATAAAATTAGGTCATGTACTCTCTCAAAAACTAAACTAAAACAAACAAAAAAACACTAAAATACAGAGTCAATTTGTTTCTACCTAAGTTTGCGAGGTTTTCATTAATTGTCTACAGTCACTTTTTTAGATCAATGGTCCTTCTCATACATTTTGTTCCATGAGGTTTCAAGTAAAACTTTTTGTTTTTCCCTCTTGTCAAAATATGATCTGTTTCAGGTCAAACAAGTCTAAGAAAATTAGCTAATCAGCATTAGCATCGAAACAGCTATGAAAAGTTTGGATAAAACAGTTTTTCACATTTTGATATAATGTTTAATCTGATACCATTTTGAAACAAGGTCAATTAACACAACTGAGCAAAATTCATTTTGTCATAGTAGCTTTGTTCACTTCCTGCTATTTACAGTTTATTTAGCTAACCATTAAAAATGAGGTCTGTTAGGAATTAGCATCAATAACACATGCTATCATGATTTAAATTTATTTTGTGGTTCATTACTGACCAAAAACTATAATGCATACTGTCATCTCAGCTATTTTATCTATTAGCATGCTAACATGCTAAAGTAAGTTAGTGAATATGGTTAAAAAGTGCTAATCAACATTAGCCATGTGGCATTATGAGAGTGAGCATTTACCTTTGAGCAGCTAACCATAAGAGTTTAGCTAACCTAAAGTCATTTTAAACTGGTAATGAACACAGCTTAGGAAAAAATGGATAGACATATTCAACCGGACCTTTACTTGAACAAAATATTTAATAAAATATCTCTGTGTTTTAAAACTGTTGCAGAACCCTATTTTTTCATACATTATTTTCTAAAGCTTGTGGTTTCATGTACACTGTAACTGATTGATATCTAAACAGCAACAGGGACTTCTGCTATATTTTAGCAAGTGCTAGCATAGCTAAACTGAGATGAAACAGAAAAGTGCTTGAGCATTAAATGAAATGAGCATTAGCATTGCAGCTATTACACTTTAGCTTAGAGAAGCTAACATAAAAAGCCCTAAAATTTAACACTAATATAGTTTTTTGTTTTTTGCCAATTGTTTTTAATTGTTCACTTTATTATCTTGTGTTACTATGCACCATAAGATTTGTGTTTAAATCCTTTTGAATAAAACAGAACCAGAATGCAGCTTTTGTAGCTCTCAGGAGATGGTAGCCCTAATAAAATTAACATTATGTGTATTTAAACTTACACAAAACACCAAATAATTATTAGCATGAAGCTTTATTCAGAGGCATCCTCACCTCCTACTAGGAGAATGATGCCTCCTGTCATGGCAACGCGGGACTTGCGCAGCTTGTCACCTCCTCCACAGGTGGTGCACTTCATCCCCATACAGGCTACACCCAGACCTGCGATGGACACGATGATGCCAATTATCATCAGGGCGCGAGTGGCCTGAAGCGAACCTGCAGCAGCAAGAGGGAAGGAAACATAAATATCTGTGGCGAGCGCAGGATGAGTGTGCAGGTTATTTTCAGGAAACAACAAATGTTCTTCGGTTTGGTGGAATGTGAAGTAAATGATAGAATAATCAGGCTATCAGAGAGGTTTATGTGTGTGTCCAGAGGTGGTGAATTACAGGAGTCTGTCAGGACGCTTTAATGTCTCCTGGAAGAGAAACCGTGGGACACATTCACCGAGTTCATCAGGATCCTCACCCCCAACCTATAAACCTATCACAGGGTGAGGCCCCTCTTTGTTTCTCACCCCCCGGTCCACCTAGAACCAGTCTGTGCCAGTCTAGGCCATCCCTACCCGGACTAACAAAAAAAAACCGCCCAGCAGCGCGCGAGGATATAAAACACAGAGGTATAGGAAACAATATGGAGGATTGTGCAACATAAAAAAGACCTTAAACGTTTTAATATTAATATAACTAGACACAAACAATAAAGGTTTTAACTTTTGTTCTCCTGTTTTTCATGACTGGTGTTTTGTTTAAATTGTAAACAAACATTAATTTTGGACTCAAATCAGGTAAAATGTTCAGTTCAGCCTAGTTATCATCCACCTTTTTGATTTCAACGGGATATATTTAGATTTTAATAGAATTAATTACACTCTCAGAAATGAAAGGACATAATTGTATTCCTTAGGGTACATATGTGTCCCCGATACATATTTGTACCATTTAGGGGTACAAATTTGTACCCTACGGTACAGGTTTGACTAGTAAAAGGTACAAACTACAAGGGTGAACATGTGTACCCCCAGTTAAGGTACAAATTTGTACCTTTTGAGGGTACCATTTTGAACCTTAACTGGGGGTACACATTTTTACCTTTGTAGTTTGTACCTTTTACTAGTTAACCTGTACCTTAGAGTACAAATTTGTACCCCTAAATGGTACAAATATGTATCCTAAGGGGTACAACCCTGCAGTTAAAGGTACAACGTTGTACTTTTGAGGGTACCACCCCAGTGACAAAATAGGTACAATTCTGTCCTTTCATTTCTGAGTGTGTAGGTTAACCCTTTAATTCTATAAATATTCCTGCTGAACTTCAGCTGTTGAAGCTAAACATTCGTACAACTCTTCATAACAGCAGTCCTAAGGACAAAATGTCAAACTCCTGTGTCAAATGTAACACAACTAGACTTTCTGTCACCACCCATCTAGAGGCTTGTAATTGTGTGATGTGTGTAGTTGTGTGTGTGTGTGTGTGTGTGTGTGTGTGTGTGTGTGTGTGTGTGTGAGAGTACCGAGGATGACAGAAAGAAGGATGAGTGGATTTTAACAGAACGTGAAGCTGAAAAGTCTCTCCTGTTCTGACAGATAGATGAGTAGTGTGTGTGTGTGTGTGTGTGTGTGTGTGTGTGTGTGTGTGTGTGTGTGTGTGTGTGTGTGTGTGTCGGACCCAGAGGAATAAACAGTAAAAACAGAGATGTGTGTCCAGGTGAATTAGTCCTCTCACTCTAGCTAAAAGAGCCTATTTCAGTCTCCGTCCCTTCATATAACACAGCTGTGAATCTAAACCTGGTGTTTGATGTTCCTGATGAAGGCAGTAATCAGATTACTTACTGTCGAGCTGCAGGATGGAGTCGTAGATCTTACACTGGAGCTGTCCCGTGCTTTGGAAAGCGCAGGACATCCAGAGCCCCTGGTACATGGCCACCGCCGTGATGATGTTGTCTCCAATGTACGCAGACATCTTCCACTGGGGCAGGATGGTTCCAATGATCAGTCCAACAATACCGACTAGAGACAGGAAGAAACCTAAAAGCTGGATCCCAGAGTTGGCCATACTTTATTTATTCAACCCCTCTTTTTTTAAGAGTTCTTTAAAAAGTGGTAGTCAACGCTCCTGCAGGCTCTGAGGAGCTCTAAAGTTATTATAAACCTACAGCAGAGTCACCAGAGAAATGTTTCCCAGGAGGGTTGGAGAAAAGGTTGGGCATCCAGTAAGTGTGTGTGTTGGTGAGAAGTGTGTGTGTGAAGGGGGTGTGATTGTCTCTAATGGGAAATGCTCCCTTTGTTTCCAGAAAGGAAATGGTGGTCGCTCTCCGTGTTCCTGTTTTTACTTTAACATTTTCTACATAAAATAGTGGTTCGGATCCATTAAAGTGTGTTTCTGTTGTTGATAGCTCTGTGATGGGCCTCTGTTTGGAGAAAAGGAGATTCGTTCTGACTGGACTGACGAGCTAACGGCTAGCCAGTCACATTTTTTATTAAAACTTATAATTGCAACCAAAGGTTACAAACTGACCCAGGAGGACTAGCTAGCTCCACTGCTATTTCTTACTATTAAATAACCAAATACATTTATGTAAATAAACTTTAAAACATGGGTGTAAATTAGGGGGGTTCAGGGGGGGACATGTCCCCTGCACATTTTTAAAGTCAGTTTTGATCCCTGTAGTTTTTACTGTCTAAAACAAAGTTCCACTATATTAAATAGTTACTGGCTGTTGTTTTTAGGTGTAGGGTTGATATCATGTTTAAGCCTCTCTTCTCCACCTCCAGCCCCCCCACCCCATACTCAAACCAGTTGTGGCCCCCCAACTTTAAAATCCAATTTTCATCCTTGCTTTCCAAACAAGCCAAAGTAAATCTAAAAGGAACTGCAAATTATTGACCATCTTTACATAAGGGGTCCTAGCGTTAGCCTCATTTCGTGTCAGAGTTTTAAACTAAATTTGTCTAATGCTGAGAAAAAAAGGAGCTAATTTTAATAAAATCTAGAAATCAGCTTCATATGTAATCTATAAGGATGTTAGGAGAACTTCTGTGATCTGTTTGCTTTCAGGGTATCTGCTGAAGATGACTCGTAGCTACTTCACCAACTTTTAGCTCAATATCTATTAAGCTAACTGAGTTGTAGCCAGTTTGATGATGTCAGTTAGCTGTGGCGGCCATCTTTAGTAGCTTAACTTTTTCTGTTGTAGATGAAGATCCAATATACTTACTGAGTTTCAAACTCACCCAGTGGTTTATGGGATTTGCTAGCTCTATCAATATTAAAGGGATACTCCACCAGAAAGTGATTTTTTTTGTCTGTTGCCATATTCCTCATAGTTAGATCAGTGGGCAAAAACAATTTGTAAACAGCCCAGCTGTTATCCTGATCTGGCAGTACTCCTTTAGCATTAGCTTAGCGTAAAACACTGTAAGTGAATGGTTACAACTAGCATTGTGAAAAAAAAGTCCTTAAAACTCACTCAATAGTGATACTAATGATACTAATTCTGATAGTGACCTCAAGTGAAAATAAAAAGTAACACGAAGGAATTACAGGTACTGTTTAGACTCGGGGCCCTGCGATGGACTGGCGACCCGTCCAGGGTGTCCCCCGCCTCTCGCCCCTTGACCGCTGGAGATAGGCACCAGCTCCCCCCGCGACCCTCTGTGGAGGACTAAGCGGCTACAGAAAATGGATGGATGGATGGATGGATGTTTAGACTCGGGAATACTTCATAAACACGCCCGTAAATACAAATACTGGCTACTAAGCTAAACCCAGTAATGTTTTTTGAATGTACTCTATGTGCAGCTCGCACCTTTGCTACTTCTCTTCATCTTTGAGGTTTGTAAACAACGTGCGGATACGTGTTTACGGAAGTTTGGGGCTGCTGCGTTGTGTCCTTGCGCCGTTCAGCGGAGGCTTACAGCAGTTCTTTGTCATAAAGTAGTCCCGAGTCTAAAATAGTACCTGTAATTCCTTCGTGTTACTTTTTATTTTCACTAACAGTCGATATGTTTACTGAGGTCACTAAGCAGAATTAGTATCATTAGTATCACTACTGAGTGAGTTTTAAGGACTTTTTTCTCACAATGCTAGTTGTTACCATTCACTTACAGTGTTTTACGCTAAGCTAATGCTAAAGGAGTACTGCCAGATCAGGATAACAGCTGGGCTGTTTACAAATTGTTTTTGCCCACTGATCTAACTATGAGGAATATGGCAACAGACAAAAAAAATCACTTTCTGGTGGAGTATCCCTTTAATATTGATAGAGCTAGCAAATCCCATAAACCACTGGGTGAGTTTGAAACTCAGTAAGTATATTGGATCTTCATCTACAACAGAAAAAGTTAAGCTACTAAAGATGGCCGCCACAGCTAACTGACATCATCAAACTGGCTACAACTCAGTTAGCTTAATAGATATTGAGCTAAAAGTTGGTGAAGTAGCTACGAGTCATCTTCAGCAGATACCCTGAAAGCAAACAGATCACAGAAGTTCTCCTAACATCCTTATAGATTACATATGAAGCTGATTTCTAGATTTTATTAAAATTAGCTCCTTTTTTTCTCAGCATTAGACAAATTTAGTTTAAAACTCTGACACGAAATGAGGCTAACGCTAGGACCCCTTATGTAAAGATGGTCAATAATTTGCAGTTCCTTTTAGATTTACTTTGGCTTGTTTGGAAAGCAAGGATGAAAATTGGATTTTAAAGTTGGGGGGCCACAACTGGTTTGAGTATGGGGTGGGGGGGCTGGAGGTGGAGAAGAGAGGCTTAAACATGATATCAACCCTACACCTAAAAACAACAGCCAGTAACTATTTAATATAGTGGAACTTTGTTTTAGACAGTAAAAACTACAGGGATCAAAACTGACTTTAAAAATGTGCAGGGGACATGTCCCCCCCTGAACCCCCCTAATTTACACCCATGTTTTAAAGTTTATTTACATAAATGTATTTGGTTATTTAATAGTAAGAAATAGCAGTGGAGCTAGCTAGTCCTCCTGGGTCAGTTTGTAACCTTTGGTTGCAATTATAAGTTTTAATA
>SSNR01000213.1:328428-366985 GCA_006937965.1 Callopanchax toddi
ACTAAAACACAAAAAGACCCCCCCCCCCCACTCTGTTTTCAGTCCTTTTCACCCTTTTGGAAGCGTAAACACACATTCGTCTTGCTGGTTTGGCCGTTGTACAACGCTCAAAAGGAGGTGAAAAGGAAAACAGCTAAATCAGCCTCTGACAACGCTCTGAGGCCTCCTGTGGGTCTGAACTCACCGAGTACAGTGCAGCTCAGACTGGAGTCCTTTAAGAGCCCTTGGAAGCCACTGAGGCATCAGCAATAAAACACACGGCTTTCCCCTGAAAGGCTCTAAATGAGGGGGACGGCGCCTGTCCTCTCCAGTCCCCCGTCCTCTAAGAACAGGACTGAGAGATTGTCTTCTGGGTTCTTTCTTCTTGTTTTACCAACTGGGACCATTTAAGAAAACGGTATAAACGCTACAACCAGACCAGAAACATGTTTGTTCATTGTCACCGCACATGAGTAAAATACAACTTAACTCTGGAATGTTGGAGGAACTAATGAGACCAGAATGTGGCTTTTTCTGCAAGTTTTCTGGGAACATCCCCCACTGTGAGGAGAACCGACCCAAAACATGCTGGAGGGATTATCCTCTCTGGCCTGGGAGCTACTTGGGATCCCCCTGAAAGAACTGGAGAGTGGAGGATGGCTGTGCATCCCTCCTGGATCTCCATCTCCATCACCTGACCTCAGATCAGTGCAAGGAAATGGATGTATGGCTGTTTAAAGTAGTACATTTAAAAGCAGCTGGAGTGATGAGTGAGACCAAACTGGTATAGGAGATGAATCATCTCTACCTGATGTTTTAGGTGAGGTACCATCTATTCTTGGACATGCCGCTGCTGTATTTTCTCACGCTGGTTTGGCAAGATCTAGAGCTTATATATGTGATGCTCAGCTACTAAAGTTGACCTCAACATCTATCTGTTTTTGTTTTCCGTGGTCAGTTGGCGCTGGCCACCATCTTTAATCAAGTTGTCTCAAAAAGTGAATTCATTGTAGATAGTTTACTCACCAGATCTAATAATGTTATGTACATTTCACAGCCTAGTCATCTTTTAACTCTACACATCACTGCCCTCTACTGTCTTAAAGCTGAAACTACACCACTGTTTTGTCACAAATACATGTAGTTTCCAACCTATTCCATAAACCACAGCACAGTCAAGTTCAAAAACAAGTATTTCAAGTTTTCAGTCAAACAATAAGGGTACGATGAGATTTATTCATACAAAATCAAGCAAAAACCACAGAGTGTTTAATAAAACCAGAGCCGTTTGGGTCAGGTCTGTGGGTGTTTTTAGTCAGGCTGATGGATGCCCAGGCCGACCACGGCCAAATGGAAAAGTTTGTCCACAGAAAGTCACACGTGTGACGTGACGACCCACACGCGTGTGCAGCTTATGGTCCTCTATGGGAAGGCGTTGTCAGGTGTGTAATTAAAGCTGGCATCCAAGAACACTGCCAGCGTTCCCAGGGTGGTGATGATGACAAACAACCACAAGAAGAGACGGTCCACCACCAGGGCGATGAACTGCCAGTCTTCTGTCATCTGGAACCAACGCACAAACACCGAGTCAGCACGTTTTCAGCGACACACACACACACAAACATCACAGCCTGGATGACAAGGCGCTCACAGAGTCGTCCGTGTCCTGCTTCTTCAGCTGCTCGGCGACGTAAGACACAGCAGCGATGGCTGACTTCAGGTTGGGAGGAAGAACCAGACAGAACCGGTCGGAGTCCGGGAGCCGCTGGAGGTGAACCGTGCTCTCACACCTGGAGAGTAAACACACCCTCTGATGAGTATATTCACTCCATGATTACACACCAAACTACTTAGAGTACAAAGTCAATACTACTTTTTAAAAGAAGAAAAACTACTGTTTCTTTTCTGAGATAAATGTCAGAATGAGACTCTTTTGTTTTGATGTTTTGGTTTTGTGTTGTCTGGATTTCTTTTATTTCATTGTGAGTTTTGGTGATTCAGCCACTAGAGGTCCTCAGTTGCTCGTCAGCACCTTCCTGCTTTAATTTCCTTTTCAACTTTAGTTATTGTTGCCTCCATACCCTCACCGTGTACACACTACAGCTCATGATCACTCAGACACGTTGTTCTTTTTATCAAGAAATTAAAAAAAAGCAGTCAGCCAGAATTCTGACTCTTGAGCTTCAATATGGGAGGTAGATCTAATCAGATAATCAAACAGAGAACAACAGTAATAAACTACGAACCTCAGACATTTTGAGATATGTGTGTCAGTTTGAGACTCTTATTGTGAAGGATTGGAGGAAGTCCTTTGAGATCTGCTGCTATAGAAGCTGGGCCTCATGTTTGAATAAAGGTCTTTTATTTTATAGTTTACTCAGTGAAAACAGTCCTGACCCGTAGCCCAGTGGGGTTCGCTTCCTACTTTTTCTCAACATTTCCTCCTTTTTCCTTCTTCTCAGCAGCACTAACATCCATTGTTGTCATAAGTAAAACCTCTTCAGTTTAGATGACATTTTCTTCTTCTTTAATTTAAAAGTTTAATGGCGGTCATTAAACCAACAAGAAAGGTGCATTACTGCCACCTACTGGACTGGAGGGCAAATAACCAATTGACATAAATGTTTTCTTTCTGCAAATTTTTCAAATTAAAGTTCTAATATTTGGGTTGAATGTTTGGGAGCATTCAAACCATTGTTTTTCAAATTTTTTCATTCCTTTTTTTCATCTCATGAGATCAAACCCCCAACAGGTAGAGCTGCACACGATGTTGTATTGTGACATCACAATTAATTAGCATATTATTGTATTCTGACATCATAGCGAATTTGCTTGATGTTATGTCCTTTTCAAACACAAAAGGAATGATGAAATGTATTGGAGATGTATGCACAAGTTTGAAAAAAATAAATCACTAAATCACTATGTTGTGACATCATACCTAATTGGCATATTTTTGTAATATGACATCATACTGAATTAGCATATGATTGTATTCTGACATCATAACAAACTTGCATTATGTTGTATTATTCTTCTCTTGTGACATTTGCATATTCCTGTATCATGACTGCATGCTTAATTAGCATATTCTTATTGTGACATAACAAATGAACATTATGTTGTATTGTGACATCATACCTAATTAGCATATGATGGTATTGTAACAGCACAATTCATTTGCAACAGTCCAACAGTTTCATGACATTCAAACTTGCATTTTTGGAAGAAATGCACCTTTCTAGTTACCTTTGCCTTTCCTAAATAGACTAGTAACTGTTCTAGATTGTCTATATCTACAATGAGCAGAGACTAGAGAGAACTCAATACCTGCTTGTTATGTTCTGCGACTCAAGTAGGAAGAATGGCATGTTATTAGGTCAACAAAATAAAACATTAAAGGTCCCATGACATCGGTTTCCATGTTTTCTGACTTATCTATCATGTTGCAACGTTGAGTTCTCACCTTAAACCTGCCAGAAAGAGCAAAAAACGGCATCCATCTGTCTCCTAGTCCAGCCAGTGAGAAGCTCTTCCAGATTTCAGACCCAGGTTTCAAACAGTTTTTTTCACTCCAGCCCGCTATGAGGTCATAGTGATCCGGACTTGCTTATATGGTCAATTCTCCGCCCACATGCACGTTCACGACACCTGGAGCGAGGCAGTGCCGCCGCCATTGCCCATAGACCGTGTAGTGTTTAGTTTCAGTTTCGTTTCTCTTTCACGCGATGGCACTGCCCCCTGCTGCAGCAGAAGTGTCATGCTGCCAAATAAGGAGAAACCCAGCAGAACCGGAAGTCGGCGCTTTCTTCTGATCTCTGAGTTGCTCGTTAGGAAATAATTACAGCGTATTTTGAGTTATAATGGTGCAACGCTAATCTAGAGGCATCAAAGATTACACCTGTTTAATATAAAGTGATTTAAATATGGAGTCACAGGCACTTTAAACAGCATTTTCTTTGATCTGATTGTATTTTAGGATATTCTGTTAGATATTTTAAATATTTAACTTAATATATTTGATATTTACTTAATATTTTCCTGTGATATTTTGTAATTTTTGTCTTGAAAAGGACTTTTTTATTTTCAGATTTACATTGTGAATCAGCAGCAGCGTTCAGAGAGTTGATCTGAGCAACACAAGCAGATAAAGTGTGTGTACAAACTTCTGAGTTACTCACACACACACACACACACACACACACACACACACACACACACACACACACACACACACACACACCCGTCACACAGGGTGACATTGAGACATTTATGGGATGCAGTGACCTCTGACCTTCCATTCTTCCACCCAGGCAGCTGTTCCATAAGGTGAATTATACATGCAGCAGCGCTGACAGCGTTCTCATTCAGGCTGGCCAAAACTTCACTGTCCAACTGCAGCATTTAATTATGAACTTACATTAAAGTCCAGACTCAGGACAATCAGTCAGATTACCTCTGATCTGCTTATCATCATCAGAAACAGGTTTATTTATTTATTTATTTATTTATTTATTTATTTATTTATTTATTTATTTATTTATTTATTTATGTGATGGCAGGTTTATATTGAGCATTAATTTAATAAATGTGCAACTTAAATAAAATTACTAATGTTTAACCTGGTTGAACTGCACGAAGTTAAAGCAGATTTTATCCTGAAATATTTAACATTTTTGATTCATCAAGCTAAGATTTACTGTATTAATCAGATTTAATCAATCAGGATAAATAAACTCTTTAAATTCACTGAAAGACTTTAAAGTTTCAACCCTTGAGTATTATAAGACTAAATTTAAAGAATGTTGTAATAATAGAATATTGTATTAAAATCATAAAAAAACTTTTAAATTTATTTAAAATATTTTTCCTTTATTTTATTTTAAAACTTTTTACTATTCTGTTTATTAAGTGTTGTTTAAGTGTTTTTTGTTAATTTTGTAAAATACATTTCTTTATTCAATTTTTACCACTTTTTTAACGTTATTTTTTTACTTCGTTTTTTTTTACTTTTACTTACTTTATATATAATAATTTTTAAAACTTTTTGGGGGAAATTGTGATTTTGTTTAAACTTTTTAAAAAAATGTTTTAAGTTTAGTCAACAAAATGTAATAAATGATCAAACATGGTCACTTCCACTATAACTGCTTCATACACAATCAAGATGCAATAATATATATATTTTTTTCACAGTTTTTTGTTTTTGTGAAGCTCCTTCCAACCAGTTCCACTTTCATCTGATTCAAACGGATTTGCTCATCATTTAAAGTGATAATATGCAGTTTTGCTTGTTTTGGGCTCCCTCTGGTGTCCGTTTTAAATCACTGCATTACACAAGTTAGCATATTGTTTCAGCTTCTAAACCCCTAAATCTACCTGCTGAAATGTCTCCTCAGCCTTCATAGCTTTCTACAGGAGCGGTTATTTACTCCTTCAAAGAAATCAGCTGTGTTCAAGCAGGGAGAGATGGGAAAAAATCAGGAATCATGAGCTAAAAACACTCCAGCGCTAGCATAACAGCTAGCCACTTTGGGTTAGCCTAACCCTCGTGAGACACGTGACTTCCTGGGTACCGTGACAGCGACGGAGATCTTGCAATCGTGGTATTCCAGCTGTAATCACCAGATGGGGCTGAGTGACTTTTCATTAACTCTGTAAAGGGTCATATTAGCACAGACTGGCTCAAGGAAAAGATTTAAAAATATGAAAAAGTTGCATATTATCACTTTAACGTTTCTGATTAAACCAAGTTGTCAGTTTTCAGAACTCTTTCTGTCTCTGAAATCTAAAATGAAAGCATTACCACCCAGATGGATCAGTGTAAATAATATTTACAGTCTGTTGTTATTACCCAGAATAGAGATGCTTAAGTTTTATCTTTTCAATTGTAAAAAAAGAAAAACTATTCAGAGCATCAGGTAGCTACTGTACATAAACTAAAATCATAATTTATAAGTTACTCTGCAGCAGTAGAGTTTTTTTTATTAGTTTCCGACGTTTGTTGACTAATCTTGTTATTTCCTGTCTCAGTAAAACTTTCCCTCTGCAGGTTTTTCCTGCTAAACCAGGAGGAATCATCTGATTTAGCAGAATCCTATCGACTGGTTGATTTATGGTCTGATTCCAATCCCATCAGACAACCGGTGCATCTCGGATTATGTGATGGACTGACTCACAGTAAACTTGTACTTTGGAGCTGAAAGCCACAAGCAACCAAACACAAAGCAATAACTCAACTTTACTTCCTTATTTTTGACTGATTTGTTGACTCAAACATTTCTGAACGTTTGTGTCAAAGTGCAGCTGTTTGCAGTTTGTGTGTAGAGTGTACGGTTACACAGGTGTTAACAGAAGCCGTGGCACCGGGAGGAGGACGGCGGTGGAGACGGTGGGACAACACACACGAACCGAGTGTCTGACTGAAGCGTGACGTGTGTGTTTGAGGCTGTGTTCGCAGAGCGGTGACGAGGAACAGGAAGGAATGTTATGCATCCATCAAACCATCAACAGCCTCATTTAAAGCAGAATACTCTACGGTGCCTCATAAGAACCAGACTGTAGCCTCCAGGAAAAACAATCTGTAAAGATCCACCAGATACCTTCTAACGGTCCATCAGAAAGAAAGCATCACTCAGCGATGGCCTTCTCCAGGCTATTCTTTGTCCTCTCTGCCACCTTTTCGTGGGATTACCCATAATGCCCAGCCTAAATAGAGGCTTAGAGCCTGGCGACTGTGAATGGGTGTGTGGGGCTTAGCTGAGGCTGAGTCTGATGCCTCTGGAATGAGACGGGAGATGCCTAGAACCAAGTCTAGTTCTACAGGACCGCTAAGAAGTTTATGATGCCGGCGCTGAGTGGCAAAATCATCAAGACGATGAGAGAAGCTGGTGATGTAACTGGGTCTTTGGTGGATTAGATCAAAAACTCCCAGTCTGAAGCTCATCAAAAGCTCAGATTTACATGATAATTAATTAAAAATCATCTCATCACATACTATGAAAAAGTATTTGCCCCTCCTCACAGATTTCTCCTGTTTTTGCTGACCTGTCATGATTACAGGTTTCAGATCAGACAAAGACAACCTGAGTAAATGTAAAATGCTGTTTTCAGGCTCTGTGAGGCGTGACTCCACAATGGGAGGTCAAATTACAACAAGCCGCTCAGATCGCGGTCCGGACCGGCTCTGCCCGGTACGCCACAGTCCACGTCTGACTTTAACCAGCTGAGGCCTGCAGAGCTTCACCTGTTGTTCTGGGTTCGTTTGCTCTTGTCTTCATTAAAGGACATGCTGTGTTGCTTTTTGAGATCTTTTAGCCTCCTTCATGTTGTCAGACAGATTCTATTGAAGGTATTTGTTAATTCTACAGGTCTGGTGGTGATCAGGTCTGGATGGGGCTGAACTCAGCTTTACAAATAAAGAGATGAATCACAATGAAGTCATGATTAAACAAAGGGAGCCTTTACTTTTCCACACAGGTTCAGGTTGGCTCGGATAGCCTTTTGTAAATTTAGTGAATTAAATCGTCATTTGAAAACTTTATATTTACTCAGGTTATCTTTGTCTGATGCTGAATTTTGTTTGTTGATTTGAAACATTTAAATGTGACAAAAAGCAAAAACAAAAGGGGGAAAACACTTTTTCACTTTGGTAAGTCTTCACTTTTGAAATGGTTCAATCAAGACTTAAAAACACAAAGGAAGTTTTCAGTCTCCAAATAATGACCTGAGTTTGTTTGTTTGATGGAAGTAACCATAGCAACCTGCAGAACTTCTCCCAGTGCATCACAGAGCATCGCTCTCATTGTTGGGATTTTCACCATGTTCAACAAATTAGTTTCTATTAAAATAGGTACAGAGTCACAGCTGGTGTCTGAACTCTTTACAGTTTAATTTAATGTGAGTGGGAAAGTGAGAGAAATGAGGTTTTAGCGACAAACAGATGAAAATGTGACTGTGTGTGTGTGGGGGGGGGGGGGGGGGGGGGGGGGGGGGGGAGGAAGGGGGATTGAATTGCTTTAACCAATGACATGCTATCTCCCCTACACCTAAAACAACATTCAGTAACCCTTTAAAATAGTGAAACATTGTTTTTGATGGTAAAACTGAGTCGAAACTCATCTCCTCTCTACATGGAGGAGCAGCGGCTCTACTACGATTCTCTCCTGAATGTCCGAGCTCCTCACCCTATCTCTAACCCTGCAGAGAAAACTCATTTCAGCTGCTTGTATCCACGATCTCATTATTTTTGATCAAACCCCCCACAAGTAAGTCCATGGCAACAAAAAGGAGAATCCTAAAAATCTGGTTGTGACAAAAGTCACAAAAGATATTGCTGGTGATAAGCAAATTAGAAAAAACAGCACTTGTCTTAATAAAATGTCCAGTCTCTTTTATTTTTGATAATTTTAGCTTGAGTTATTATTCTATTTGATTACATAATCAGGAACAGAGCTTCTCTTGCTCACACAGTCCTGCACCAGATGACAGTGTTACCTTGATGTGAGTCCTAACTGGAGCTCTGTTAAAACATAGAACGACCACAATAACAGAAATCTTAACCAGACTAAATCAGCTTGATCTTTTCCTCCTTCACTGCAGCTCTTTCAGCAGCTCTGTAGGAACGTCCATCGTGTTTCAGATTCTCTGAGTTCCTCTGATGATTGTTATAATCTGCCAACTCTGGCGCACTGTGTGCTTTACTATAATAGCAGGCCTGGCATCAGATCCATCATCCACACGTTGGCACCCTCTACAAAGGAGATTCATGCCTGCTTTGGATTTTATTAGCACTAAAAGAAAGAAGCTGATGAAACCAGATGACCTTCAGCCATGTGGTTTTAAACATTTGGATTGTTTACAACATTCAATCCAGTCCAATGTGAAGATTCTGTAAAATGAATCACCTTATAGTTCCTCTTCAAGAAAGTATCCACTGAGTCATCTTAGAAACGTAACCAAGTCTATTTAATGGGGACAATTACCTTTGCAAGACAATTTTGATCGCCATCTTGAATTATTGCCAACGTCTTTGCCAATTTAGCAATTTTCTGTTATTCGCTCCACCAAGAGTATTTAAATAAACCAGAACAGTAAAGAAAATGTATAAATCATCAAGTCAAAAACTACCACATGACCAACGTCGAGGTCTGGGTTTGGTACACAGCTTGATACTTAAAACTTTTTCAGGTTTTGGTGTTAAAATCCTCAGCGTAGACACACAGACCGTCCAGTTAAACACATCAGGTAGGTGGGCGGGACCAGGAACTTTACCAGCCAGCAGGCTTCTAATAGCCACAACTTAAAAGTGTTGGTGAATACAAAATACTACCAACTATTGTTGAGTCTTGACAGTAATGAGGCCTTACCTGCCCCTCCAGGGTAAGACAAGGTCGGGGTTGATCTTACGGACGAAATACTCTCCTCCAGTTTGGCGTCCACTGAAGGTCTGGATGGGAGTGGTCTCCTTATCAGACTCCTCCTCCAGCAAAGGTTCCTCTGGTTTTGGTCTCATCATACCAATGTATTTAGGCAGGATGTGAATAAACACCTGAAAATGTACTAAATAATTAAAGCTAGGTTCTAAAGAGTTACAGAACTACGGTCAATGGTGCGTTAGTACCTTTCGGACCCAGTTTGGCATGATGTGGGTGCTTGGTGTTCGGTGGTGCAGGTTGAGGACGACCACACTCAGGATGACGGAGAAGGTGACCAGGATCATGGTGAACATGACGTAGTTGACGATAATCGGGATGGCAAGTGACGTCTCAGGAACTTTGTCGGCCAACAGCAGCATGAAGACGGTGAGAGCGATCAGGACGGAAATGGACAGAGTCATCTTCTCTCCTGCAGACGGAACAATCACAAACATTCAGGGTTCACACCGGTCCTGGAAAGTCTGCATTTGACTCTTGGACATGCAAAATTCCTAAACAAGACATAATTTGACATCTTTGTTGTGTTATCCCTACATCTTCTTATTAGAGATGAGTTGATTCTATTTAGCATTGGCTTATATTTTACCAAATGAGTTTAGCGTTAAAAATGATTGCGCTAGATGTGCTGACCTGCTCCAGGAGGCAGGTAGAAGACAAATATGGCTAAGACACTGGTGAGGATGCACGGTACGATGATGTTGATGATGTAGAATAGAGGCTTCCTTTCAATGATGAGATAGAAGGTGATGTCCTCATACAGGTCATCCTTAACGTTCTTTCTTGTAGGTTTGTGACGTATCGCCCATTCCCCATTCTCTGTGGAGAAACAAATTCATGGCAAGCTAAGAGGTAAACAGATCATCCGACATCACATTTTAAGGAAACATGTTGTGGATCAGCTTGTTACCAACCAGTGAAAGCGTTGTTATCTATGACGATCTCATAGATCTCTATTCCGTTATCATCCAGGTAGTACTGCAGGTTGACCTCGGAGGCGTCGTAGGTGTACGAGCGGAAAACCATGCTGCAGTTTTGCCAGTCAAACGGGAAGTATGCCACCTACAGAGTTTGAAGAGTGTCACTGAAATTTAAATACATTTAAAAAGACCATAACATGCACTCTTTTGTCTGAGTTTTTAGCATAATTTCAAGTCTTCCTGGAAACATTTTAACATAATAGTCCCACATAATGGTTGGTTGTACCTCAGACCATTCCAACGTATCAACAAAAGGTTTATACAGTACCTCTATGGAACAGGAGCTGCGGTAGATGGCTGGTGGTAACCAGGTTACCATCCCGTTATTGTAAACTAAGACGTTGACATACAGAGCCACGTCAAACTGCCCGTCGTTACTGTGAGGGGGGAAGAGACAAATATGGAACTTGTATTAAAGAGTGGCTGTTTTGGCTCTATGTTTACTCATGACAACCTTACTATTGTTAGAGAAAGTAACTGACAGACTTAAAATAGTTTAATTCATTCATTAACCAGTTTTGTTCTCATGAGCTAAAACACTAAATGAATAACACAAACAGCAGACAGCAGCCTGAGTGCATCAATTTGGTCAATCTAAGGCAGGGTTCCTACAGGTTTCTTCTAGTCAAATTCAAGTCTTTTTAAGACCTTTTTAAGACCATTTATATAAAAATTTAATATCCATTTCACAGACCTACCGACAAGAAAAAACAAAAATTCTTGAACATATGTTCATTTATTTTTAAAAGAAATGTGGACTGTGCAAAGTATGACAAGTTATTTAATCAGAATAATCGTGGTTGACAAATGAAACCTTTGAGGTGAAATGCGATACGGAGAAGTGACATACAGCACACATTTTAAGACCCAGATATCAAAATTCAAGACTTTTTCAAGTTTTTTAAGGTATTATTTTCAAATTCATAAATTCAATGCTTTTAAGACTTTTTAAGACCCCGCAGGAACCCTGTAAGAACTTGAAAGGGTCTTCAACTACTCTGTTAGTCAAGCTAACATCTGTGTGTCAAGCTAAAAGCTACTCTGAGTCAAGCTAACAGCTACTCTGTGTATCAAGCTAACAGCTACCCTGACTCAAGCTATCAGCCATAGATATCATATTTATCACCATAGATATCATATATATCACTAGATGTCTCACCCACGCTGTTCGTCAATGGACTCTGACGTCCCTACGCCAGCGGCCATCTTACTTCGTACAGCTGCCCCTTTCTTAACGTTGGTGTCAATGGAGCATGTACTATTAAATACCTCCAACTTGCTCAATTTTTAACCAATTTTCAAGCGATTTGCATTTTTATAAACGTCAGAGACATGGCTGTGAATATATATCAAAATATAATGATAATGGTTGGGAAATCCATAAATTGTAAAAGTATCAAATCTCAAGTCTATACATAATAAGGTTTGTAAGAAAGTAACCCGTTTGTAAATCCGTTTATTTTTAATCGAATTATGAGTGTTTTTAGTTAAGCTGATCGCTCACCTTCCATCCGCTACCATAGCAGGCAGAACGTCAGCTGTACGAAGTAAGATGGCCGCCATGTAGGGACACCGTAGAGTCCCACATAGGGCATCTAGTGATATATATGATATCTATGCTAACAGCTACCCTGAGTCAAGCTAACAACTACAAGGGTAAACCTAAGACTCATTCAAAAAAAGTTCTGTCATCCACAGCAGCCCTCCAATCCTTGAATCAGCCATGACTCAAAGTTACCATGGTTAAACCCAACCACAGGTGGTTAAACCCTAGCATGTGGGATTTTTGGAGACCAGAGGATAATTGTGTGCAGCACATTGGAACTATTGGTTAAGGAGACTAAACCAGTCCTCATGGTTTTAAAAAGTATTATTAGGATATTTACCAGCGACAATATACACTATGAAAATGGGAACACATTTGGTTGAGAAAATAAATACATTGTGAACAAAAATCTAATGTGAAAGTAATTTGGGATGCTTGGAAAATTTTGAATGTAGCTATTAGCTCGACTCCCCCAAACTCAGGTCAGGTGATTGCTAAATTGACTCAAGTCTTCTTGGTCTTTTGAAGACACTCTAGTCTTCATTTTCTGTCGCGCGGCAACCTTTTATCTCCATCCTTTTCATGTTTTTCCATCTTTCACATCTGTTTGGTGGTTTGTTTTTGTAAAGTAAGTAAAATAGGTAAGTAAAGTTTATTTATATAGCACCTCTTAAAGAAATAAATCACAAAGTGCTTCACAAAAAACATCAAATAAAAAACATGATTAAAAGACTAAGAACCATGGATGATTCTTCAAAGAAAAGTGTCAAAAAGAGCTCGTAACTTGTGACAACAGGGTTTGTTATTAGTAAAAGAACAACTTTTTCCATTTCCTGAAAAACTGCATTTTTGGAGACATGATGTTTTTGCCTGACAGTGACAATATGCTGGGTGATTATGTGTGGACGAGGCTCACTTGTTTATGAGGTAGATGTCAGGACGCCACACCTTGTTGGGAGGAATTCTCAAAACTGTAATGTTGTCGTATTCTGCGGGGTTCCAAGACAACCGGTAGTCTGTCCAGTTCTAGGATAAACGGAGAGGAAAAGGAAATCATCGTCAAAGAAAGAGGAGGTGACGCCATTTTCTAACTGAAAAAAAATCACTTTTACAAACAGGTAAAGTACATCATCATGAAGAGAGAAGTCCACGTTAGGGACAGATTGGTCAGTGATGCTCATACCAGATTCATGAACACGTTGGTTGTCATCTCGCCGTTTTTTTCATTCTTTAGTGAGACAGACAGGGAGAAAAGTAGATGTTAGGGTCACATATGTATGCTGTTTAAACCTTCATAAAAGTTGATTGGATAATTTCACCAGCTATGATCTGATTCAGACCATCATCTGATTTGATTGAAATCCTCCTGTCTGTTTATTTACCAAGCTGACGAGCTGGGAGAGGGTCATTCCCACCCGTACCATCACCCTCTCCTCCCAGTGCCGAGCCGGTCTGACCTTCATGTTGTAGTCCTTGAATAACTTCTTATGGAGCCTTTTCTCTGTCTCTGATGCTCCTAGATGAAAAGGAGTAGTAATAATAGTCATGATAGGTAAGCCAAATACCAGCAAAATAAATGGTCATGGTATGAAAAATACCAGACAATGGATCAAAGCATACTTCTACTGAAAGTCAGACACCACGTTTGTTCTCAGTGGATCAATGAGTCACACCTGCTGTGGTTCGGTGTTCAATTCCCTCTGAGACAACAAGCTAAAAATATCTGATCCCATCTATCTGATCTTTAATTCAGCCAAGGACCGGGGTGACGTTTGATACCAGATCACGAGAAATGAAAAACACACAAAATACCTTGAAAGAAATCACGTGACAACAAAAGTAAAGTGTTCTACATAGGAATCACTTCTACAAAAGCTAAAAAGGATCAGGGTATCAGAAAAAAGGGCATTTTTTTGGAAGGTGTGTCCAGTTACAGCTGGAATAAACTCTGTATTTCAGAAGAAAAAAAAACATTCAGTCAAACATGGCGGTGGTAGTGTGACGGTCTGCTGCTGTGGGACATGGATGACTTGCTCTAATTGATGGAACCATGAACTCTACCAGATAAGCCTATAGCACTGTAGGTGTTGTAGGCTTTAAAAACTCATTAGGACCTTCTGATAACAGATCGTGGTTCATTTAAAAACATTTAAAATACGTTAAAAAGATGGAGAAGGACAACATTCAATGCTCAGACAACAACTGGTAATTAAACGCTCATTAAAGTTAGTTTTCTAACCCAAATAACACAAAATTAAGACATTTTTTGTGGTTTTTGTATCAGAATCTTTTGATTTTTTAATTTGTTGGCTCAGAATGAGAGCCCTGAAGGTTGAAAGGATTCTCCTGTGGGCAGCGCGTCAGGAAATAAGAATAGAGTCGGGAGCCCTGAACATGCCACAGGTCACCGAAAAGGGCGACCGCCAAAGTCAGAGGAAGGTCATTTATCTTATGAGGAACTAGTTTTTAGAAGACAGTGTCAAAAATGTGAAAAGAAATGAAGATTAGCACAAAGAAACACAAGTGTTGCTTACCGACGAAGGTGAGATAAAGAAAGCTGCAGAGCATGAAAAGCATGTTCATCCTCACACTTTCATTAAACTTGATCTCCATTTGTCCCATAAATGAAGTCATGACATCTTTGTTGACTGTCCTCGCCAGCGCCTAAAATCAGACTCCTCTCTGCGGTACGTTCACGTAAAAGGCCGGGTTGTCTCCTAAACTTCCTGCAGCGCCACACTGTTCGATGTGCGCCCACCCCTCCGCCGTTTGTCTGTGGCCATAGCTCCATGGCTGAAACCACCACATGACTGGGTGTACACACTGGGAGTCACGAGAGGCTGGAATGTGTTTGTCCTGGGAGGCCTGTGGTGTAGGCACCTGTTGGTGCTCACCAATCTGAGGTTCGTGCTATGTGGAGGAGGAGGGTGGGAGAAAGAGGAGGAGGTGGGATGGGGTCATGACAATGGAGGTATTTTGAGAAGGACAGAACAAATTGACTAGGTGGAGTTGATTTCTTTTTTTTCTTGTGAGAACAGAATGGTTGGTGGTTAGAAGATGAAGAGGATTACCACTGGCATCTCGCTAATTTCACTTCCTCTCCATCCGGTAACAGATCTCTCCCTCATTCCTCTTCCCAATTAAATCAAATCTCCACCTCTTTCATCTCCTCTGTCAGCGTTCTAAACCTCCTCCATGACACTTACTGCATTCTATGAAGTGTGTTGAACTCAACCATTGAAACTTGTTATTGTATTTAGAGCATTGCTAAAGACAACACATTTTTCTCAAACTGAAATGTTTCGTACTTTTCTCTGTGGATGGATTTTACTTTGGATAACATAAACCTACTGTTAAAATTCAACTACCGGACCCACAGTTTGGTTGTAATGTTGGCGTCATCATATATGCAGATGATCTAGCGCTTTATCTGTGTCCATAAAACAACCTGCCATAGGATTTAAAAGCATACAAGAGTTTCTTGTTCTTGTTTCTTGTGTTTTTGGCATGTAATACATCACTAGAACTGTTAGATCCTATTGACACTTTTGTTTAGGTGACTTATTGAGACAGAAAACAAAATAGCCCTCTGATTGGAAGCTCTTTGATAGCATAGTGCAGGGATCGTCAACTGGCAGCCGCGGGCCAAATTCGGCCCGCCACGTGTTTCCCGACTGTTTATTTCTCTGAACCAGTGTTTCCCTGACTTAAATCGGCCCACAACCAAGTACGCTCTGTTTATTTACCTGAACCAGGTGTTTTTCTGTTTATTTATCTGATCCATGTGTTTCCTTGAGTTTATTTCTGACTGAGTTACTGTGCATGTGGTCATGCCCTATCAGTAACATTTTAACACATAATGAAATTTTGGTCTGGGCCAGGGATTGAGCCTAGACCCCTTGGTCTGAAGTCAGTGTCTCTAACCACTAGACTACAGTGTCTGATAGGAAACCACTGAAGTTATAATGGTCATAACTCTTCTTTTTCAGCCTTTCAAGGCTGACACTATGAGAGAAGACTGAGTTACATTTATATTTCAAATAGTTTAAACATCATCAGCTCTCTGCCTTTAAAGTCAAGCTCTATGTGCCTTATTACTTTAAGCACCAGCACCCCCCGCGTGCAACCCCCCCCACCCCCCACCCCTGCGCCGCCCCCCACCCCCCCACCCGGCCTGCGAAAACTCCTGGGAAAATGAATGTGGCCCTCAAAGGTTTTTAGTTGATGACCCCTGCCATAGTGTTTCCTGTTTTGAACAAAAGTAATAAAGGAAATAGAAACAAATTAGTGCTTTCATAGGAGTTTGTTGGAAAATGACAGTTCTACAAATAGTTTCTGTTTAGATGAAATTAAAGTAGAAATAAGTATACATTTTTGTAACAATCAGTATAAATGAGATATGCTGATTGTAAAGGTTAGTTTATACTTCTCCGTCTGCGTCGGTACGGAGACATGCAACGCCATCATCCATTGACCCAAGGGCTCTCTGACAGGCCCGCATAATGGATGGAGTCAAGCTCACTTTTCCAACTAACCATCGAACAAGACGGAGAGAGTTTGTCTCTGATTGGTCGGCCCAACAACCCAAGATAATTTCCGGCTTGATGCCGGCATCAACAGAGTAGTAATAGTAGAATCTCGCGGAAGCAGATATGGATCAGCTCAAGGAACGTCTGGCAGACGAATTATGAAAGTACGAACATTTATAAAATCCAGCAGTGTCCATCAAAGGTTGAACAAGAGTTGAATATTTGCTCGTCCTCTACCTTGTCCTGTTCACTGGATGGACATTCAACAGACGCTGCTCTCTCCTTCACTCTTGTTTAATTATTTTTAACAACATTGTTTGTTCCTCGAGATCAATCTGTTCAAACTCAATCAAAATTCGCTCTCTGTCGGCATGAAGGCCTCTGTCGGCCCCTCTGAACGTCTTCAAAGAACCAAATAAGTCCAGCTGCCTTTATTTAAAACCCTTTTTTGGATCTCTGTCGGCCATTACTAAGCTGAAGTAAACAAACTTTGGTTCGACCAGAGACGTTACTGCAGAAAAGTTATACGCCAGTCTCTGCTGTCCTGTGTGTGTGAGCACAAACGAGCTGTCGGAGAAGTATAAACTAGGATCAGGGTCACAATCAGGGCATTGCGGCTAACAACACATGCTAACGCTTTGGGAATCGATCAGGCATTACGGGCGGATTACTGGAACTTTACTGAACCAAACACTAGTACTGTGAGGATTCAGCGTGTGTATACAACTGTTACATAACAACAACAGCTACTACTACTACTACTACTACTAATATTACTACAACACAAGTAAATTGACTCCATCTGCTTTAGCGTTAGCTCCAGTTAGCTGTTGGTGTCTCTCACTGCAGCTCAACTGAGAACTGAGCATCGTAGTATCGGTTCCATAGTATCTGAGTACTTTAATGAGTGTGATTACATGACCTTAGTATCTGTGCAATACTTGATACCAGTATCGGTACCGGGGCTTCCCTAGTTTATGGTTCCAAGCTGTAATACAGAACCATTTTCACCAGGAACAGAAGGCAGGTTCAAGGAGACCAACAACCAATAAACATACCGTGTGTAAATGAGGGACATTTCTAACTGTTAGAAGTATATTAAAGTCTAAAATACACAATATTCAGGTGTGTATTAAATAAGGAGACAGATGACAATGAAGTGGTAGGACTGACGTGAACTAGCTTTAAAAAACTAAAGATAACGTTTGCATTTTAATAGTTGAAAGGTTTCCATTCTGCCACACAAGATAAGCAAATGTGTTTATTCTCCTTCAGCCTATCTGTCCTCTGCTGCCTCCTGGGTCATCCTATCCTCTCGCCCTAATCCCCACCAGGGTTTGCTGTTTGAAAAACAAACAGGTCATAAATCAGATCCACAATGAGAGTTAGGAGAGACGAAATGTCTCAGATTTACCCCCCTGCATGCCAGCACTCCGAGTATAAATACATCAGTCAGAAAGGCCCTCGTGTGTTTTTGTGCATCCACTAAACAGCTTATCTCCCCGACGCTACAGTTTCATGCAAGGCCGTTGTGTTAATCTGAGAGCGGAGATAAGTGCAACTCCAACAGTAGTGCGGCGATAATGCTGCACAGAGGTGTTTAATTTAAGGAGCTATCAGCTGTGTCAACAGGAAGCTCTGTTAGGAGGAGAACAAAGTTTCAGATACTCAAAGACCTGTGTGTGTGTGTGTGTGTGTGTGTGTGTGTGTTTATGGAATAACAACATATGAAAACCAATTCATAGAAGTCATCACTGGCCTTGCATTGTGTTGGAAAACACAAATTATGTAAAGATAATCATAACATAACATTTTATTTAGAAAGCACCTTAAAAACAACAAGCAGCGTTGACCACAGTGCTGTACGATGCACAACTTTAAACATATTAAAAACGAGGGATGTCCAGATCCGATCATGTGATCAGAAATCAGGCCCAATCACATGGCTTAAGACTCGATCGGGATCAGACGTTACGTCCCGATCCGGACTAGGATATTTATTTATTTATTTATATTTTTTAACACATCTATAGTCAGGGGTGTACAGGATTTTTTTCATCAAGGTTCTCAATGGAGAACTTGACACTGATGCTCGGTATGCAGACTCGCCATAAGTGTGAGGGATGTAACGCACGTGCATTGCTCCAGGCATCAGCGCTGCAGTGGTCTGACACCCCCCCTCCTCCTGGACAGAGGTTTGCACAGAACCTGGACCACGGAGCTGGTTGCTGCCGTCGTTTGAGGGCCTTCGACAGCTCTGTGTCTAGAGTCTGCAGCTTCCCCAGTGTGAGCATTCCTTTGCCACTCCCCGCAGTTAGATGTGAAGCTCGTCAGCTCACGGGATGCGTGATCGATGCTGCAAGGGCACCGGTCTGCAGAGGTGAGTTCGAGCAGAGGGGCCCGGCACGCACACCTGATATCTGGTGTGGTTGCGGACTGGCAGACCAGTTCTATACAGCCCTGTCTATAGTTATGCGATGGCAGAGTTAGAGCTTTTCTGTTAAAAGCATCTGATCTACTGATTGTAGTGGATGTGATGGACAATATGGATGCAGCAGTTCAGAAAGATGAAACGGAGCATAACTGTTAAGGGATTTAAAAACAAATAACACAGATGGCTCCCATTCTGTTAAATGGGAAGGCATGTTGCCCCCGTCCCTAATGTTCTGTCACTCCAGTGGGATGTTCAGGGTATCAGAATGACTTCTGTATCTGCTCCTTTGCACACTGTTCACATTAGTTCATCTCATCGGTGGAGTCTGTTCTCCGTGTGTTGGGCTTGATCATCCCAGACCTAGACCTGGAGGAAAGGTTTTTACCAGAGATGTTGGACCAACCTGACATACAGGAAGTCCTGAGTCTGAATCACAAACCCTACCTGATGTGTTTCCTGCTGGCGTAGCTTTAAAGGGCTCAGTCAGTCCATCAGACTCATTTCTTCCTGTGGGACAGCTTCTTGAGTTGTTCAGGAATGAGACTCAGTCCTGATGCTTTTCATTCCTATACAGTCAGTAGTACATCACCGTAATCAAGTAATAAACATTCCTGCTCTGAGTTAAAAATTAGATTTGTTTCTGTACAATAAACAAATCTTCATCTTGTATTTTGTAACCAAACAGGAAAAATGAGTTTCTAAAGAGATCTCACTGAAAACCCAGAGGCGTAACTGGCTATAGGTTTCCCTTCTAAGGTTACATAAGCTGGAATATCCCCTGGTAATTCACATGTGTTTGTGAACCTGGTTCTGTCTGTATTTAAAACTAGTTTTCAGTATTGTGACTGAACAACATCAAAAGCAGCTTGTAAAACCACAAAAACACGTTGGTGTAACACAGACCTACAACAGTCCTCAAACACGTCCTCGGTCACCAGTTCCAGCTAGAGGTGAACCCTTTGAGAGGCTGATTGTTGATTATGTATGAACATTACCAACGTCTAGGTCTGGGATCCTGACAATCCTGTGAGTTCCATTAGGTTTCCTGAAGCAGTGCCACTGTGGATGACTTCTCCTCTCATCACTAAAGCTCTGCTAAGGTTCTTCTCAGTGTCTTAAAGGGTTTCTTTGTTGCTCCCTACTCTCTGCCCCAGATCTTTAACTAGTAACTCAAACTTGAAATACATACCAGTGCAGTTTGGGCTGGAGCTGTCCTTCTATAGCAGGGATAGTCAATTAAATGTGCTAAAGGTCCAGATTGGCATACATGACCTGGACCTCGGTCTAGGGGGAGAGGGCATGTCTGCAGAGCGCCACTGACCACACCCCCTGCCCCTGGACCGAGTTCTGGACCAGGCATGGTTCGTTTAGGATTACCCAGTAAACTACTTTTACAAAAAGTGACCAGAGTAGCTACTGTATTCTATTGAAAAGGAGTCCCTTGTATTGTTGTCTTCTTTACAACACTTTAACATTTACATGTTAAGCCCGTCATAGTGTTTACTGATCATAACCCCTTCATCTGCCTTTCTAGGATGTACGATCATTAGACGTTGGGTTCTAACCATCCGTGAGTTCATTCTTAAAATCATCTCAAAAAGAGATCTGAAAATGTCATAGCTGATATGTACAGTCATGAAAAAGAGGGCAACCCAAAGTCCTTTACACAACCACATCAAGTTTGTTTTGATCATTTATTAATAACCTCACATATCACCTAAATCATTATTTTATTACACTTAAATACAAATATTCACTCCAAATGCTGCTAGATGACAAGAAATGAATCTGACTGATGTAGATCTTTATGGTCATTATGAATGTTTCACACAGAGGCATGTGAAGGGAAACCCCAGCCAGCAGACTGGACTATTATTAGTAAAACAGGCAGGTGATGCAGCCTCTAACAGCAGCACCGTGACAACAGGTGGAGCTCCCCTCACTGAGACAGAAAACCCAAAACAGGAGCATGAGATTTAAAGGGCAAACATGTATCAATAAGGACGCGTGGAGTCCTCGTGTCTTCGTCAGAGGACATTCTGCACTCCGGCATAAGAATAGCCTCCAAACAAATGTGCTGTAATACACCAGTGTCTAAAGCACAAACAGGGCTAGAATGTCTGCAGGAATATCCCATAAGCCTGCTCTCTACACAGAGAAATGGAAGGCACACAGCCAGTTAATTATAGCAGCTGGTTGTTCTGGGTGTTTATGTGTTAACACCACTTCTAAATATACAGCCCAAATTGAAATTCTGAGTTCTGCAGTGGCTGCAGTCCTTTAAAAATCCAACAAGTAGCCTGTATTACATGTTAGTAATACACAAATGAGGTATAGTCACTGCTAAAAGTTATGTTCTGTGTCATAACCAGTAATGTTACAGGCAGAGTTGACCTAAAAATGTGTGAGAGACATTCAATGTTCAAAACTCCAAAAGTACAAAAAGTCGATCTTCCTTTGGACCAGAAACTATTAGACAGTTTGTATCACTTATTTTAAAGTTTGCACAAGAAAACCAAACGTTTCAGTTCTTTTCAGGGCGCTTTGAACGGGTCAGTGGGTGTGTGGTTGAAACTAGCGTCGGCGAAGATAGCCAGCGTGCCCACGGTGGTGAAAACCACAAAGATCCAGAGGAACATACGGTCCACCACCATGGCGACGTACTGCCAGTCCTCCTTCAGCTGGTGACAGAGAAGAAAACAGGACATGGATAAGAAACTCGACGACTCCTTACCTTTAAGAAGTATTAAAAACTACAATAGAGAGACACGCTCACAGCTTCGTAGTCTTTCTCAGCCTGGAGCGCCTCGGCGATGTAAGTGATGGCTTCAATGGCTGACTTGAGCTCGTTAGGCAGCGTGAGGTAGGTACTCGGGCCGTCGATGAACTTCCTCAGATCTGTACACAGACCTTCTGGTTGGAATCTACATGACGATAAAAAAATCTGTACTCAAAATCATCCAGTACACATAAAATACCAACATAATACACAGTCTGTTACTGATTACAGATATTTTGACAATTTAACACTTTATTGTCCTGCCTGATTGCTTTAGCACAGGAAGTGGTGACAGAGGAAAACTTTTTACACAAGTCTTGAGTCAGTTCTAGCATTGAGGTGTCTTGAGTTAAGTCAAGTCCCAAGTTTTAACTTAAGTCCCAAGACACGCAGTCTGGAGTTAAAGACATACTCTGTCACTTTTTCATGTTTTAAATCTTTTCCTTGAGCCAGTCTGTGCTAATCTGACTCTTTACAGGGTTAATGAAGTTTTCAGTCCCATCTACTGCTTAGATCAGAATACCACATTTACAACTTCTGAGTCTCCGGTCCGGTGCCCTGAAGTCTCACAAAGTCACGTATCTCGTGAGGGTTAGGCTAACCAGGGGTGGGCAATCCTGGTCCTCGAGGGCTGGTGTCCAGCATGTTTTCCAGGTTTCTATGCTTCAACACACCTGATTTAAATGCTGAATTGAATGATGAATTACTTCATCCTCCTTCAAGGCCACCAGAAGTATCCTAATCAGCCACTAATTTAGATCAGGTGTGTTGAAGCAAAGAAACCTGGACAACATGCTGGATACCGGCCCTCGAGGACCAGGATTGCCCAACCCTGGGCTAACCCAATGTGGCTAGCTATTATGCTAGCACCGGAGTGTTTTTAGCTCATGATTCCTGATTTTTAAAATCTCTCCCTGCTTGAACACAGCTGATTTCTTTGAACGAGTGATGAACCGCTCCAGTAGAAAGCAGTGAAGGCTGAGGAGACGTTTCAACAGGTAGATTTAGGGGTTTCTGAGCAAAGACAATGCTAACGCTTTATCAGCCGTGATTTAAAACGAACACTAGGAGGTGCTAAAAACAAGCAAAACTGCATAATATGCCTTTAAGTCAAGTCCAAAGACACACAAGTCTTGCATTAATCAAGTCTCAAGATACACAAATCTTGAGTTAAGTCAAGTTCCTTGACTTACAAGTCTTTAGTAAAATCAAGTCTCAAGACAAACAAGTCTTGAGTTAAGTCAAGACCAAAGACACGCATATTTTGAATCACAGTAAATCAAGTCCTAAGACACACAAGTCTTGAACCAATTCAAATCCCAACACATGCAAGTCTCATATTATTTCCGAAGGCAGGCAAGTTGGTTAAGTTGAGTCTACGTAAATTAATTAAAATTGTGTCTCTGGTCCACACCTCTGGTGTTGGGCTGTTGGAGCTGCAGCACCCCCTTGTGAGGGCTTAGGTATATTGCAACTTAACTCAACAGTAACGTTACACAAGCAGCAGCGTAGGTTGTTGTATTTTTTAACAAGATGGTCACTGCTATAGCATACATATATGATAACACAGCTTTAGCTCTGTTATAGAGGAGGACAGAAACAAACATACCAAAAAAAAAAAANTTTTTAAGGTATTATTTTCAAATTCATAAATTCAATGCTTTTAAGACTTTTTAAGACCCCGCAGGAACCCTGTAAGAACTTGAAAGGGTCTTCAACTACTCTGTTAGTCAAGCTAACATCTGTGTGTCAAGCTAAAAGCTACTCTGAGTCAAGCTAACAGCTACTCTGTGTATCAAGCTAACAGCTACCCTGACTCAAGCTATCAGCCATAGATATCATATTTATCACCATAGATATCATATATATCACTAGATGTCTCACCCACGCTGTTCGTCAATGGACTCTGACGTCCCTACGCCAGCGGCCATCTTACTTCGTACAGCTGCCCCTTTCTTAACGTTGGTGTCAATGGAGCATGTACTATTAAATACCTCCAACTTGCTCAATTTTTAACCAATTTTCAAGCGATTTGCATTTTTATAAACGTCAGAGACATGGCTGTGAATATATATCAAAATATAATGATAATGGTTGGGAAATCCATAAATTGTAAAAGTATCAAATCTCAAGTCTATACATAATAAGGTTTGTAAGAAAGTAACCCGTTTGTAAATCCGTTTATTTTTAATCGAATTATGAGTGTTTTTAGTTAAGCTGATCGCTCACCTTCCATCCGCTACCATAGCAGGCAGAACGTCAGCTGTACGAAGTAAGATGGCCGCCATGTAGGGACACCGTAGAGTCCCACATAGGGCATCTAGTGATATATATGATATCTATGCTAACAGCTACCCTGAGTCAAGCTAACAACTACAAGGGTAAACCTAAGACTCATTCAAAAAAAGTTCTGTCATCCACAGCAGCCCTCCAATCCTTGAATCAGCCATGACTCAAAGTTACCATGGTTAAACCCAACCACAGGTGGTTAAACCCTAGCATGTGGGATTTTTGGAGACCAGAGGATAATTGTGTGCAGCACATTGGAACTATTGGTTAAGGAGACTAAACCAGTCCTCATGGTTTTAAAAAGTATTATTAGGATATTTACCAGCGACAATATACACTATGAAAATGGGAACACATTTGGTTGAGAAAATAAATACATTGTGAACAAAAATCTAATGTGAAAGTAATTTGGGATGCTTGGAAAATTTTGAATGTAGCTATTAGCTCGACTCCCCCAAACTCAGGTCAGGTGATTGCTAAATTGACTCAAGTCTTCTTGGTCTTTTGAAGACACTCTAGTCTTCATTTTCTGTCGCGCGGCAACCTTTTATCTCCATCCTTTTCATGTTTTTCCATCTTTCACATCTGTTTGGTGGTTTGTTTTTGTAAAGTAAGTAAAATAGGTAAGTAAAGTTTATTTATATAGCACCTCTTAAAGAAATAAATCACAAAGTGCTTCACAAAAAACATCAAATAAAAAACATGATTAAAAGACTAAGAACCATGGATGATTCTTCAAAGAAAAGTGTCAAAAAGAGCTCGTAACTTGTGACAACAGGGTTTGTTATTAGTAAAAGAACAACTTTTTCCATTTCCTGAAAAACTGCATTTTTGGAGACATGATGTTTTTGCCTGACAGTGACAATATGCTGGGTGATTATGTGTGGACGAGGCTCACTTGTTTATGAGGTAGATGTCAGGACGCCACACCTTGTTGGGAGGAATTCTCAAAACTGTAATGTTGTCGTATTCTGCGGGGTTCCAAGACAACCGGTAGTCTGTCCAGTTCTAGGATAAACGGAGAGGAAAAGGAAATCATCGTCAAAGAAAGAGGAGGTGACGCCATTTTCTAACTGAAAAAAAATCACTTTTACAAACAGGTAAAGTACATCATCATGAAGAGAGAAGTCCACGTTAGGGACAGATTGGTCAGTGATGCTCATACCAGATTCATGAACACGTTGGTTGTCATCTCGCCGTTTTTTTCATTCTTTAGTGAGACAGACAGGGAGAAAAGTAGATGTTAGGGTCACATATGTATGCTGTTTAAACCTTCATAAAAGTTGATTGGATAATTTCACCAGCTATGATCTGATTCAGACCATCATCTGATTTGATTGAAATCCTCCTGTCTGTTTATTTACCAAGCTGACGAGCTGGGAGAGGGTCATTCCCACCCGTACCATCACCCTCTCCTCCCAGTGCCGAGCCGGTCTGACCTTCATGTTGTAGTCCTTGAATAACTTCTTATGGAGCCTTTTCTCTGTCTCTGATGCTCCTAGATGAAAAGGAGTAGTAATAATAGTCATGATAGGTAAGCCAAATACCAGCAAAATAAATGGTCATGGTATGAAAAATACCAGACAATGGATCAAAGCATACTTCTACTGAAAGTCAGACACCACGTTTGTTCTCAGTGGATCAATGAGTCACACCTGCTGTGGTTCGGTGTTCAATTCCCTCTGAGACAACAAGCTAAAAATATCTGATCCCATCTATCTGATCTTTAATTCAGCCAAGGACCGGGGTGACGTTTGATACCAGATCACGAGAAATGAAAAACACACAAAATACC
This sequence comes from Callopanchax toddi, assembly GCA_006937965.1. Lineage (NCBI taxonomy): Eukaryota > Metazoa > Chordata > Actinopteri > Cyprinodontiformes > Nothobranchiidae > Callopanchax > Callopanchax toddi. The sequence goes on from SSNR01000213.1 coordinate 354,194, forward strand.
TTGAAAGAAATCACGTGACAACAAAAGTAAAGTGTTCTACATAGGAATCACTTCTACAAAAGCTAAAAAGGATCAGGGTATCAGAAAAAAGGGCATTTTTTTGGAAGGTGTGTCCAGTTACAGCTGGAATAAACTCTGTATTTCAGAAGAAAAAAAAACATTCAGTCAAACATGGCGGTGGTAGTGTGACGGTCTGCTGCTGTGGGACATGGATGACTTGCTCTAATTGATGGAACCATGAACTCTACCAGATAAGCCTATAGCACTGTAGGTGTTGTAGGCTTTAAAAACTCATTAGGACCTTCTGATAACAGATCGTGGTTCATTTAAAAACATTTAAAATACGTTAAAAAGATGGAGAAGGACAACATTCAATGCTCAGACAACAACTGGTAATTAAACGCTCATTAAAGTTAGTTTTCTAACCCAAATAACACAAAATTAAGACATTTTTTGTGGTTTTTGTATCAGAATCTTTTGATTTTTTAATTTGTTGGCTCAGAATGAGAGCCCTGAAGGTTGAAAGGATTCTCCTGTGGGCAGCGCGTCAGGAAATAAGAATAGAGTCGGGAGCCCTGAACATGCCACAGGTCACCGAAAAGGGCGACCGCCAAAGTCAGAGGAAGGTCATTTATCTTATGAGGAACTAGTTTTTAGAAGACAGTGTCAAAAATGTGAAAAGAAATGAAGATTAGCACAAAGAAACACAAGTGTTGCTTACCGACGAAGGTGAGATAAAGAAAGCTGCAGAGCATGAAAAGCATGTTCATCCTCACACTTTCATTAAACTTGATCTCCATTTGTCCCATAAATGAAGTCATGACATCTTTGTTGACTGTCCTCGCCAGCGCCTAAAATCAGACTCCTCTCTGCGGTACGTTCACGTAAAAGGCCGGGTTGTCTCCTAAACTTCCTGCAGCGCCACACTGTTCGATGTGCGCCCACCCCTCCGCCGTTTGTCTGTGGCCATAGCTCCATGGCTGAAACCACCACATGACTGGGTGTACACACTGGGAGTCACGAGAGGCTGGAATGTGTTTGTCCTGGGAGGCCTGTGGTGTAGGCACCTGTTGGTGCTCACCAATCTGAGGTTCGTGCTATGTGGAGGAGGAGGGTGGGAGAAAGAGGAGGAGGTGGGATGGGGTCATGACAATGGAGGTATTTTGAGAAGGACAGAACAAATTGACTAGGTGGAGTTGATTTCTTTTTTTTCTTGTGAGAACAGAATGGTTGGTGGTTAGAAGATGAAGAGGATTACCACTGGCATCTCGCTAATTTCACTTCCTCTCCATCCGGTAACAGATCTCTCCCTCATTCCTCTTCCCAATTAAATCAAATCTCCACCTCTTTCATCTCCTCTGTCAGCGTTCTAAACCTCCTCCATGACACTTACTGCATTCTATGAAGTGTGTTGAACTCAACCATTGAAACTTGTTATTGTATTTAGAGCATTGCTAAAGACAACACATTTTTCTCAAACTGAAATGTTTCGTACTTTTCTCTGTGGATGGATTTTACTTTGGATAACATAAACCTACTGTTAAAATTCAACTACCGGACCCACAGTTTGGTTGTAATGTTGGCGTCATCATATATGCAGATGATCTAGCGCTTTATCTGTGTCCATAAAACAACCTGCCATAGGATTTAAAAGCATACAAGAGTTTCTTGTTCTTGTTTCTTGTGTTTTTGGCATGTAATACATCACTAGAACTGTTAGATCCTATTGACACTTTTGTTTAGGTGACTTATTGAGACAGAAAACAAAATAGCCCTCTGATTGGAAGCTCTTTGATAGCATAGTGCAGGGATCGTCAACTGGCAGCCGCGGGCCAAATTCGGCCCGCCACGTGTTTCCCGACTGTTTATTTCTCTGAACCAGTGTTTCCCTGACTTAAATCGGCCCACAACCAAGTACGCTCTGTTTATTTACCTGAACCAGGTGTTTTTCTGTTTATTTATCTGATCCATGTGTTTCCTTGAGTTTATTTCTGACTGAGTTACTGTGCATGTGGTCATGCCCTATCAGTAACATTTTAACACATAATGAAATTTTGGTCTGGGCCAGGGATTGAGCCTAGACCCCTTGGTCTGAAGTCAGTGTCTCTAACCACTAGACTACAGTGTCTGATAGGAAACCACTGAAGTTATAATGGTCATAACTCTTCTTTTTCAGCCTTTCAAGGCTGACACTATGAGAGAAGACTGAGTTACATTTATATTTCAAATAGTTTAAACATCATCAGCTCTCTGCCTTTAAAGTCAAGCTCTATGTGCCTTATTACTTTAAGCACCAGCACCCCCCGCGTGCAACCCCCCCCACCCCCCACCCCTGCGCCGCCCCCCACCCCCCCACCCGGCCTGCGAAAACTCCTGGGAAAATGAATGTGGCCCTCAAAGGTTTTTAGTTGATGACCCCTGCCATAGTGTTTCCTGTTTTGAACAAAAGTAATAAAGGAAATAGAAACAAATTAGTGCTTTCATAGGAGTTTGTTGGAAAATGACAGTTCTACAAATAGTTTCTGTTTAGATGAAATTAAAGTAGAAATAAGTATACATTTTTGTAACAATCAGTATAAATGAGATATGCTGATTGTAAAGGTTAGTTTATACTTCTCCGTCTGCGTCGGTACGGAGACATGCAACGCCATCATCCATTGACCCAAGGGCTCTCTGACAGGCCCGCATAATGGATGGAGTCAAGCTCACTTTTCCAACTAACCATCGAACAAGACGGAGAGAGTTTGTCTCTGATTGGTCGGCCCAACAACCCAAGATAATTTCCGGCTTGATGCCGGCATCAACAGAGTAGTAATAGTAGAATCTCGCGGAAGCAGATATGGATCAGCTCAAGGAACGTCTGGCAGACGAATTATGAAAGTACGAACATTTATAAAATCCAGCAGTGTCCATCAAAGGTTGAACAAGAGTTGAATATTTGCTCGTCCTCTACCTTGTCCTGTTCACTGGATGGACATTCAACAGACGCTGCTCTCTCCTTCACTCTTGTTTAATTATTTTTAACAACATTGTTTGTTCCTCGAGATCAATCTGTTCAAACTCAATCAAAATTCGCTCTCTGTCGGCATGAAGGCCTCTGTCGGCCCCTCTGAACGTCTTCAAAGAACCAAATAAGTCCAGCTGCCTTTATTTAAAACCCTTTTTTGGATCTCTGTCGGCCATTACTAAGCTGAAGTAAACAAACTTTGGTTCGACCAGAGACGTTACTGCAGAAAAGTTATACGCCAGTCTCTGCTGTCCTGTGTGTGTGAGCACAAACGAGCTGTCGGAGAAGTATAAACTAGGATCAGGGTCACAATCAGGGCATTGCGGCTAACAACACATGCTAACGCTTTGGGAATCGATCAGGCATTACGGGCGGATTACTGGAACTTTACTGAACCAAACACTAGTACTGTGAGGATTCAGCGTGTGTATACAACTGTTACATAACAACAACAGCTACTACTACTACTACTACTACTAATATTACTACAACACAAGTAAATTGACTCCATCTGCTTTAGCGTTAGCTCCAGTTAGCTGTTGGTGTCTCTCACTGCAGCTCAACTGAGAACTGAGCATCGTAGTATCGGTTCCATAGTATCTGAGTACTTTAATGAGTGTGATTACATGACCTTAGTATCTGTGCAATACTTGATACCAGTATCGGTACCGGGGCTTCCCTAGTTTATGGTTCCAAGCTGTAATACAGAACCATTTTCACCAGGAACAGAAGGCAGGTTCAAGGAGACCAACAACCAATAAACATACCGTGTGTAAATGAGGGACATTTCTAACTGTTAGAAGTATATTAAAGTCTAAAATACACAATATTCAGGTGTGTATTAAATAAGGAGACAGATGACAATGAAGTGGTAGGACTGACGTGAACTAGCTTTAAAAAACTAAAGATAACGTTTGCATTTTAATAGTTGAAAGGTTTCCATTCTGCCACACAAGATAAGCAAATGTGTTTATTCTCCTTCAGCCTATCTGTCCTCTGCTGCCTCCTGGGTCATCCTATCCTCTCGCCCTAATCCCCACCAGGGTTTGCTGTTTGAAAAACAAACAGGTCATAAATCAGATCCACAATGAGAGTTAGGAGAGACGAAATGTCTCAGATTTACCCCCCTGCATGCCAGCACTCCGAGTATAAATACATCAGTCAGAAAGGCCCTCGTGTGTTTTTGTGCATCCACTAAACAGCTTATCTCCCCGACGCTACAGTTTCATGCAAGGCCGTTGTGTTAATCTGAGAGCGGAGATAAGTGCAACTCCAACAGTAGTGCGGCGATAATGCTGCACAGAGGTGTTTAATTTAAGGAGCTATCAGCTGTGTCAACAGGAAGCTCTGTTAGGAGGAGAACAAAGTTTCAGATACTCAAAGACCTGTGTGTGTGTGTGTGTGTGTGTGTGTGTGTGTTTATGGAATAACAACATATGAAAACCAATTCATAGAAGTCATCACTGGCCTTGCATTGTGTTGGAAAACACAAATTATGTAAAGATAATCATAACATAACATTTTATTTAGAAAGCACCTTAAAAACAACAAGCAGCGTTGACCACAGTGCTGTACGATGCACAACTTTAAACATATTAAAAACGAGGGATGTCCAGATCCGATCATGTGATCAGAAATCAGGCCCAATCACATGGCTTAAGACTCGATCGGGATCAGACGTTACGTCCCGATCCGGACTAGGATATTTATTTATTTATTTATATTTTTTAACACATCTATAGTCAGGGGTGTACAGGATTTTTTTCATCAAGGTTCTCAATGGAGAACTTGACACTGATGCTCGGTATGCAGACTCGCCATAAGTGTGAGGGATGTAACGCACGTGCATTGCTCCAGGCATCAGCGCTGCAGTGGTCTGACACCCCCCCTCCTCCTGGACAGAGGTTTGCACAGAACCTGGACCACGGAGCTGGTTGCTGCCGTCGTTTGAGGGCCTTCGACAGCTCTGTGTCTAGAGTCTGCAGCTTCCCCAGTGTGAGCATTCCTTTGCCACTCCCCGCAGTTAGATGTGAAGCTCGTCAGCTCACGGGATGCGTGATCGATGCTGCAAGGGCACCGGTCTGCAGAGGTGAGTTCGAGCAGAGGGGCCCGGCACGCACACCTGATATCTGGTGTGGTTGCGGACTGGCAGACCAGTTCTATACAGCCCTGTCTATAGTTATGCGATGGCAGAGTTAGAGCTTTTCTGTTAAAAGCATCTGATCTACTGATTGTAGTGGATGTGATGGACAATATGGATGCAGCAGTTCAGAAAGATGAAACGGAGCATAACTGTTAAGGGATTTAAAAACAAATAACACAGATGGCTCCCATTCTGTTAAATGGGAAGGCATGTTGCCCCCGTCCCTAATGTTCTGTCACTCCAGTGGGATGTTCAGGGTATCAGAATGACTTCTGTATCTGCTCCTTTGCACACTGTTCACATTAGTTCATCTCATCGGTGGAGTCTGTTCTCCGTGTGTTGGGCTTGATCATCCCAGACCTAGACCTGGAGGAAAGGTTTTTACCAGAGATGTTGGACCAACCTGACATACAGGAAGTCCTGAGTCTGAATCACAAACCCTACCTGATGTGTTTCCTGCTGGCGTAGCTTTAAAGGGCTCAGTCAGTCCATCAGACTCATTTCTTCCTGTGGGACAGCTTCTTGAGTTGTTCAGGAATGAGACTCAGTCCTGATGCTTTTCATTCCTATACAGTCAGTAGTACATCACCGTAATCAAGTAATAAACATTCCTGCTCTGAGTTAAAAATTAGATTTGTTTCTGTACAATAAACAAATCTTCATCTTGTATTTTGTAACCAAACAGGAAAAATGAGTTTCTAAAGAGATCTCACTGAAAACCCAGAGGCGTAACTGGCTATAGGTTTCCCTTCTAAGGTTACATAAGCTGGAATATCCCCTGGTAATTCACATGTGTTTGTGAACCTGGTTCTGTCTGTATTTAAAACTAGTTTTCAGTATTGTGACTGAACAACATCAAAAGCAGCTTGTAAAACCACAAAAACACGTTGGTGTAACACAGACCTACAACAGTCCTCAAACACGTCCTCGGTCACCAGTTCCAGCTAGAGGTGAACCCTTTGAGAGGCTGATTGTTGATTATGTATGAACATTACCAACGTCTAGGTCTGGGATCCTGACAATCCTGTGAGTTCCATTAGGTTTCCTGAAGCAGTGCCACTGTGGATGACTTCTCCTCTCATCACTAAAGCTCTGCTAAGGTTCTTCTCAGTGTCTTAAAGGGTTTCTTTGTTGCTCCCTACTCTCTGCCCCAGATCTTTAACTAGTAACTCAAACTTGAAATACATACCAGTGCAGTTTGGGCTGGAGCTGTCCTTCTATAGCAGGGATAGTCAATTAAATGTGCTAAAGGTCCAGATTGGCATACATGACCTGGACCTCGGTCTAGGGGGAGAGGGCATGTCTGCAGAGCGCCACTGACCACACCCCCTGCCCCTGGACCGAGTTCTGGACCAGGCATGGTTCGTTTAGGATTACCCAGTAAACTACTTTTACAAAAAGTGACCAGAGTAGCTACTGTATTCTATTGAAAAGGAGTCCCTTGTATTGTTGTCTTCTTTACAACACTTTAACATTTACATGTTAAGCCCGTCATAGTGTTTACTGATCATAACCCCTTCATCTGCCTTTCTAGGATGTACGATCATTAGACGTTGGGTTCTAACCATCCGTGAGTTCATTCTTAAAATCATCTCAAAAAGAGATCTGAAAATGTCATAGCTGATATGTACAGTCATGAAAAAGAGGGCAACCCAAAGTCCTTTACACAACCACATCAAGTTTGTTTTGATCATTTATTAATAACCTCACATATCACCTAAATCATTATTTTATTACACTTAAATACAAATATTCACTCCAAATGCTGCTAGATGACAAGAAATGAATCTGACTGATGTAGATCTTTATGGTCATTATGAATGTTTCACACAGAGGCATGTGAAGGGAAACCCCAGCCAGCAGACTGGACTATTATTAGTAAAACAGGCAGGTGATGCAGCCTCTAACAGCAGCACCGTGACAACAGGTGGAGCTCCCCTCACTGAGACAGAAAACCCAAAACAGGAGCATGAGATTTAAAGGGCAAACATGTATCAATAAGGACGCGTGGAGTCCTCGTGTCTTCGTCAGAGGACATTCTGCACTCCGGCATAAGAATAGCCTCCAAACAAATGTGCTGTAATACACCAGTGTCTAAAGCACAAACAGGGCTAGAATGTCTGCAGGAATATCCCATAAGCCTGCTCTCTACACAGAGAAATGGAAGGCACACAGCCAGTTAATTATAGCAGCTGGTTGTTCTGGGTGTTTATGTGTTAACACCACTTCTAAATATACAGCCCAAATTGAAATTCTGAGTTCTGCAGTGGCTGCAGTCCTTTAAAAATCCAACAAGTAGCCTGTATTACATGTTAGTAATACACAAATGAGGTATAGTCACTGCTAAAAGTTATGTTCTGTGTCATAACCAGTAATGTTACAGGCAGAGTTGACCTAAAAATGTGTGAGAGACATTCAATGTTCAAAACTCCAAAAGTACAAAAAGTCGATCTTCCTTTGGACCAGAAACTATTAGACAGTTTGTATCACTTATTTTAAAGTTTGCACAAGAAAACCAAACGTTTCAGTTCTTTTCAGGGCGCTTTGAACGGGTCAGTGGGTGTGTGGTTGAAACTAGCGTCGGCGAAGATAGCCAGCGTGCCCACGGTGGTGAAAACCACAAAGATCCAGAGGAACATACGGTCCACCACCATGGCGACGTACTGCCAGTCCTCCTTCAGCTGGTGACAGAGAAGAAAACAGGACATGGATAAGAAACTCGACGACTCCTTACCTTTAAGAAGTATTAAAAACTACAATAGAGAGACACGCTCACAGCTTCGTAGTCTTTCTCAGCCTGGAGCGCCTCGGCGATGTAAGTGATGGCTTCAATGGCTGACTTGAGCTCGTTAGGCAGCGTGAGGTAGGTACTCGGGCCGTCGATGAACTTCCTCAGATCTGTACACAGACCTTCTGGTTGGAATCTACATGACGATAAAAAAATCTGTACTCAAAATCATCCAGTACACATAAAATACCAACATAATACACAGTCTGTTACTGATTACAGATATTTTGACAATTTAACACTTTATTGTCCTGCCTGATTGCTTTAGCACAGGAAGTGGTGACAGAGGAAAACTTTTTACACAAGTCTTGAGTCAGTTCTAGCATTGAGGTGTCTTGAGTTAAGTCAAGTCCCAAGTTTTAACTTAAGTCCCAAGACACGCAGTCTGGAGTTAAAGACATACTCTGTCACTTTTTCATGTTTTAAATCTTTTCCTTGAGCCAGTCTGTGCTAATCTGACTCTTTACAGGGTTAATGAAGTTTTCAGTCCCATCTACTGCTTAGATCAGAATACCACATTTACAACTTCTGAGTCTCCGGTCCGGTGCCCTGAAGTCTCACAAAGTCACGTATCTCGTGAGGGTTAGGCTAACCAGGGGTGGGCAATCCTGGGCTAACCCAATGTGGCTAGCTATTATGCTAGCACCGGAGTGTTTTTAGCTCATGATTCCTGATTTTTAAAATCTCTCCCTGCTTGAACACAGCTGATTTCTTTGAACGAGTGATGAACCGCTCCAGTAGAAAGCAGTGAAGGCTGAGGAGACGTTTCAACAGGTAGATTTAGGGGTTTCTGAGCAAAGACAATGCTAACGCTTTATCAGCCGTGATTTAAAACGAACACTAGGAGGTGCTAAAAACAAGCAAAACTGCATAATATGCCTTTAAGTCAAGTCCAAAGACACACAAGTCTTGCATTAATCAAGTCTCAAGATACACAAATCTTGAGTTAAGTCAAGTTCCTTGACTTACAAGTCTTTAGTAAAATCAAGTCTCAAGACAAACAAGTCTTGAGTTAAGTCAAGACCAAAGACACGCATATTTTGAATCACAGTAAATCAAGTCCTAAGACACACAAGTCTTGAACCAATTCAAATCCCAACACATGCAAGTCTCATATTATTTCCGAAGGCAGGCAAGTTGGTTAAGTTGAGTCTACGTAAATTAATTAAAATTGTGTCTCTGGTCCACACCTCTGGTGTTGGGCTGTTGGAGCTGCAGCACCCCCTTGTGAGGGCTTAGGTATATTGCAACTTAACTCAACAGTAACGTTACACAAGCAGCAGCGTAGGTTGTTGTATTTTTTAACAAGATGGTCACTGCTATAGCATACATATATGATAACACAGCTTTAGCTCTGTTATAGAGGAGGACAGAAACAAACATACCAAAAAAAAAAAAGACCTGATACATGAAGTTAGTAAAGTATATATAGTATAAGTATATACTCAGACATGTGGTAGAACTATAAATCCATCAGGTTTTAGTAGAAACCCTAAAAATAGAGTCAATAGATCCAAGTCATTCTGGGCCAAACCTGTAAATCTCAGCAGTGATTTGATGAAAACACATCATGTAAACACTCACACACACAAATGTGCAGAATGTGGCATTGTGGGAGCTTGTGTGAGGCCAAATACTAATTAAAAGCTGTAAAACAGTAAAGCATTTGTGAAGCAGGCTATATGTCTCGTTTGCACTCTGGTGTCAGTTAGAGGGGAAGAAAACGAAGGTCAGAGGAGTTCCCTGGTTTCCTGCTGCAGCGTTCTGCTGACCAGGCTGCTCACACTCACAAACTCAGTGTTTATGTGTGAATGTTTCAGTGTTTACTTGTTTCCCTCAGTTACCAACTGTCAGCTGCTGCTGGGTGCCAGGAAAACGCTGCTGTGGTTCTTTCTGCTGCCGCTGAGAAATGTTCACACTAAGACTCCAACACAACGTGTCAAAATGTCTGGCTTTCCCCATTAAACTGATTTAAAAAAAAAAAGGTACTTCTATAAATTAGACTGCAGGGTTTGGACCTGAAGTGCAAAACAAAAAATACATTTGACAAAACAAGAACTAAAGGCTGCAGATTTTTTGCAGCTGAGTTCCTCTGAACTCTCTAAAACGCTGCACCAGGTTTGTATTCACGCCCTCTTTCCCAGAGCTGGAATCTCATTACGGTGAAGCTGATGGATGAAGACCTGCAGGCGGCTGAATCAGAAATGATTCTCTCCTTCATTCTTTATTCAGAAGCCGAGACATGGACGAGCTCAATCGAATTNCCTCGGAGGCGTCGTAGGTGTACGAGCGGAAAACCATGCTGCAGTTTTGCCAGTCAAACGGGAAGTATGCCACCTACAGAGTTTGAAGAGTGTCACTGAAATTTAAATACATTTAAAAAGACCATAACATGCACTCTTTTGTCTGAGTTTTTAGCATAATTTCAAGTCTTCCTGGAAACATTTTAACATAATAGTCCCACATAATGGTTGGTTGTACCTCAGACCATTCCAACGTATCAACAAAAGGTTTATACAGTACCTCTATGGAACAGGAGCTGCGGTAGATGGCTGGTGGTAACCAGGTTACCATCCCGTTATTGTAAACTAAGACGTTGACATACAGAGCCACGTCAAACTGCCCGTCGTTACTGTGAGGGGGGAAGAGACAAATATGGAACTTGTATTAAAGAGTGGCTGTTTTGGCTCTATGTTTACTCATGACAACCTTACTATTGTTAGAGAAAGTAACTGACAGACTTAAAATAGTTTAATTCATTCATTAACCAGTTTTGTTCTCATGAGCTAAAACACTAAATGAATAACACAAACAGCAGACAGCAGCCTGAGTGCATCAATTTGGTCAATCTAAGGCAGGGTTCCTACAGGTTTCTTCTAGTCAAATTCAAGTCTTTTTAAGACCTTTTTAAGACCATTTATATAAAAATTTAATATCCATTTCACAGACCTACCGACAAGAAAAAACAAAAATTCTTGAACATATGTTCATTTATTTTTAAAAGAAATGTGGACTGTGCAAAGTATGACAAGTTATTTAATCAGAATAATCGTGGTTGACAAATGAAACCTTTGAGGTGAAATGCGATACGGAGAAGTGACATACAGCACACATTTTAAGACCCAGATATCAAAATTCAAGACTTTTTCAAGTTTTTTAAGGTATTATTTTCAAATTCATAAATTCAATGCTTTTAAGACTTTTTAAGACCCCGCAGGAACCCTGTAAGAACTTGAAAGGGTCTTCAACTACTCTGTTAGTCAAGCTAACATCTGTGTGTCAAGCTAAAAGCTACTCTGAGTCAAGCTAACAGCTACTCTGTGTATCAAGCTAACAGCTACCCTGACTCAAGCTATCAGCCATAGATATCATATTTATCACCATAGATATCATATATATCACTAGATGTCTCACCCACGCTGTTCGTCAATGGACTCTGACGTCCCTACGCCAGCGGCCATCTTACTTCGTACAGCTGCCCCTTTCTTAACGTTGGTGTCAATGGAGCATGTACTATTAAATACCTCCAACTTGCTCAATTTTTAACCAATTTTCAAGCGATTTGCATTTTTATAAACGTCAGAGACATGGCTGTGAATATATATCAAAATATAATGATAATGGTTGGGAAATCCATAAATTGTAAAAGTATCAAATCTCAAGTCTATACATAATAAGGTTTGTAAGAAAGTAACCCGTTTGTAAATCCGTTTATTTTTAATCGAATTATGAGTGTTTTTAGTTAAGCTGATCGCTCACCTTCCATCCGCTACCATAGCAGGCAGAACGTCAGCTGTACGAAGTAAGATGGCCGCCATGTAGGGACACCGTAGAGTCCCACATAGGGCATCTAGTGATATATATGATATCTATGCTAACAGCTACCCTGAGTCAAGCTAACAACTACAAGGGTAAACCTAAGACTCATTCAAAAAAAGTTCTGTCATCCACAGCAGCCCTCCAATCCTTGAATCAGCCATGACTCAAAGTTACCATGGTTAAACCCAACCACAGGTGGTTAAACCCTAGCATGTGGGATTTTTGGAGACCAGAGGATAATTGTGTGCAGCACATTGGAACTATTGGTTAAGGAGACTAAACCAGTCCTCATGGTTTTAAAAAGTATTATTAGGATATTTACCAGCGACAATATACACTATGAAAATGGGAACACATTTGGTTGAGAAAATAAATACATTGTGAACAAAAATCTAATGTGAAAGTAATTTGGGATGCTTGGAAAATTTTGAATGTAGCTATTAGCTCGACTCCCCCAAACTCAGGTCAGGTGATTGCTAAATTGACTCAAGTCTTCTTGGTCTTTTGAAGACACTCTAGTCTTCATTTTCTGTCGCGCGGCAACCTTTTATCTCCATCCTTTTCATGTTTTTCCATCTTTCACATCTGTTTGGTGGTTTGTTTTTGTAAAGTAAGTAAAATAGGTAAGTAAAGTTTATTTATATAGCACCTCTTAAAGAAATAAATCACAAAGTGCTTCACAAAAAACATCAAATAAAAAACATGATTAAAAGACTAAGAACCATGGATGATTCTTCAAAGAAAAGTGTCAAAAAGAGCTCGTAACTTGTGACAACAGGGTTTGTTATTAGTAAAAGAACAACTTTTTCCATTTCCTGAAAAACTGCATTTTTGGAGACATGATGTTTTTGCCTGACAGTGACAATATGCTGGGTGATTATGTGTGGACGAGGCTCACTTGTTTATGAGGTAGATGTCAGGACGCCACACCTTGTTGGGAGGAATTCTCAAAACTGTAATGTTGTCGTATTCTGCGGGGTTCCAAGACAACCGGTAGTCTGTCCAGTTCTAGGATAAACGGAGAGGAAAAGGAAA
>SSNR01000213.1:371943-394532 GCA_006937965.1 Callopanchax toddi
CCACTAAACAGCTTATCTCCCCGACGCTACAGTTTCATGCAAGGCCGTTGTGTTAATCTGAGAGCGGAGATAAGTGCAACTCCAACAGTAGTGCGGCGATAATGCTGCACAGAGGTGTTTAATTTAAGGAGCTATCAGCTGTGTCAACAGGAAGCTCTGTTAGGAGGAGAACAAAGTTTCAGATACTCAAAGACCTGTGTGTGTGTGTGTGTGTGTGTGTGTGTGTGTTTATGGAATAACAACATATGAAAACCAATTCATAGAAGTCATCACTGGCCTTGCATTGTGTTGGAAAACACAAATTATGTAAAGATAATCATAACATAACATTTTATTTAGAAAGCACCTTAAAAACAACAAGCAGCGTTGACCACAGTGCTGTACGATGCACAACTTTAAACATATTAAAAACGAGGGATGTCCAGATCCGATCATGTGATCAGAAATCAGGCCCAATCACATGGCTTAAGACTCGATCGGGATCAGACGTTACGTCCCGATCCGGACTAGGATATTTATTTATTTATTTATATTTTTTAACACATCTATAGTCAGGGGTGTACAGGATTTTTTTCATCAAGGTTCTCAATGGAGAACTTGACACTGATGCTCGGTATGCAGACTCGCCATAAGTGTGAGGGATGTAACGCACGTGCATTGCTCCAGGCATCAGCGCTGCAGTGGTCTGACACCCCCCCTCCTCCTGGACAGAGGTTTGCACAGAACCTGGACCACGGAGCTGGTTGCTGCCGTCGTTTGAGGGCCTTCGACAGCTCTGTGTCTAGAGTCTGCAGCTTCCCCAGTGTGAGCATTCCTTTGCCACTCCCCGCAGTTAGATGTGAAGCTCGTCAGCTCACGGGATGCGTGATCGATGCTGCAAGGGCACCGGTCTGCAGAGGTGAGTTCGAGCAGAGGGGCCCGGCACGCACACCTGATATCTGGTGTGGTTGCGGACTGGCAGACCAGTTCTATACAGCCCTGTCTATAGTTATGCGATGGCAGAGTTAGAGCTTTTCTGTTAAAAGCATCTGATCTACTGATTGTAGTGGATGTGATGGACAATATGGATGCAGCAGTTCAGAAAGATGAAACGGAGCATAACTGTTAAGGGATTTAAAAACAAATAACACAGATGGCTCCCATTCTGTTAAATGGGAAGGCATGTTGCCCCCGTCCCTAATGTTCTGTCACTCCAGTGGGATGTTCAGGGTATCAGAATGACTTCTGTATCTGCTCCTTTGCACACTGTTCACATTAGTTCATCTCATCGGTGGAGTCTGTTCTCCGTGTGTTGGGCTTGATCATCCCAGACCTAGACCTGGAGGAAAGGTTTTTACCAGAGATGTTGGACCAACCTGACATACAGGAAGTCCTGAGTCTGAATCACAAACCCTACCTGATGTGTTTCCTGCTGGCGTAGCTTTAAAGGGCTCAGTCAGTCCATCAGACTCATTTCTTCCTGTGGGACAGCTTCTTGAGTTGTTCAGGAATGAGACTCAGTCCTGATGCTTTTCATTCCTATACAGTCAGTAGTACATCACCGTAATCAAGTAATAAACATTCCTGCTCTGAGTTAAAAATTAGATTTGTTTCTGTACAATAAACAAATCTTCATCTTGTATTTTGTAACCAAACAGGAAAAATGAGTTTCTAAAGAGATCTCACTGAAAACCCAGAGGCGTAACTGGCTATAGGTTTCCCTTCTAAGGTTACATAAGCTGGAATATCCCCTGGTAATTCACATGTGTTTGTGAACCTGGTTCTGTCTGTATTTAAAACTAGTTTTCAGTATTGTGACTGAACAACATCAAAAGCAGCTTGTAAAACCACAAAAACACGTTGGTGTAACACAGACCTACAACAGTCCTCAAACACGTCCTCGGTCACCAGTTCCAGCTAGAGGTGAACCCTTTGAGAGGCTGATTGTTGATTATGTATGAACATTACCAACGTCTAGGTCTGGGATCCTGACAATCCTGTGAGTTCCATTAGGTTTCCTGAAGCAGTGCCACTGTGGATGACTTCTCCTCTCATCACTAAAGCTCTGCTAAGGTTCTTCTCAGTGTCTTAAAGGGTTTCTTTGTTGCTCCCTACTCTCTGCCCCAGATCTTTAACTAGTAACTCAAACTTGAAATACATACCAGTGCAGTTTGGGCTGGAGCTGTCCTTCTATAGCAGGGATAGTCAATTAAATGTGCTAAAGGTCCAGATTGGCATACATGACCTGGACCTCGGTCTAGGGGGAGAGGGCATGTCTGCAGAGCGCCACTGACCACACCCCCTGCCCCTGGACCGAGTTCTGGACCAGGCATGGTTCGTTTAGGATTACCCAGTAAACTACTTTTACAAAAAGTGACCAGAGTAGCTACTGTATTCTATTGAAAAGGAGTCCCTTGTATTGTTGTCTTCTTTACAACACTTTAACATTTACATGTTAAGCCCGTCATAGTGTTTACTGATCATAACCCCTTCATCTGCCTTTCTAGGATGTACGATCATTAGACGTTGGGTTCTAACCATCCGTGAGTTCATTCTTAAAATCATCTCAAAAAGAGATCTGAAAATGTCATAGCTGATATGTACAGTCATGAAAAAGAGGGCAACCCAAAGTCCTTTACACAACCACATCAAGTTTGTTTTGATCATTTATTAATAACCTCACATATCACCTAAATCATTATTTTATTACACTTAAATACAAATATTCACTCCAAATGCTGCTAGATGACAAGAAATGAATCTGACTGATGTAGATCTTTATGGTCATTATGAATGTTTCACACAGAGGCATGTGAAGGGAAACCCCAGCCAGCAGACTGGACTATTATTAGTAAAACAGGCAGGTGATGCAGCCTCTAACAGCAGCACCGTGACAACAGGTGGAGCTCCCCTCACTGAGACAGAAAACCCAAAACAGGAGCATGAGATTTAAAGGGCAAACATGTATCAATAAGGACGCGTGGAGTCCTCGTGTCTTCGTCAGAGGACATTCTGCACTCCGGCATAAGAATAGCCTCCAAACAAATGTGCTGTAATACACCAGTGTCTAAAGCACAAACAGGGCTAGAATGTCTGCAGGAATATCCCATAAGCCTGCTCTCTACACAGAGAAATGGAAGGCACACAGCCAGTTAATTATAGCAGCTGGTTGTTCTGGGTGTTTATGTGTTAACACCACTTCTAAATATACAGCCCAAATTGAAATTCTGAGTTCTGCAGTGGCTGCAGTCCTTTAAAAATCCAACAAGTAGCCTGTATTACATGTTAGTAATACACAAATGAGGTATAGTCACTGCTAAAAGTTATGTTCTGTGTCATAACCAGTAATGTTACAGGCAGAGTTGACCTAAAAATGTGTGAGAGACATTCAATGTTCAAAACTCCAAAAGTACAAAAAGTCGATCTTCCTTTGGACCAGAAACTATTAGACAGTTTGTATCACTTATTTTAAAGTTTGCACAAGAAAACCAAACGTTTCAGTTCTTTTCAGGGCGCTTTGAACGGGTCAGTGGGTGTGTGGTTGAAACTAGCGTCGGCGAAGATAGCCAGCGTGCCCACGGTGGTGAAAACCACAAAGATCCAGAGGAACATACGGTCCACCACCATGGCGACGTACTGCCAGTCCTCCTTCAGCTGGTGACAGAGAAGAAAACAGGACATGGATAAGAAACTCGACGACTCCTTACCTTTAAGAAGTATTAAAAACTACAATAGAGAGACACGCTCACAGCTTCGTAGTCTTTCTCAGCCTGGAGCGCCTCGGCGATGTAAGTGATGGCTTCAATGGCTGACTTGAGCTCGTTAGGCAGCGTGAGGTAGGTACTCGGGCCGTCGATGAACTTCCTCAGATCTGTACACAGACCTTCTGGTTGGAATCTACATGACGATAAAAAAATCTGTACTCAAAATCATCCAGTACACATAAAATACCAACATAATACACAGTCTGTTACTGATTACAGATATTTTGACAATTTAACACTTTATTGTCCTGCCTGATTGCTTTAGCACAGGAAGTGGTGACAGAGGAAAACTTTTTACACAAGTCTTGAGTCAGTTCTAGCATTGAGGTGTCTTGAGTTAAGTCAAGTCCCAAGTTTTAACTTAAGTCCCAAGACACGCAGTCTGGAGTTAAAGACATACTCTGTCACTTTTTCATGTTTTAAATCTTTTCCTTGAGCCAGTCTGTGCTAATCTGACTCTTTACAGGGTTAATGAAGTTTTCAGTCCCATCTACTGCTTAGATCAGAATACCACATTTACAACTTCTGAGTCTCCGGTCCGGTGCCCTGAAGTCTCACAAAGTCACGTATCTCGTGAGGGTTAGGCTAACCAGGGGTGGGCAATCCTGGTCCTCGAGGGCTGGTGTCCAGCATGTTTTCCAGGTTTCTATGCTTCAACACACCTGATTTAAATGCTGAATTGAATGATGAATTACTTCATCCTCCTTCAAGGCCACCAGAAGTATCCTAATCAGCCACTAATTTAGATCAGGTGTGTTGAAGCAAAGAAACCTGGACAACATGCTGGATACCGGCCCTCGAGGACCAGGATTGCCCAACCCTGGGCTAACCCAATGTGGCTAGCTATTATGCTAGCACCGGAGTGTTTTTAGCTCATGATTCCTGATTTTTAAAATCTCTCCCTGCTTGAACACAGCTGATTTCTTTGAACGAGTGATGAACCGCTCCAGTAGAAAGCAGTGAAGGCTGAGGAGACGTTTCAACAGGTAGATTTAGGGGTTTCTGAGCAAAGACAATGCTAACGCTTTATCAGCCGTGATTTAAAACGAACACTAGGAGGTGCTAAAAACAAGCAAAACTGCATAATATGCCTTTAAGTCAAGTCCAAAGACACACAAGTCTTGCATTAATCAAGTCTCAAGATACACAAATCTTGAGTTAAGTCAAGTTCCTTGACTTACAAGTCTTTAGTAAAATCAAGTCTCAAGACAAACAAGTCTTGAGTTAAGTCAAGACCAAAGACACGCATATTTTGAATCACAGTAAATCAAGTCCTAAGACACACAAGTCTTGAACCAATTCAAATCCCAACACATGCAAGTCTCATATTATTTCCGAAGGCAGGCAAGTTGGTTAAGTTGAGTCTACGTAAATTAATTAAAATTGTGTCTCTGGTCCACACCTCTGGTGTTGGGCTGTTGGAGCTGCAGCACCCCCTTGTGAGGGCTTAGGTATATTGCAACTTAACTCAACAGTAACGTTACACAAGCAGCAGCGTAGGTTGTTGTATTTTTTAACAAGATGGTCACTGCTATAGCATACATATATGATAACACAGCTTTAGCTCTGTTATAGAGGAGGACAGAAACAAACATACCAAAAAAAAAAAAGACCTGATACATGAAGTTAGTAAAGTATATATAGTATAAGTATATACTCAGACATGTGGTAGAACTATAAATCCATCAGGTTTTAGTAGAAACCCTAAAAATAGAGTCAATAGATCCAAGTCATTCTGGGCCAAACCTGTAAATCTCAGCAGTGATTTGATGAAAACACATCATGTAAACACTCACACACACAAATGTGCAGAATGTGGCATTGTGGGAGCTTGTGTGAGGCCAAATACTAATTAAAAGCTGTAAAACAGTAAAGCATTTGTGAAGCAGGCTATATGTCTCGTTTGCACTCTGGTGTCAGTTAGAGGGGAAGAAAACGAAGGTCAGAGGAGTTCCCTGGTTTCCTGCTGCAGCGTTCTGCTGACCAGGCTGCTCACACTCACAAACTCAGTGTTTATGTGTGAATGTTTCAGTGTTTACTTGTTTCCCTCAGTTACCAACTGTCAGCTGCTGCTGGGTGCCAGGAAAACGCTGCTGTGGTTCTTTCTGCTGCCGCTGAGAAATGTTCACACTAAGACTCCAACACAACGTGTCAAAATGTCTGGCTTTCCCCATTAAACTGATTTAAAAAAAAAAAGGTACTTCTATAAATTAGACTGCAGGGTTTGGACCTGAAGTGCAAAACAAAAAATACATTTGACAAAACAAGAACTAAAGGCTGCAGATTTTTTGCAGCTGAGTTCCTCTGAACTCTCTAAAACGCTGCACCAGGTTTGTATTCACGCCCTCTTTCCCAGAGCTGGAATCTCATTACGGTGAAGCTGATGGATGAAGACCTGCAGGCGGCTGAATCAGAAATGATTCTCTCCTTCATTCTTTATTCAGAAGCCGAGACATGGACGAGCTCAATCGAATTACAAATCTTTTATTATTGTTCCTGCTACACGAAGCCACCAACACACAGGAATTCTTAAAGTTGAATCCGTTTTAGTTTTGATCACGTTTAGATCTTTTCCTTTAGCCACCACGCTAGCTTAAATCTACCACATATACTGCCACCTAGTGGTCAGAAATGGAATATAATAAGACATCTTGACTCGTCGTCCTCCGCCTATCTGGGTCCGGGTCGCGGGGTCAGCACCCCGACCAGACCATCTTCTCCCCAGCTCCTCCGACAGGACCCCAAGGCGTTCCCAGACCAGACTGAAGATGTAATTTCTCCAGCGTGTCCTGGGTCGACCCGGGGGTCTCCTGTCAGCAGGACATGCCTGAAACACCTCCCTGTTCAGGATGCATCCTAACAAGAGGCCTGAACCCCCTCAGCTGGCTCCTCTCAATGTGGAGGAGCAGCGGCTCTACTCTGAGTCTAATTATAAGACATTATTATTAATCTGTCCACTTAATGGGGCTCTTAAAAGACTGTTTAACCCTTCATTGACTACAGAAAGAAAAGTTTTATTCTTTGAATTTTTCATAAATGAGACCATGTGAATGTATTTAGGGTGATTTTAATGTAAAAATAATATAATCAAAAGTAATGACGTCTAACCTTTTATTCAAACATGTTCATATTTGATATCATTTTGTTTTTAATTTATTAATTTATTTTAGAGATGAGGACTAAAATATGCTCTGCAGAGTGAAAAGTTGAAAAGTACTTAAAAAAGTCTTTAAAATGCAATGATCATGATCGAGTCTGGAAATGAGGACAAGACAGGATTCATAATGAATCTAAGTTTGAAAATTTTATAGAATCTTTTTTGTGAAGTGGGGGCAGAAATTATAAGATTTTTTTCTTCATTCTGCTCCTTTTTTTGTTCAAATATGATTTTTTGTTATGTATATCTTATTGTTTATATATTTTTTGTTTTATTTATTTTATTTGAATGAAATAAATTTTGACTAAAAAAAAAAAAGTGCTTTTTGTGCTTAAGGTAATAAAAATCATGACTGAGGTTGCTATTATTCCTGCACAAATAAAAAAGATTAAAAGATGAAATGATAACCAACTGTTTTATGCGTAAACAATTTTTCCAACAATGAAAACAAAAAGACAAAAGGAAAAAAATAAAGATTTTAAATCCCAGTTCAACTGAGTTGCAGGATATAACCACGCCCAGCAGAGGGCAGTGTTGCACTGACTCTGCTGTAGTTGCATCAGAGCAAACAGCTGTTTAGTAATCTGGACGTTTCCGATGCAGAGCTGTCATCACAGCTGTGGCTGTGAGCGCGGCGGCGGGTCCAGAGGTCGTGACCTGAACCTGGCGACGCCCCTTCAGGTGGACAAAAACCACCAGGAGACAGACAGGAAGTGATGAGGCGCGTTGACCTCTTCGCCTCTCTTCCTTTCCCTTCTTTTACGGCTCAAAGTAACACTTCATCAGCAAGAACTAAATGACTGTTCAGGAGATTAATTTGAACTAAAACTGGGCCCGTCTGGAGCCAAGACATGCACTAAACCAATTAAGGAGGTGTGTGTGAGTGTGTACGGGCTGCTGGGAGATACTGCTGTCTCATCAGATTGTCCTGACACCCCCCCTCCCCTCCCCTCCCGGAGACACGCAGAGTCCCGCTCTTATGTGTCAGACTCAATTTGTGTGGGTCATTATTATTTCAGCAACGCTTCTTTCCCTCCAGACATATTTTATTTCTCGGGGGAGTTGGACGGGACAGCTACACGCTGTGGGGACAACTTCAGGGTGTTTTAACGGAGCGACACGAAGGCAGGCTGGTTAGGATGTCACACTGCTCCCACGTACGGCCCTCCAGACTATCTGGTGCAAGGTCACTCACTTCCTGCGTAAAGGGAACCGACGCCGCGGTTAGGCAGACAGAATGGTTTGTTACCACTTTGTGCGCCAGCGTTGGCCTGAATCCAGCTCATTACTCAACAGCTTCAGGAGCAGCTCTCTGGAAAACCTCTGGTGGGAGTCATCACTCTCTAGAGCTGGTTGGGGTTTCATCTTTTGTCATGTACAGGTCACACATTTAGGCTGACAAGCTAACGGCTAGTAGACCCAAACGTATTGCTGCCATCTTAAAAAAAACTCCAATCTAAAAAATGTTCAGATCTTTACCTTGCTGCCAGTTTTGTCTTACATGGATACTTACACTGGACTTTATGGTTAAATGCAGGAACAAATAACCACTTCCCGCACAGCCTGGGGCACTTTCAGCGTTACCGACTCCTCAAAAAGGAAAGTAGCTACAGGCTGTCCGAAATGTCACTGGAAATCACTAAATTGTGTCATCACCTATTTTTTTTATGTTTGTCCTTACTGGATGCTACAGAGTCATTCTCTGCTGCGCCTTCTTCACCATCTCCTTGGTGTTGCACTCTACTTTTGTCCATTTATGGAGGTAAAAAACACCCTAAATATGTCTAGAAATATAAACAAATGTTCTTCTAAACGCAGAGGTGGGTAGTAACTAGTACATTTACTCAGTTACATTTACTTGAGTAACTTTTTGAAAAAAGTGTACTTTATGAGTAGTTTTACTTTACCGTACTTTTTACTCTTAGTTGAGTATTATTGTATTGCTACTCCTACTTGAGTAAAATCTCTGAATCCTCTATGTACTGCGACAGAAAAACAAACGTTATAACAAAAATACACCAGACACACCTACACTTTATTAAAGGAGACCAGCTGTTTCTGCACCAGCTTTGTTTTCACACTCTCATTTTCTAGCTAGCTATCTTTAACTAGCTTGCACAAAAGCTAGACTAGCTAAATAGATAGCTACCTAGCTAGATTTATAGCCACATAGCTAGCTCCACTTAGTTTGGGAGTATATTTTTAAAAATACTTTGAAAAGTGTTTCTTCTGCTTTTTTAAAATGATTTGTTTGCTGTTTTGATATCATGTTATGTGGTTGTATCATTTTAGCCTTAAAGATACTAGAATTTCCCTGAAACTTTATATTTGTCTGTCTGATGACATCCTTTTAAAAAATCAGATGTTACTCAGTACTCAAGTAGACTTTTTACCAAATACTTTTTTTTACTTATACTCATGTATTTTTTGGGACAGCAACTTTTTACTTTTACTTGAGTAATTTATGTTGAAGTAGTGCTACTGCTACTTAAGTACAGTTTTTGGGTCCTACCCACCTCTGTCTAAACGTCTGTGATGGACTAACAACTTGTCCAGGGTGTCCCCCGCCTCTCGTCCTGTGACTGCTGGAGACAGTTTCAGAAAATGGATGGATGGATGTTCTTCTGTCAATCCTTGTGGGTTTTTTTTTATATATATAATGTCGCACTTCCAATTCTCCTCCTATATCTGAGCTTAGGATCATCAAAGTGACCCAGAAAAGACACTCTGTTGGACTTTTGTAGGGTTTTCTTGATTGTTTATGTTTCTTAAGCTGTCTGGGTTTTTTTTACTTGTTCACTTAGGAGCCTACTACAAAAAGTCAAGAACACATGAACATACTATAAAGAGGAATGCATACAGTGGATGCCAGGGAGGAGTCAGCTTGATTCATTTTCAGTCTGGACACAGAGGGGTTAATGTCTCCTGTTTGACTGCAGCAGGGAGGGGGACTGCTGAGAGAGGACTGGGCCAACTGTGAGTGCACTGGGATGGGGAGGGGAGGGGCCACGGAGCACCTGTCAGCCTCAAATAATACAAGAAAAAGCTGCTAGATTAGAGACACCAGAGGGGCCTCTCACTAAACACAGTGACAAAGTTGCTAAGTTGGCAACAACCATGTAATGCAAGATTAACGTAAACATAAACATATATATTCAGATCATTACACAATTTTTGGAACTGACATTGTCTTTCCACAGAACCCCACCACAGGATGGAGGCTTTTTGGAAGAGATCTAAGAGACGTTTAACTGTGAGGTGACTGGACAAAATACTCAACTTTAATCTAATCGTCCTCTAATCTAACGTCATCACATGCAGTCCCACCACATGTCAGAGCTTCACCCTCACCTGTTCGGCTTCGGGAACAAGATGGACGAGTCAGGTTTTCGAATGAAGTACTCATCAGCAACTTTACTGATGCAGACTATCTTCGTCTCCCGACGGGGAATGGCCTCAAGGGACAGGGGGGTTTCAACTTTTGGCCGCAGCATACCCAGGTAGGGGGGCAGCATGTGGATGAAGATCTATAAGGAGAAAGAACACGAGGAACAATTACCTCTAGAGACCCAGAGAGCGATAAGAGGGACGGATGGATGATATGACAGAAGTCTGGATGGACTAGATGCCTGTTTTATGATTTACTGGGCAGAAGAAATGTTCTTTTCTTTCTAAAATCTACTGATGATTTAACATTTTCCAAAGGTTCCTGTTGGCAGATGTGAGTGAAGAAACCAATTAGCTGATATTTTCCAATTCTCTCACTGTCCTTGAGTGAAGCACATAAAATCCACTGAAGCACTTAAATGTTGTACTGGGCTCCACCACAGTTCAGACTCAGAATTATAGTTTGATTTATCCTCAAAAGAAAGACAAACCTTTTCCATAATCATCAGATGAGACTCTGGCTTGAACTGGAAGCTGCTTTTCTCAGGACTCAGTGATGAACGAGCACATCGCCGGGTCAGACGTTGGTCTGGATCGATATTATAAATGTTGTAAATGGTCTTTTTATGTGCTCTTTGGAGTGGTTTGAATGTTTTTTGAAATAACTCTTGTCTTTATTGGCTGGTATTAATTACGCTTATTGAGCGCACTCAGTGTACAAAGGTGGATTTAATGTGGTAAGAAAGTTCTTAAAAGTTGTGAATTTAAAGGTGATTTTATTCAGAATTAGACCGTGACACTTTGCTTCACCATCTGTCTCAGCAGCTGTCTTGTTTGTCGTCTACGTGATCGCAGCTCATTGACTCTCACTGTAATTGACAGGCGGGTTAAACTGAGAGTTATGAATAGTGACAGGATGGGTTCTTCAGCTTTCCTGCAAATGTTGTCTTTATTTACTGCAGCAGAAGAAATCTAGTGAGAGAAGCTGAAGGACATGAGTTGGTCAGAAATACAGCAATAAGAATGGTTCTTTAATGATATTAAAAACTGTAGACATTCAGCTAAGATGGGTAATAAAAATGATAACACTTCAATAGACCTCAAAAATGGTAGTGCACTGGTGTCTTTTGTTTCTCTTTTGGGGTGGGTGGGTGGGTGCTAGTGGTTAAACTACTTTTCCACCACGCAAGATGTATTTTAAAAACTTTCTGAGTTCCTACAAGCCCAATACCAATACAGAACCCAATACCAATACAGAACCCAATACCAATACAGAACCCAATACCAATACAGAACCCAATACAATACAGAACCCAATACCAAGGCCATGATCAACTATGTAGCTCTGTTGGTAGTGTGGCCGATCTGGAAACCGAAGGGTCGCCGGTTATATCCCGTCTCCAGCGTCCTTGGGCAAGACACTTCACCCACCTTGCTTACTGGTGGTGGTCAGAGGGACCTGGTGGTGCTGGTGCATGGCATCCCTGCCTCTATCAGTGTGCTCCAGGACAGCCATGTTGCTTATCACCATGGTTTCTGGATAATGGTCTAAGCCTGCCAGCCTGAGCTAGAACCTGTGAACGCTGAGTTCTCCAGGGAGATGCCTGCTAGCGTGACGTCTCTATCCCAGTCTTCTGGTCTAAGCGTTGCCACTGCTTGACCTGACCTTTAAGACGCCTGCTCGTGTGGGTCGTAAACCCACGGCTCATCAGTTTCCTCCCCGGAGAGAGACGTGCCGATCTCTCTCCCTGACCGACGAAGTGTGGTTGCTACAATGCTCCCATCATGCCGTCTGGAGGAATTCCCCTACTGACTGACGTGTCCAGGATTGTTCCGCTGATCCAAGGCGACCACGGTCCCCAAGGAAACTCCGTGCCTGGAGAGATCCACTTCAGCACGTCGAGAGAACGCCACGCCGACCAGATCCACGGAGCGTCGACAAACAGTAGGCGAATTCCACATTCTGATACTGAGTGGCCTCTTGATAAGTTTAATAACCAAATTAAACTAATCGACATTTCCCTTAGCAAATAAAAGTAACCTCTAGACTAAAATAACTCCTCATAGTCTAATAAAAACAGACTCCAGCTCTCCTTTAAACTCATAATTACACACCTTACAACATTTCTCATCATGTTTAAGAGTTTATTATGATTTAAATGAATCTACCTCATCATTCATTACATGAATGAACATTCTCCATGTACCATCTTAGCCTTTTTATAAAATAAATGATTGTAAAATCTTTTATTTTGTCTTTGCTTCAGATTATTAAAGGTATTATTCCCTGAAATACAACAGAAAAAGAACCTAGTTACTCTCAATAAATATTATCCATTAAAAAAGGGTTAATGTTAACGTTCCTAACTTATCATATAATCTTTAAATGAGTAATATTTCATTGGAAAGGATGTGGAGTTCCCCTCTCTACATAATGGCACTGTGAAGTGAATGGCAACAGCTAGCATGCTAGTTGTTACCATTCACTTACAGTGTTTTACGCTAAGCTAATGCTAAAGGAGTACTACTGGATCAGGAAAACAGCTGGGCTGTTTACTAATGGTTTATACCCACTGATCTAACTATAAGGAATATGGCAACAGACAAAAAATCACTTTCTGGTGGAGTATCCCTTTAAAACAAAAGGACAGATGTTTTGAGTGGCAGCAGCACGTGCCGGTCTCACAAGTTCTCATTAATGACGGACAGGTACCGAAACGAGGCACCGTTTCAGATCATGTGAGTCGGTTCTCGGTCGGTACCACAGAATTCGGTCGGTGCCTTAAAAAGTACAGAATTCGGTACCCATCTCTACACAGCACCGCCTTTTGAAACCTCTCTTTGAAATATCTCACATACAGATATGAGAATGCGCGCATGCATTTAGCAGACCATGGGCTAAAAAAGTCCCCTGGAGGGATAACCTAAATCCAACAGGAAGTCAGCCATCTTGATCAAAAGACTCAATTTTACAAGTGTTTTGTAAAGAATTCCTTGAGTTTTAGATAAATTTTTTTGCACTTTTTAATGTCTTCTGTTGTGACAAAACAGCAGCAGATGTAGCAGCAACAGTATCCATCCATCCATTGAAGATGATCCATATGCCTCGTCTCTTCCTTTACTTTGCTCCTAAAGCATGCTACAGATCTGAAATATTCAAACAGACAGTCAGCTGATTAAACTCCACAGCAGACCTTCAATCTTTTATCTCAAATTCTTGAGACCACCTCTGCTTGGAGCAATAAGATCAACAGGTTTCCTTATTGATCTTTTATGGCATCAGTTGGATTTCTCCCAGCCTGGATCACAATAAGATGGGAATACAAGAGAGGAAACGAGCCACCAGAGAGCACTACGTCTTCCACAAGGACATCATTCCTCAGCGATAGCTGCACTAACTCAGCGCCGCCTGCTGCATTTTAATGTCTTTGTGCCTCTCTGGCAGACCGACGCCTCTCGTTTACAGAAGTAACCAAATCATCAGCTCAACGACACGTCGCTGAAACTAACGCAAAACCACAGTCAGGAAAACAGTTTGTGTTGCTTTAGGGAATTGCAAATTTCCAGCTGACATTTTTGAGAAACTCTTTTTGTAAACAGGTCTTTAAATCCAACAGTGGCAGCGTGCTTCCATTGAGGTTAGTGCTCTAGAGAGTCTGTTGTTTTAGATTTAAGGACACATTATAAATCTGATCATTTTTCACTACAAGTAGTTTTTTAATGGGTTTAGCAAATATGTCCACGGGAGACATGTTATAATGAACAGGGCTGATTGTTCAGATCACGAGTTCATTCTGTGCAGTTCATAAATGATCAGCTAACTAAACTGGGTTGAAGCCAACAGATAACAGGTTTAGTTTTTTTGGATGTACCAAATGCTGAGTGTGCTTTTAGGTCAAACATGTATAAAACCACCAGTCACTTTGTCATTTGGGCTAAATTTACAGTAAAGCTGCAGCTGGTTATTTACTGTAACCACTGCACACAACACTCCTCTAAAAACTAAATAATTCAATGATAAACTCCTCAATAGACAGAACTAAAACTAGAGTTATGTTTGTTCTGGTTTCCAGAGGCTGAAACTCCACCAGGCAGCAAAACAATGACAATAAATCACATTTTAGTTTCTCTGTCAGATGCTGATGACCCAGGTCAGTCCAAACACCAGCTGCTGGGTTGATCGACTCACGTTTGACTTTCAAACTCTTTGATAAACAAAGACTAGGAATCCAAACCATCAGCCCTCCACCACCATGCAGAGAAGTGGTGTGAGCTGTTTGGTTTTCACCCAACATGATGCTATGCATTGTGGGTACACAGCTCCACTTTGGTGTCACTTGTGTAAACTAGTTCTGCGAATCATGCAGATTTTTTTTTTACACAAATGACTGCAGGAGTGCCTTTGAAAACCAGCACCTCCTTACGTTTAACACTGTCAGTCTGCTGCAGCATTGAGGGATTCAACATGGACCTGGTCTCGACTATGCTGTAAAGTAATGAACATCACCTTAAGTTTAGTATCTGTAGGAGCCAGAGTTACCACCCATACGTTGTTTGTTATGGTAGCACAGGTGGGGTGATTGCATTAAGGGGGCGTGGTTGCACACATTTAGTGAGAATTGTGCACGCTCAACAAACGTCGGCATGAAGTGGTTTTTGTAATTTTTCTGTTGACCGTCATTTGACTGTCATTGTTTTAAAATAAATAACACAAGTCTACAAAGTCAGTATGGATTATTGGAGACGCGTCACGGATCAAAATCACCTCAGCCGGCCAGCGGCTCTACAAGTGGATAGAAGTCGCTACAGGATCAGTAAAACAAAGGACTTCAGTAAAACTCTCTACCTTGCTGTACCAATAGTGATCAAGGCATCTCTGGTGGAGACTGTGGACGGTTAGAGGTACCTGGGAACAATCATCCTCTCTTCTTCAACCTAAGTGTGGAAGTTGTATTGACGTGTAGATCAATGGCGTAGGTTTGTTCATGACATTGGTGGGAACCAGGATGGGACATCATGGGGGGGGGGGGTCGAGCATTCGCCAAAGTAGGAAGTGCAGATTAAAGCAATCTGTCCTGGTCCTGGTCTGGGGACCGGCCCAAAGTTACGATCACTGGGAAAATGCCCGATGGCCAATCCTCATCCAGACCCAGGACAGGTGCCATCGGTGTAAGCGGCTTGGCGCGGGCTGCGAGGGGCTCGCGTCAGTCCATCCAGACACGTATGCTTCCTTACCCTGGACACAGGTCCGTCTGCGGACTCTGCGCACAGCACCTGGTCCACTGGGCTGCATGTATTATTAGTGGGGATGCAGCGCTATTTCTGCATGCTTGGATCAAATTATTGGTGGAGACACGTCACCTTTGCTTCGTCCATGCTCAATCTACACCCATGACATAGATTATGCCTTGACTAACATTAATTGCTGCTGTGCAAAAAGATTTCCTCTTGTGGGACATTAAGGAACCTGAACTGAATAGATGTAGCTTTACAGACCTAAGTCATGCCACCATGTTGTTTTTTGAGACGAAGTTTTCTCCTGCGTCTCTACCAAACACGTCAAACTTGATCCTTTTTTGTCAAGAACTTTAACTTTAACCTGCTAACTGAGATGAAGCTCTTGATAGTTTTATTTGAGCATAACATGGTCTGACCTCGGTGTGAACTTTTTGAACGATCGCTCAGACCGCCAAATGTTTTTCACTTGGGAACATTCTGTCTCACTGAGGAATGATGGACTCCAAATTGTCTGGAAATGACCTTTGACCCTTCCTGGACTCTGCTTTAATGTCCCTGCTGATTTTGTGGTAACACACACCTGTATGCTCCACAATAATTTAGACTAAGAGTGTAAATGTACATTTATTGAGGACATGAGCTATTTCTGCTTTAATAAACTCATCTATGCGTCCCTCCTGTATTCATGAGCATCTGAAGTGGGACTCTGACCTTGCGTACCCACATGGGCATCATGTGGGTGTTGGGAGAGCGGTGGTGCAGGTTGAGGACGACCACGCTCAGGATGACGGAGAAGGTGACCAGGATCATGGTGAACATGATGTAGTTGACGATGATGGGGACGCCCAGCGAGGTTTCAGGGATCTTATCAGCCAGCAGCAGCAGGAACACAGTGAGGGTCAGCAGAACGTTGATGGACAGACCCATCTTCTCACCTGATGGTGAAGAGAAAAAAAACAAAGAACGCTTTTACCCTGAACTCCCGATCAACAGTTGATCAGGAGGTGGTGAACCTCTGGCTTTCACAGTTTCCTGAATGGAGACCAAGTTTCACCTGCTGTTCAAATGATGTCACACATTATCATCATCCTGAGCTCAAATTACAGGTTCAACTGTGGTGATAGTGACCTGCATCAGGAGGCAGGTAGAAGTTAAAGATGGCGATGATTGTGATGAGGATGCAGGGGATGATGATGTTGATGATGTAGTACAGAGGCTTCCTCTCGATGATCAGGTAGAAAGTCATTTCTTCGTACATGTCGTCCTTCATGAGCTTCCTGCTCGGTTTGTGTATGAGGTTCCACTCGCTGCTCTCTGGAGGAACATTTACACACAAATTTAGAGTTTTTGTAAATCCCGTACTTTAGATATCGAGGTGGTGTGTGTGTGTGTGTGTGTAACCCAGGTTATAGAAGTGATTAAAATAAAATAAATGTATTTGAAATACGGTAAAGGAGAGGAGAATGTGAACAGTTTTATATCAAACAAGTTAAACTCAGGAACAAAACTCATGTTGCAAATAAAACAAGTAAAAGGGTTGTATGCCTTTAAACTGTTAGGTTTCATTTTGCTCATGTGACTGGTAACAACCAATCAGATTGTTTTCTGTGGTTTTTTTCTTGCTGCCCTGCTCAGAGGGAACAGAGTACAGCATGTAAAAAAAGTATCTGCTGAGAGAAAGAAAACTTGAGAAAAGTTGTCCAAAAACATTTTTTGTAAACCAAAGAAGGTTCTTTTGTTTTTTTCCAACTTGTCCCTGTGTGGAGACGGTTTGGTAACTGGTGAACAGGACCTGGACATTTAGTGTGGGCTGGAAAATATCCAGCTAAACCGGACTCTGAAGGACATGTGGATGAACATGTGGAGGAAACAAGATGGCGAGCTACCCATGGAGACAGAGTCTGAAATGTGCACACATCAGAGCGATACGCCCTCTGCTGGTTGGTGCGAGTCCATTTGAACTGGTGGGATCTAAACTTACTTTACCAAACTACAATGGATTCAGAGAACATTCTGCACTGCTAATCCGGAATTACTGCAGAAAAGAACTTTTAAATCTGTGGTAAGCAGATTATTTCAGTTTTTTGACATTTGACATTGTTTTACATTTTTTGGTTGTTTACCTGAGACCAAATTGATTGTGCAAAGAGTTCATTTGCATTGTATAATTTTTGGTTGATGTAAAACTGATAAATAATTGAAGGTTAAAAGAAGAAAACTAACTTTAATCAAACTAAAATAGAACTTGAACCATAGAGAAGAAAAGGTTATCCAAACTAAAACCGGATTAATTTAAAACTGGATAGGAACTAACTTCCAGTAAGATTAATTAAAAGGTTTCAACCTGATATTAATGCAGGTACTAATAAATCTAACTGAGGTTTAAACAAAAGAAAAAGGGATGTCAAACTTAACCCAAGCTATAAACAAAGTAGGGAGATTTAAGTTTTGTTTTTTGTTTTATGTAATGTATAAATGTCGTCCATGTGTTTTTGTTCTAAATAATCAGTCGGTAGTTCAAACGTATTCCCTGGTCTGTGGTCTCTTACTTCCTTTACTCTTCTTATAAAGCCATATTTTGCTCCACCAGACGAATCTAGTTGACCGTTACTGGTCCATACTTTATTGCTGCACACCCCCATCTGATGCTCACCTGTAAACACCCAAGTGAGGTGTAACACATGCTAAACTCTCGCCGCAGTGCGGGACAGACGGCGGCTGCTGCAGCCTCTCGTCCTAATGACGATCTGCGTGGGTGACACTGCGTTGACTCGCGATGGCAACGTTATCGGCACAAAAGCCTGTAAAAGTCCACCACAACAGAAAACCCAGCAAGAATACAGACACTAGTTCTAAAAGGCCCTCCTGCCTCTTGCGCCCCCCCAACACCTCACCAGGCGCCCCACTATTTGAGAAGTACTGGAATAACTGAACGTTTTCCTGATTTTAATTTAGGCTTCTGGTGAAAAAACCGTAGATTGGCTTGAGACTCACATTGTGTGAAACGAGAGAACTCTTTCTATATTTGATGTAAAAATTTGACTTGAGTTACACTCTGACAGGTAAAATGTGTATTTCTGTCTATGTTTTTGCACTTCCCACACCTGGTTAATGTTTAGCAGCCCTCCCAGAATACCACACTCACCACTGAAGGCCTCATCCAACTGGATCTCCCGAATTTCTTTGCCTCTTGAGTCCAGAGCGTACTGAAGGTCGATCTCTGTCGAGTCGTAAGTATAGGAGCGGAACTGCATGGAGCAGTTCTGCCAGTCAAATGGGAAATATGTCACCTGGGGGAGAAAACAGGTGTGTGACGAACCAACCTGAAGGCAAAATGAACCATGTTCCAGTAGATTGTATGTTCACCTTAACGCCACAGGAGCTGCAGTAGAGAGCAGGAGGCGTCCACGTCACCCTGCCAGTACTGTAAACCTGGACATGGACCTGCAGGGCCACGTCAAACACTCCGTCGTTACTGCAGACAGAGAGGTACTTAACAGCAATGATACGTATGGGAAAAACACACAAAAGTAAATTTCACTATAAGGGTCAAATAATATCATAAATGAGGTGCTCTGCTAATTCCCCTTTAGAACCTAATGTGGGTTTAGTTTGATTGTTCACAGTGGACATTAGGTTAAAGACTATTAAAACACTCAAGCGATGGAAAAACTGCAGGAACAGCATTAAATTAAAGACGCTAAACACAGAGAGCAGCATGTGTGTCCTTTCCCCCCACGTCCCAGTACACATGCATGCTCCCATTAACACCACTGTAAATATCCCCATACTCCATTCATCAACACTTTATAGGCAATTAAGCAGCGTGGCTCTCTAATAACTGGGCTGATGGCACCGCTCAGCTACCTCAGTCTGGAACCACACAAATACACACATCACACAACGTTTGTGCACTCCTGTGTGTTTATGATCTATACTGGTCATTTCAGCATTAGCAGCACCATCACAGGTATCAAGTTTTAGGATGCTTGAAAGCTTTTCTCTGTTCAATTACCTGGGTCATAAAAACCTAAACGCATGTTCTGACAAAAGGGTAAATCAGTCTAATTAACTTCATGTCTCTGTTGCATTTTGTGTTGTGAATTTACCAGCCGGGACAGCTTTGCGTGCTAACCTCAGACCTGAACTTGTAAGAGCTTTACTAATGTTTGAGCAAGGATTCACACCAACATGGATGTTTTATAGATATCTGCTGTTATTCTGGTTAAAAATATTAGATTGTTTCTGTGAGATGTCCCCAGCCAGGCGTATACAGCTAGCTGTTGCTATTTGCTGCTAGCCAGCTAGTTGCTACTGCTAAAGCTAGTTGCTACAGCGACCTGTTTAAATAGCTACTGCAGCTAATTATTTCTACAGCTAGTTGCTCCAGTAGCTACTTCTTGCTAGCTGCTACATCTATTTGCTAGTTGCTTTTATAGCTAGTTTAGTCTACAGCTAGTTTTCGCTATGGATAGCTGCTACAGCTAGCTTCTACAGCCAGTTGCTTCTAAAGCTAATTGCTATCTATTTGCTTTTACAGCTTTATGTGTTTGTTCCAACATCTCACTTGTTGCTACGGATAGCTGCCACAGCTAATCGCTACAGCTATTTGAAATTTGCTCCTCAAACAATGAGGATGGGTCAAATGCAGAGATTAATTTCCCCAAGGTGATCAATAAAGGATAAATTATTATTATTATTTGTTACTATAGCTCATTGAGGTAACTGAAATAGCTTCTATAAGACATTAATTGTATTTATTTTTTCAAAGTAACCAACTTTTAATGACTTGAATGGTCCCATTAAACTAAAAGATCATTGTGTGTTTCGTACTTATTGATCAGGACGATGTCAGGAAGCCACACCTTCCCCGAGGGAACACGTAACACCTCAATCCCATCATGCTGCTTGGGTTTCCACGCCAGACGATAATCCGTCCATTCCTGTTAAAAAAAAATTAAAGTGTTTGTACGATTTGAAGAAGTGTGATGAAATACATTAAAAAGATGGAGACAAGAGAGAGAAACAGCAAAGAGCAGCAGGCAGAAACTTTGCTTATTCAGTACAAATGGAACCAATTTGTCATTTCATCATTTTTTATTCTTTTCCCACCACTTTAATTAGAGTCCTCAGGGATGATTTCCCTTCACATTTGCATAAAAATAACACGATTTGCATATGTTTTCACTTTGCTTTACATATTTGTGCTGTGTGGATCATCACAGAGTGCACTGAGCTGCACACGAAGGAGGTCAGGAGTTAATCTACTTTAGATAACAGTGAGAATTTATTCTCTTTGAGGAGAGAGGAATGTACTGGAATGTTCTGAAGCATAAAGAGCAAATGAACTTACCAGGTTCATGACAACCACAGTGCTCATTTCTTCATTTTTCATGTTCTTAAGGAAAATACAAAATAAAATGTTAATAACAGAAACACAAACCAAGACAAGTGAATATAGACCAATACTGCTTTAAATGATAACATGTTCTGGACGTAGCTCACTGATGACAGGCAGCTAATATGTTTTTTCTGTGTATGTGTTTGTTTGTCTGGCTCTCAAAAAGTCTTCACTGGATGTTCATCTACAACCGATTAACTTTAGGAGTCAGCCACACTCAAGATGGCCGCCACAGCTTGTTGACATTAGCAAACACAAAAAAGGCTACAACTCTGTCAATTTTTCAAATATTGAGCTAAGATTTGGCGTCATTGTAGCTGAGGTCCATCACCAACACATACTTCAACACGTACACACCTTGTAAGATATTTCTTTTAAACTTTGGTATTTAGCGCTGGAGTTAATTTTGTCTATCTGTTAGCATAAAATCTCATGAACCACTGGATGGATTTCAATGAAACTCTCAAAAGGTCTTTGTTGGATGAA
The DNA here is from genome assembly GCA_006937965.1 of Callopanchax toddi. Taxonomy (NCBI): domain Eukaryota; kingdom Metazoa; phylum Chordata; class Actinopteri; order Cyprinodontiformes; family Nothobranchiidae; genus Callopanchax; species Callopanchax toddi. The sequence continues at coordinate 393,356 of SSNR01000213.1, forward strand.
CATCTAAAACTGAGTCACGAGTCAACTACATTCAAGATATCCAGCTGATCATTAGCATTATGATCATTAGCAAACAAAAAAATATCTACAACTCAGTCCGTTTTTCAGAAATTAGCTGAGACTCGTCCCCATTGCATACAGGCCATGCCAGACTTTGCATGAGTTATTTTTTTACCATATTGATTCTAACTCTATAATCGTAGAGGCACAGCTTTAAAAAAATGTGAATATTGTGAAAACAGCGTGACAAAAAATTTTGAATTCTGTCACAATATTCACATTTTTGGAGCTGTACCTGAAAAAGGATAAAACTATTGCGTGAAAGGCTGTGTCTTTAATTTTAATGTACGATTTTAAGATATACCTAGTTTGCAAAACATTTTTTCTCTTATGCATTTGGGTAAACTGGACATCAGTTTAGGAGAAAATAGAACTTTCTTCCCAAGTCTTCTTGATTTTTTTAAATGTCTGCAAATTTTTTGTTTGCTACATGGGGGGAAAAAAACGTAATCTTATGCACAGTCACACAGTAATTATGTTCATATCTTTAAAATGCAATGCATTGTGGGATTGTCACATGCTCATGTTATGAAGCAGGAGGGCTGAGCTTCAATCTGCTATTTAAAACACAAAGAGGAATGTCAGTGAGACAGCTGGGAGGGATCAGAGTCATTGAAACTGCAAAACACAAAACACTCCAGCATGTCCCTCAGGGCCAGTTTTATTATAAAACTGCAGTTATCCAGCTGATCAGTTGTAGCCAACTAACAGTTTTTACAAAGTTTCATAAAGAGTCCTGAATGAGCTCCTCTGTGGAGTGAGTCTGACCTTCACTGGAGGTGTGAGGAGCATGGTCACTGCAGCTGTTCAGTAGATGCACGTTATAAAGGTTTAAACAGAAAGGTGGAAACTTAGAGCTCATAAAATGACCTGGTAAGTTTACAGGATGCCAAAAGTGCCAGAACGCATTTAGTGCCACAGTGCATGATGCCACTGTGAGAAGTTATCCATGATTATTCAACAAAATACGCAGTAAATTTAAACTGAATCTATCATCTAAGATCATTTTAAACCTGTTAGTCCAGTCTTATTTATTCACTTTTACTATTATGTCTGTATTTTAAAGTGTGTGTGTGTGTGTGTGTGTGTGTGTGTGTGTGTGTGGGGGGGGGGGGGG
>SSNR01000213.1:394542-406291 GCA_006937965.1 Callopanchax toddi
GGGGGGGGGGGGGGTACTGTTTTTATCTTTTTCTGTTTTAAATCTGTATAGCAATTTGAGTTGCCCCTAGCATGAAGAGTGCTTTATAAATAAACTTTGATTGATTGATTTAAATTTAATTTAATTTAAATATTTCTTGAAACTCTTGGACATCCAGACACAACCGGTGATCGTTTTGGTGAATTATTACTTTTTTTATATTAAATAAAATATTTTTAAAATATCTGCATTTTGTATAGTTTAATATATTTCATTGTTAAATATGATGACTTGTTGACTCATTTAAAAATAACGTCAACTGATCCAGTTTTCTGGGGTTGATTAGTTTGGACTTCCTGTACAGGTTAACCAGGTGTTAAAGTGAAAACGATGCATTCAAGCACAAAAACAAAAGAAGAAATTAAACTATAATTAAAAGGTGAAATATTATGAAGTTTTACTTAAAGTTATTTGATATTGTTGGTAATCAGGGTCACATTTATTTTAAGATTTATCAAAAATGTTTAAATGTTCTCATTTTCTATTAAATATTTACATTTATTTTATTTTAGATGTTCTATTTAATAATATTTTCAATCAGCTGTCGAACTACTTCCTTAACATTTTGTTTATTGAACTGTCCTGATTGGCTGTCAGGTCACTGGTTGCATCATTTCCCAGCAGCTGAATAAAAATACGAGACCTCCGTATCACAGTACAGCTGGTAAATACCAGCAGAGATCTATGCATGGTAGATCTAGCTTAGTCACATTTTGAGAAGCACTTTCACAAAATCCAATGTTTGCATTCATTTCTACTAGAAAACTGGTAAATAATTAAGAAATTAGAGGAGATGAATGATGACAATATCAGCATCTTTAGGGTCTGAAAGCTGAAACAACCCAACTAATTATACAGGTTTCCATATTATCTTATTCACAACAGAAACATAATGGTCTGGATCAGGATTTGCTCACCAGTCCGACGAACGAGGAGAGTATCATCCCCACGCGGACCACCACCCTCTCTTCAGTGCTGCGAGCTGGTCGGACCTTCAGGTTGTATTTGGAGAAGAGACTCTTCATCAGAGCGTGTTCTGATTCAGCAGCACCTGTGTGACACAAAGTCAGGGCTTCTAAACTCCAGTTTTTATTAAAACGGCTGTCAAAATAAAGTTTTACAGCCTTCAGATTACGTTGTGTGTTTTACTGCTGGGTTTATTGATGCTTATATAAACTGGTGGCTTGTAAAATAAACAAAATATTTGCAGAATTTCTTTTCTTGTGTTGAGCAAACCCCATCAGACTGGGACATCGTCCGATTTAAGTCTGAGCCATGATTATCAATCAGAAACGGTGTTACGCCCCCTCTGGGTGAGGGCTGAGCGTCTCCATCTAGTATTTTTTGTGTTTTGTCCCTGAGTGAGGGTTGGATGGAGCGAGAACTGGACCAATGGATTGGTGTCATGATCTGCATCCCTTTGAGTTCTGTTAGGACCGGTTCACACGGCAAGATCTTTAAATTGTCATCCAATTCCAAAACATGAGAGACACCCCCACACACACACACACACACGGTGGTAAAATATCACGGGTGTTGACTGTTTCTGGTCCTGCAGTGTGATAGAAACACATCACACACGAAGCGATTACACCAACGATCGTCCCCAAATCAGACAGGAAATCTAGCAAATCTCAAGGTCAAACGTTATTTTGGAGTAACCGAACATGACAGCGTTTATTTAATTATAAACAACAACGGTACTTGTATTGGTTGCCACGTATAACGGAGAATATAAACAGCTGCTCTGATGTGGGATTCCCCTCAATCTGTGCAGCTTGTGTCTGTCACCTCGCTCTCTGATTGGCTACACGTCACATTCCACAGGTTACATATCAGCCCAGGTCAATCCAACATGTTGGATTTCCCTGATTTGTGATCCGAGTGCCGTACCGACTGGACCAGAGCACTCTGAACTCACCACATGACAGGAATACCTGATAAGATGATCTTTAGAGCAGTACGGTAATCAGGGGCATCCAGTTAGAGAAAAGGGGCAAAAATCAGCGGGATTATCCTCCAGTGTGAACCAGGCTTTGGTTTAGTTTGGTCTCAGGTCTTTCCCTCTGTGTGCTGATCATACTGTTCTCAGTTCCACTGACCACTTAGCCAGCATGTTTAAACCCTTGGTCATGGTTAGATCCTCCTGTTGTTGACTTATAATAATAAATTCACAATATTTGACCCCCTGTAATATTAGAATTCAGTCTAAATCCCAGACCTGGCAGCCCTCTTTAATGTCAGACATCTTAAATTCCTCTCTGCAGGTCTTCAAAGATCTCTTTTATTCAAACTGAAACGTCTCATTGCCTTTTCACACACAAACCATATTTAATTTGCAACCCTTTCCTCCTGGGTGTTGGAAGGTTAGAAGCATTTATAATCAGTGGCACCGGTGACGCTGCATCCATCACGTCTTGCTGTGACTCGAGCAGAATCTGACCTGACAGGAATAGATGACGACAATCACCCAGCAAGGCACCCCCATTAGCAAAGCACAGAGAAGCATGGCTGCCGACGGGCCAGAGACAGGACAGGAGGAGGCTTCAGAGACGGAAGGTATTCTACCTCATAGTTCAGATGACTGACCGGACTAAAACATACGCTCTGTCGAGGTAAATCAACAGCAGCAGCTCCTGCCGTGCTCGGTGACCGACTGAGCATTTTGCTTTCTTCCCATTACTCTGGAGAGGACACACTCTGATGGCGTCTCACCTCTTGTTAGCTCACTAAACTCAACTGAATGCACAGAGAAGCAATAAAAATGATTCAGAAATCGACACTGGCAGCAATAAAGCTCAATATAAACGACTTCAGTGTCAGTGTACCTTACGGGCCGAGCGCTCTTCCACCAGAGCTCAGTCATCAAATCAACAGTCTGAAGACAGGCATCGATTCCTCTAAATAAAACAATATCACTCAGCTGACAATCATTCTACACGGTTTTTATTAGATGTTATGATGTAGCAACATGTCTCTTTAAAATCACTGGCGTATATCATCCTCTCCATTTAAATTTGTATACTTTTAGACATTTTCATCCCTATTTTTCCCCCCAACTTTTTAGAGATAATAGTATGTGTATTTGTTTGGTGATTCCAGTAGTTCACACAGTCCTAGCATGTTTAGATGGTTCTCACATCACACCTGGTTTGACTCAATAAGAGGTTCCTGTAGAACTTGAGGAAATGCTGAAGATGTAATTTAATAAAAGATTCAGGTGTGTTTGATGAGGATTAATAGTAGAACTTGTAGGACAGCGGCCCTAAGGACCTGGGTTTGAAACAAAAAATATCAATTTTACTACAATATTTTTAAAAAATTCTAACCAACCATAGTGCAGAATAAACCATGATGCTAAATGCTAAATAAAAATAGCATGCTAGTTAGCATGTGGTGGTCACTCTGTCAAAAAATATTATTTATCTTTTTAACTGGTTATATAAAAATGAATCATAATAACACAAAGTATGTGTTATTGTTGCATTAAAGACTCACAATGCCTAATCATTTTAGCATTTCAAAATACAAATGCTAACATACTTGCCAATGGTGCATTTCATTTGAACTCAGAAAAAAATCTAAATAATTTAAAAGTCAGAATTCTAATTCAGAAGATCAGAGGTTTCTAAACAGCCCAGATCTCAAAATCCAACATGGCTGCCTCAAGCATGAAAACTAGTCCTAGCTGCAGAAGTAAACTTTTAATTTCCTCATCCATTGATTTGTATTTTAGTAATTTCATCATACCCATAGTTCAACCACGACTGGTTAACTATAGTGTTTGAATGCATGTAAATACACTGAAATTAGCTTGTATTGCTAATGGTAGTTAGCCTGATCAGTGCTGGTTTCCTGACTTACAAACAGAACACAGCTGAGGTGGACGTGACATCACTCCCAGACTTTAGTTTCACCTCTGAGGTGAATGGAATGCAGCATTTAGTAAACATATCGGCATGCTAGAATTAGCATGTACACTAATGTTAGCAGTTAGCTTCTATCAGGCTAATGATGAACGGAGATGTTACAGTTTGAAACAAACAGTAAATCAGTCACAAAAGACTCAATGGGTGAATCTCCAGAGAACTCCAACTATAATAAAACATTATCGTCTTCTTCAGGATGTTATTAGTCTTTTGGTTGTTTTTTGTTGTTTCAGGATGCAATATAATTTATGCTAACGGTATATTTTTGTATTTTCCATCATGTCCAACTGACATTAGCTTTTATGGTTTGTTTGAGGAAAATTATTACATTAAAGCAACATGATCATACAATCGCACTAAAGTAAAAGATTGTTCTAGTTTCCATAATTAACTAAATGATCTCATTAAGTTTCCATAAGACCCTGAGCTGTTGTCCAGAAACACAGGGTTTCATTTGAACTTGGTACTTTTCACTACATGTCATTATGTTTGGAGCACTATGATTCTATGATATTTTGGTCTATGCATGGCTGACATTCCCACTGGATATATTGTTTCAGCTGGTGCCTTACCTCCTAATGTACTCAGGCTGTATAAGCAGCACACCAGCAGGAACGTGTCCACGCTCTTCATGGTGGCTGTTGAACCAAACTTCCTCGAAACAGATCCTCAAAGTGGTTTATCCAACTTCTTTAGATGAGTCCTTTGCCTTGGCATGGAGAAAAGATCCAACTGCTCAACGCAATTTTGGTTTGGCCCGTTTGAACTGTTGTTGTCTGTCAGTCAGAGCAGCCGGGCCAACTGCTAGGTACTCCGATTACACCAAGGAGGGGGGTGGACTTGAGGGGTTGCATGTGTGAATCAGGCATGTGATGTGATGGTTTACAATACAAGCTTCAGGTAATTGATGTTCACCAAGGTGGCGGGAAGTGGTTTGTGTCCACATATGTATATACCAGTAGTGGAATTTGATCTCTGCATTAGACCCCTTCCTGTGGAGCAGAGGGCAGTCAGGGTCCAGTGTCTGGCCTAAGGATACTTCAGTACATGGCTCGGACCTGGGATTGAACCTGGAGACTGGTTGGGGTCACGAGTCTCTGCCACTGTCATTTTGGGGTCAGAAGCCACAATGTTTGGGAACCACTGATCCAGACTACCAGATGTAGAACTTATTGGATAACTAATTGCCTGTGAGACAATAAATCTCAGTATTTTTAAAAACTGGTATTGACTTTTAACTAGCTTTGGTTCCTGTGTGTGTGTAAATCTCACTTCTAATTGGCCCTAAATGCTTCTTCTCTTTCCTGCATACGTCACCCCTCTGTTCATTGAGCTCCAGGCTACCTTTAGCTGCCCGCATCAAATTCAAGTCGCTAACACTAGCATATGTGGCAAGCAGGGGGCGCTATACAGAAAGGCATTACACCTAGGAGCTCTGCATTTATCTTTTAAAAATCAAATAAAAACAACGGCACCTGGGGACTTTCACCCCAGGAAATACTATTTCAGTCTCCACTCATAACAGGCACATAGAAGTTCAGAAACCATGGTGTCCATCCATAAAACACATTTATTGACATAAAAACACAATTAAAACAAATTAAAATGAATAAAACTACTACAGTGGGGACTTAACAGTGGGCCAGGGCCAGCTGGAGCAGCAGCACCTCCACCAGTTCACCCACGCAGAACACAAAACACACAGTGAAATAACCAAAACCAAGCCTGCGCACACCTCAAGTCCTCCTCTCCCTCTGGCTCCCAGCCCAGAGGAGCCGACACAGGGCGGACCACCGCGCTCCGCGGGGAGCTACTCTTCATGCAGAAGAGTCCCATATAGGGGTCTGTCCTCCACCTGGAGCGATGCCGACCGCTTCGCCAAGCGGAGCAACAGGGTTGGTTTTCGCTGTTCCTGAAGCAGCACCAGGAGGGCTGGGGCGACCCCAAACCCCCCTCCCCTCCGGCCGGTGCTGTGGGTAACTGTTAGACGACAAATGTTACAATATGCAGACCCAGTCAGTGATTTCTCTACCTCTCTTCTGACTGGACTTTTATAGGAGGCTACACACCTGAGGCCGATTGAGCCAATCAGGTCAAATATGGCAGTGAACAGAGTGGGTTGACTTCGTCCTGCCACAAATACAAAAGCCGCGTCTCAATACTCGCACTTCCACCCTTGCGCCCCTCAGTTGCGCGTTCCAGCGGAGGTGCGCGAGAGTTTAGGTTGTCCCGATTCCCCTGGCTGTAGAATCCGGACCTTGGCCCCGCCCCCTTTTCCACCCCCGCTACGCACTTTGCCGAAGTCCGCATGGGTGCACACTTCAGCGAAGGGTATTACCCATAATTCCAAGCGCACTTCATTGAAGACCGTAGGGTGGAAGTGCGAGTATTGAGACGCGGCCTGAAAGGAACAGCTCCCATCTACTTCAATCCTTTTGCTAAGGCTTACATCACGGCTCGGTCACTCCGGTCATCAAAGGACTGTCAGCTAGCAGAGCTACACCACACTGGGACAGTCCAGACTCTTCTCGTGTGTCGTTCCACGATGGTGGAATGACCTACCAAGCTACCAGAACAGGGGCGTCCCTGTCTGTCTTCAAGAAACTCCTAAAGACCCAGCTCTACAGAGAACATGGTCTAGAATAGCACCTACCTTCCCCTACTCCTCTGTACTCTCTTTATGCACTTCACTCTATCCTGTGCTCTTTTCCCTCATGGTCACCTTAGAGACTAGTGTTCGACCGTTTAGTGTTAATGTCAGGGTTAGTTTGTTAGCCCTGATGGAAACTCTTTGTCACAATATCGGTCACTTTGAATAAAAGCGTCTGCTAAATACATAAACATCCTGTGATGACGTTCCTAATGCCCAGGGGAGGATTAAGGTGCACTGGGGCCCCTAGGCTACACTTGTTCAGGGGCCCCCTAGTCTGTGACCCGAAACTTTGACCGCTACCGATTGTTCCAATCGCTTGTGTGTGTGTGTGTATGTATATATATATATATATATATATATATATATATATATATATATATATATATATAGATATATGATTATTATTTATTTATTTGGTTACTCAATCAGTGTTGCTTATGATTTTGTGGACCAATACAGTTTAAGAATATTCTTGCATGTACATTTAAATAAAATCATATATTTCAGGGTTTTTCCTGCTCAAATAGAGGCAGAGGTGGTACTAACCTGACCATTTTGACTGACGGAAAAAAAAAATCCGGTCATAATCTATTTTTACCTGTCACTTATTAATTTAGAAATTATAATAATGACATTTTCGGAAGCATTATTTCATTCCTTGTAAAAACAATATTGTAATCGTTCCTTGACCTTTCCTCCTCCACTGCAGTTTGGAGAACCTGATGTTTAATGAAGCTGCAGAACAGAAAATCGTGGTTCTGAAGGTTCAGCTCAGTTGATCTGCACACCAGGTCCAGTTCAGCTCATAAATCCAGACTGATCTAGAGAATAAACCAGCTGATCACAAAGTCTTCATCTGAAGAACTCTAATAACTCTCCCCGTCTGAGGACTGGCGCAGCGCATGAGCGCATCCACGCGATCGCCTCCGATGTCTGTTCAGTTCATAAATCCAGACTGATCTAGAAAATAAACCAACTTGGTTCAACGCTCTGGGAGTTCTCGTTCTCTGAACCGCTGAGCTCCAGGACGGCTCTGGCGTTCCACGTCCAGAATCCGGAGCGCTGCGCATTTACGCAGGAGTCCCTCTGACCGGCTGCTGCCACTCGCCAATACAGCGCGGTCTGATGGCGCGCGCGCACACACACACACACACACAAACACACACACACACACACACACACACACACACACACAGGTGTGTGATTTTAATCCATCAAATGACCGAAAATGACGAAAAACGATCAGCTAGCGTCGCAAAAACCAGGTGGACCCGCTACGTCGGTACCACCGGTACTTCATAAATCCTGGAACCATAACATTTGTTTTAGTACCAACTTGGTACGAAAGAACTGGGGATTTTGACAACACTACTACTGGATACAAAAAACCAAAAACAATATTTACCTGTTTGCTGCAACTGCATAACATCCACACAGCTGCGGGCAGAGTGAAATCAGCTGGAGGCGGCCGCTATGCAAATTTGAAAAAACCTGCTGACCAATGGGGGCCCCCAGACACACGGGGCCCCTAGGCTTCAGCCATACCTAGCCTGTGCATTAATCCGGGCCTGCTAATGCCCACTCTACAGCTACTGTCATCCTTAAACCACTAGTTAGTTCCCTTTAAAATCTGATTAATTTAATGATAAACACAATTAAATGGAAGTTCATATTTGGCTTTTTATAAGAAAAACCAACATTCTACCTGACCAGATAGAGGTGCTCCAGCAGCAATCCTTCTCAGATTCACTTCCAGTAGATCAAACCAGTTACCTGCCAGAGGCTGCTTTATTTTCTCAAGTCCCATGAGCTAACCCATCCCTCTTCCCTTCCATACATCCTCCACTCATCTTTTCATGCCACTCTGCTCTCACATTTATCTTTCAGCGATCCACACAACCCTAATTTACGATCCACTGTCAGTGCCATTTGGCCCGTCGCCAATTTAATTACCAAAGGAGCTAACTAACAGCAGCTAGCAGCCAGCATCACGTCACACGTCGTATGTGGTCAAGAGGGAGCATGTAAAAACGCTGCTGGCAGTTTCTCAGGTTAACCGTTTCATTTAATAATTCATGGAGGTAAATTGGATTAAATGTTTACCCATGATAGCTTTATTTAATGGCATTAGTAAGTGATGATGTGAGCTAAATTAGAGCAGTCGGGTTACACTGAATGTACTGTAAACATAGAATTAGACCAGATATAAATAGCTAGAACAGTAACATATAAAAAATAAACCATGTATTCTTTAAGTTCACAAAAAAAGACAACAGAACTTCTTTATTTCTTTGAAGTCAATTTACTTTTTGTTAGAAGTTAATCAAGTGTATACATCACTCCCTCAATCCTCCGTCCTTGTGGTTGTTCTGGTCCATATGAGGGACGTGTTTAAGGTGTGGACTGCTGTGAAACTGGGTCTAAGACGACCTCTTTTACTCCTCTCTAACCAGCAGTTTTCTTTGTTCAAATAATAACAATCCTGTCCTCAAAACCTGAAGATACAGTATCAGCTGACATCTGACTCATGAGGCCGTCCTGTGTCGAGCCATGTGTTTAGTTGTCTTTTGGTTTGTTCTATGTGTTGGAGCACTGATTAGAATCCTGCTATCTTTTGTTTAAAGGCATACTATGCAGTTTTGGCTTGTTTTTAGCACCCCCTAGTGTTCGTTTTAAGTCACTGTCATAAAAACGTTAGCATTGTCTTTGCTCAGAAACACCTAAATCTACCTGTTGAAATGTCTCCTCAGCCTTCATTGCTTTCTACTGGAGCGGTTCATCACTCATTCAAAGAAATCAGCTGTGTTCAAGCAGGGAGAGATAGAAAAATAGCAGGAATCATGAGCTAAAAACACTCTGGAGCTAGCATAACAGTTAGTCACATTGGGTTAGCCTAACCCTCGTGAGATACGTGACTTTGTGAGACTTCAGGGCACCGGACCAGAGACCAGTGGCGGTTCTAGACCAACATTAGAGGGGGAGCCAGCTGCTTTTTTAGAGGGGCACAATCTAAAACACTCAGCACTTAGCAGGGGCCACAGGGGGGCCAAGCTTAATGTCAGGGGGCCCTGCCCCCTTCTAGAACCTCCCCTGCCAGAGACTCAGAAGTTGCAAACGTGGTATTCTGGATCCAAGCAGCAGATGGGGCTGAGTGACTTTTCATTAACCCTGTAAAGGGTCATATTAGCACATAGCTCAAGGAAAAGATGTTAAAACATGACGTAGTGTGTCCTTAAGACATCTCCTTGGGTGAGAAGCAAAATGTCTTCAAGTAAGTAAAGGTGTCCATTTATCTTATCAGGGACACCATGCCCTGGACGACTGAGAAGATACATATTGTTATTATGGTTTTATACTGCTACATGTTGTAGAAATGCATCAGGAAATCTTTGTAGATATGAGACATAAAAAAGATCTCTTTGACTAAATGAGCAACAAATTCTCTGAATCTGATTGGTTGATTGTTTTTTTTAAATTTAATCACAAGACTGCGTTTTAGTTTTAAAAAATTGAGTTTATTTTACCAGCATATTCAATAAAAAACTGCTTAATTACTAATACTTTGTACTTAATTAACACATTGAAGAAACAATGTTATTTAATAAAGCTTTTATAATAAAAATTTGATTTGTAGTTTTTATTTGTTTGTCCTCAAATTAATAAAAATCTGAAAATCTCGTCTCGTCTTCTTCCGCTTATCCGGGTCCGGCTCGCGGGGGCAGCATCCCAATTAGGGAGTTCCAGACGGTCTTCTCCCCAGCCACTTCTACCAGCTCCTCCAGCAGGATCCCAAGGCGCTCCAGGGCCAAACCAGAGATATATTTTCTCCAGCGTGTCCTGGGTCGACCCGGGGGCCTCCTGCCGGCAGGACATGCCTGAAACACCTCCCTGGGGAGGCGTCCAGGGGGCATCCTAACAAGATGCCCGAACCATCTCAACTGGCTCCTTTTGACATGGAGGAGCAGCGGTTCTACTCCGAGTCTCTCCCGAATGTCTGAGCTCCTCACCCTATCCCTAAGGCTGAGCCCGGCCACCCTGCGGAGAAAACTCATTTCGGCCGCTTGTATCCGCGATCTCGTTCTTTCGGTCATTACCCAGAGCTCATGACCATAGGTGAGGATTGGGAGGTAGATCGATCGGTAAATCGAGAGCCTTACTTTACGGCTCAGCTCCTTCTTCACCACAACAGACCGGTTCAGCGTCCGCATCACTGCAGACGCTGCCCCAATCCGCCTGTCGATCTCCCGCTCCCTCCTTCCCTCACTCGTGAACAAGACCCCGAGATACTTGAACTCCTCCACTTGAGGCAGGACCTCTCTCCTGACCTGGAGTTGGCAATCCACCTTTTCCGAGCGAGAACCATGGCCTCAGACTTGGAGGTGCTGATCCTCATCTCAGACGCTTCACACTCGGCTGCGAACCTCCCCAGCAAGAGCTGTAGGTCAGAGCCTGATGAAGCTAGGAGGACCACATCATCCGCAAAAAGCAGAGACGAGATTCTCCTGTCACCAAACTCCACCCCCTCCACACCACGGCTGCTCCTAGAAATCCTGTCCATAAAGGTTATGAACAGGACCGGTGACAAAGGGCAGCCCTGGCGGAGTCCAACCCTCACTGGGAACAGGTCCGACTTACTGCCGGCTATGCGGACCAGACTCACACTCCTCTGGTACAGGGACTGAATGGCCCTTAACAAAAGACCATCCACTCCGTACTCCTGGAGCGCCCCCCACAGGGTGCCCCTGGGGACACGGTCATAAGCCTTCTCCAAATCCACAAAACACATGTGGATTGGTTGGGCAAACTCCCATGACCCCTCCATCACCCTAGCGAGGGTAAAGAGCTGGTCCACAGTTCCACGGCCAGGACGAAAACCACATTGCTCCTCCTCTATCTGAGGTTCAACTATCGACCGGACCCTCCTCTCCAGGACCCTGGAGTAGACCTTACCAGGGAGGCTGAGGAGTGTGATCCCCCTATAGTTGGAACACACCCTCTGGTCCCCCTTCTTAAAAATGGGAACCACCACCCCGGTCTGCCACTCCACAGGAACTGCCCCTGATGACCACGCAATGTTGCAGAGACGTGTCAACCACGACAGTCCTAAGTCCAAAAAATCTGAAAATAA
>SSNR01000213.1:407330-458248 GCA_006937965.1 Callopanchax toddi
AGAGCTGTAGGTCAGAGCCTGATGAAGCTAGGAGGACCACATCATCCGCAAAAAGCAGAGACGAGATTCTCCTGTCACCAAACTCCACCCCCTCCACACCACGGCTGCTCCTAGAAATCCTGTCCATAAAGGTTATGAACAGGACCGGTGACAAAGGGCAGCCCTGGCGGAGTCCAACCCTCACTGGGAACAGGTCCGACTTACTGCCGGCTATGCGGACCAGACTCACACTCCTCTGGTACAGGGACTGAATGGCCCTTAACAAAAGACCATCCACTCCGTACTCCTGGAGCGCCCCCCACAGGGTGCCCCTGGGGACACGGTCATAAGCCTTCTCCAAATCCACAAAACACATGTGGATTGGTTGGGCAAACTCCCATGACCCCTCCATCACCCTAGCGAGGGTAAAGAGCTGGTCCACAGTTCCACGACCAGGACGAAAACCACATTGCTCCTCTTCTATCTGAGGTTCAACTATCGACCGGACCCTCCTCTCCAGGACCCTGGAGTAGACCTTACCAGGGAGGCTGAGGAGTGTGATCCCCCTATAGTTGGAACACACCCTCTGGTCCCCCTTCTTAAAAATGGGAACCACCACCCCGGTCTGCCACTCCACAGGAACTGCCCCTGATGACCACGCAATGTTGCAGAGACGTGTCAACCACGACAGTCCTAAGTCCAAAAAATCTGAAAATAAACATTAAAAAAAAAAAATCAAAAATCTGCTGGAAGATGAAATTCTACCCATTTAAAATGCAACTGAGGGCCACAAAAAAATGACTCCAGGGCTGTGCAGGTGGCCCCCGGGCCGGGCCACACGCTGGACATGCCTGGTCTACATGAAGGGGGCGGGACTTAAAGCTCATACTGGAACCAGCCACTAGAGGGCGCTTTAGTTTTGTTTTCTGTGCCTGGTTGGTTGTGTTCATCAGGAATGACATCATCAACACCCAGAAAAACTCAAGACACCGGAGTTACAATCATACAAATATATTATTGTTTTATTCAATTATATCCAATAATACATTTCCTTTGACTTTGTGTAAGTTATTATAGAAATAAATACAGATCATATTGCAAATGCAGAGTCTGGGGTGACGGTGAGATGTTGGGAGGGAGAAGATTAAGTGGTTTAAGGAGTAAATATTGGGTCAACACGGTTTCTCAGTGGGTGTCCGGTAAATGATCGGCGCATGCAGGTGTGTAGTCCCTCCCATCTGTGATCCACTTCCTGGTTCTAGTCTCTGTTCTATCCCCTGTTAGCTCCTTGTTTGATCCATAGATTTGAATGGCAGAGAGTAGTTGTGTTATTCCACTTCACCGGCAGCAGGGGGAGTCCCCCCCCGCCATGTCTGCATGGATATACCGATATAGAGGGATACATAGATATATTTTTTGCCCCGTTGGAATACAAAAATAGTCTCATTGTGGCTCTAGTAACTGGAAGACTGAAGCAACGTTTTTGCATTTGGAAGACAGGAAAGAAAAAAGATTTCCTCAAAGTCGTCCTGGAAGACTCAGAAAGCTGAAGCATCGGTCCATTTCAAATAAAAACAAAGACTCAGTGACGGACAACACAGGAGGTGTGTGTGTGTGTTGAAGAGGGAGACAGGCAGGCAGCTAACGAGCCTGTTAAAATACAGATAAGAGGTCAGAGGTCATTCTGAGATTGGCAGGTAAAGCAAAACGAAGAGGTTTGATGCACACACGTCCCACAATATGACAGAGAGAGACACTGATGAAGCACTAAATAAAACAACAGACACCAGGGTCACATGACCTCAGATCAGTTATTTCAGATCATGCAGAGGAAAATAAGCAGGTAAAGAAACGACGTCCCCATTAGAACGCGTTAGAGGTGAAGTCCCTCAGTGTAAAGCCGGTATCTCAGGGGGAGTTTACTAACGTTCACCAGGGGTTTCACTTTTCTCACTGGGTCTTCATCTCGTGTTGCTGGAATCTGGAATCTGTTTGGAGAATTTTGCATTTGGGTTTTTCAGGGTTTTAGAATCTTCAGCTCAATGTTTTAAAGTCAGAAATGTGAGACAAACTTAGAAGAGTCTGGTGACGTACACAGTATGAGGCCGAGTCACAACTGGAGACATAAAAGGGCTAATCTGACATTATGAGAGCAAAAAAAATTAGAATGGTGAACAAATGAGAACACCTTGTGACTGAACTGCAATTAGAAAACTTGTACATTTGAACAAAAGTGAAAAGCATCAAATTCCCTGGTATTTAAAGGGTTATTCCAACAAAAAGTAATTTTTTTCCCGTCTATTGTCACATTCCTCATAGTTAGATAAGTGGTCAAAAACAATTAGTAACCAGCAAAGCTGTTTTCCTGATCCGGTAGCACTACTTTAGCATTAGCTTAGCGTAAAACACTGTAAGTGAATGGTAACAACTAGCATTGTGAGAAAAAAGTCCTTAAAACTCACTCAGTAGTGATACTAATGGTACTAATTCTGCCTAGTGACCTCAGTAAACATATCGACTGTTAGTGAAAATAAAAAGTAACACGAAGGAATTACAGGTACTATTTTAGACTGGGGACTACTTTATGACAAAGAACTGCTGTAAGCCTCCGCTGAACAGCACAAGGACACAACACAGCGGCTCCAAAGACACCTATGTCCGTAAATACAAATACTGGCTACTAGGCTAAACCCGGTAATGATTTTTGAAGATATTCGCTGCTGGTCAGCGGAGGCTTACAGCTGTTCTTTGTCATAAAGTAGTACCCAGTCTAAAATAGTACCTGTAATTCCTTTGTGTTACTTTTTATTTTCACTAACAGTCGATATGTTTACTGAGGTCACTATCAGAATTAGTATCACTACTGAGTGAGTTTTAAGGACTTTTTTCTCACAATGCTAGTTGTTACCATTCACTTACAGTGTTTTACGCTAAGCTAAAGCTAAAGGAGTACTGCTGGATCAGGAAAACAACTGAGTTGGTTATTAATATTTTTTGCCCACTGATCTAACTACAAGGAATATGACAATAGACAAAAAAAATCACTTTCTGGTGGAGTATCCCTTTAACGATTGTTTTCTAGTCCCTTTAAAATAAGTTCTAGTCCATCATCAGCAACAAGAGCAGTATCTTTAATGATGCTGCTGGATTTAGTCAGGTTTACTGGAGCTCACAGGTCAGCTTTTTAGAAGAAGTCAGTGATGGTTTGTGCTTCTATTTACCAGGAAATTAAATTAAAAGAAAAAACCTGGATAATAAAAGTCAAACACTTTGGACTGGACTGAAAGTCTAGTACCTGTTGTGTCCTCCCAGTGAGGTTCTGGCTTTATAAAGGTCACTCTGGTCAGCAGCAGAAACAAAAAGAGAGAGCCTAAAAAAATAAAGAAAACAACAAAATCCTTTGTATCAGACATGAAGTGGGTCTGTTGCTACACAGGAAGTGACATCAGGCGCTCTGGACTCCAGTATAAAAGCACCTTAATGAAGGGGCTCAACAGAAGCCTGTCTGAGGGAAGCTTCACTCGTTTGTCAGAGTCTCTCTCTTCCTCCCTCTCTTTTTTGTGTTTTCTGCTGCATTGCAGATGTGGCGAAGGGACTCCACCTCGACGGGAACGCACACTCACTCACACACACACACACACACACACACACACACACACACACACACACACACACACACACACACACACACACACACACACTCCCAACAGCCACCTCACACACCAGAAGGGACAAAGTGTTAGAAAAATCAAAAGCTGTAATAAAACACACGATTGGTTTGGGTGTTAAAGCCTCTCTCTCTCTCTCTCTCTCTCTCTCTCTCTCTCTCCTCGCGCCCTCCCAGATCATGTGGCTGCACCTTGTTAATGAAGTTTATTGCTTTCTGCTCAAGGACTCGTGCACATCGATTTGGTCTTTGATTTTTGTTGTCTTTCACACACACTCTCCACTTTTCCTGTCTCTTCCTGGTTACACATATTCAGTCATGATTAAACAAAGATTA
This sequence comes from Callopanchax toddi, assembly GCA_006937965.1. NCBI lineage: Eukaryota > Metazoa > Chordata > Actinopteri > Cyprinodontiformes > Nothobranchiidae > Callopanchax > Callopanchax toddi. The sequence continues at coordinate 411,313 of SSNR01000213.1, forward strand.
ATAACTAAAATGAAGATAGTTCCCTCACACATTCATTCCAGGTTAGAGAGAAGTTTGTAGAAAAAGGAAGTGACTTCCTTCGAGTCCTTCGCAGCCCTACGTGGCCCCTCTGCAGCTGTAATTCGCTCGGTAAGCAGGGAGGGCCCTGACTCGAGAGAACCGGGAGTGAAGGGAGTCCCCGGGGAGAGGAGAGAGCGGCTGAATCAGATATACATCATTTAACACGTCCACAGACATCGCTCCCGTCTCAAACGAATAACACCGAACTCTCCAACAGGCCAGTGTTTAACAAATTCAGACAATTTAACAAAGATAATGTGCTCAAGTAGACTAAAACACTAAAGAGGCCTTTCAGTGTTTAGAGCAGTGGCCAAAAACAGGCTACATTTATTAAATAGATGTTGACATATCCTCTCTTCCTCTATTTATCACTTTAATTGATGCATCATTTAACCTTAAATTAATATGTTGACTTTTTTTTTAGTTTTGTTGAGCAGTTATTTGCAGTCAGTGTCTTACCTGCAGTAAACCTGAGACATCTGTTTGGAGGATTGAGGAGAAAGTCTGAATCAAGCTAACAGCGAATCAGAGTAGGGCCATTCTAAAGCTTTTTACTACAAAACAACCTAACTCTAAACGTTCCTACTAGTCTGAGCAACCTGCACCCCATCACTTGAGACAGTTAATAATGTTTTCACTGCATTTAATGTTGCATTTCATTTGTCATTGGAAGTAGGAAAATCCGAGTTCCGAGTTGAAAAAAATCAATTGGAACGCCCTCTGAAGCCGGACTTCCCACTCGGAAAGTCTGAGATTATTTTGAGCCCTGACTTTGGGGAAAAAAGATGGCGGTTCCTTACGAGAACAGTTAAATGGCATGAAAACATGTTTATTTTGCAAGATCTGCTTGTTTGGATGTGTCTAGGTTCAGAATTACTTGTAATGCTTTGTATCTTCTGACTCTAAATGAATTCAGTGTTTGCGTGATCAAATTATTTAAAGTCTAAAAGGATGTTTTGAATGTGTGCTGCTAACAAAGGCAACAATGGCAATGTGTTTGTGTGTGAACCAAACACGAGATAAAATACAACTGTAAATTACCTTATACTTTGGTATCCCGACTTTTCCAACTTTGCAAACTGGAATGCTGGTAACTCAGGTGTGACGTCATTCCCAGTTTCGAGTTCCTACCTCCTGTGAGGACAAATTTAATGTACCTTTAGCTCTGACTAGCTGTTAGCATAGTTTTGAATTGCTGTTAGCTTAGTTCTGATTAGCTGATCACTTAGCTCTGATTAGCTGTTCAATTAGCTCTGATTAGCAGTTAAATTAGCACTGATTAGCTGTTCGATTAGCTCTGATTAGCAGTTCAATTAGCTCTGATTAGCAGTTAAATTAGCACTGATTAGCAGTTAAATTAGCTCTGATTAGCTGTTCACTTAGCTCTGATTAGCAGTTAAATTAGCTCTGATTAGCTGTTCACTTAGCTCTGATTAGCTGTTCACTTAGCTCTGATTAGCTGTTCGATTAGCTCTGATTAGCAGTTAAATTAGCTCTGATTAGCTGTTCACTTAGCTCTGATTAGCAGTTAAATTAGCTCTGATTAGCTGTTCACTTAGCTCTGATTAGCTGTTCGATTAGCTCTGATTAGCAGTTCGATTAGCTCTGATTAGCAGTTCGATTAGCTCTGATTAGCAGTTCAATTAGCTCTGATTAGCTGTTCACTTAGCTCTGATTAGCAGTTCAATTAGCTCTGATCAGCTGTTTACTTAGCTGATTAGCAGTTCAATTAGCTCTGATTAGCTGTTCGATTAGCTCTGATTAGCAGTTCAATTAGCTCTGATTAGCTGTTCGATTAGCTCTGATTAGCAGTTCAATTAGCTCTGATTAGCTGTTCGATTAGCTCTGATTAGCAGTTCAATTAGCTCTGATTAGCTGTTCACTTAGCTCTGATTAGCTGTTCAATTAGCTCTGGGTAGCTGTTAGCTTGACTTTGATCAGCTTTTTATCTAGATTCTGATTAGCTGTTAGCTAAACTCTGACTAGCTATTAGCTAGGCTCTGAATAGCTATTAGCATTAATAGGATTACTTGTTAGCTATGCTCTGAATAAGCTGTTAGCTTGACTCTTCCATGAAAACTTCTGATTGGCTCCCCTGAGACTATTCTAACTGCTGTCTGTTGCAGGTGAGATACTAACTACTCTATAATACCACATTAAAATCAATAAACAACTTATTTATTGAAATAATCATTTATTTTAAACCAGTAATATTTTAATAGCCTATGTTTTTTATGTCAAACTGGCTGAAGGCCAATGTGAAAACTCAAAATAACTGTGATGCTTTTATAAAAATCTAAAAAACCTGAGGCAAGTCTTCCATCAGTCTGGGAATAATTTAACAATCTTTTCTTTTATTCTAACGTGACATGAAGATTATCTTCACAGTGATCATAATGCTCCACAGAGAGTCTTTTACAGGTGTTTTATCATCAGTGGAGCGCCCTTTACATGAATGAGATGAGAAAACTCCTATCTGAACTCCGTCTAAAGGTAAACCTTTTTTCTTATTTCTCTACTCTAAATTAACCTCTTAGGCAAAAGCTTTAGCCCTTAGCTGTTCTTCGTTCAATCTTTCGATTCAAATTCTTAAAACAAGTCGTGACACTTAAATAAAAAATATTGCAACATAGATTTCCCAGCCCTTGAAACAGAAGGTAGTGTCACGTTTTGCTGAATTCTTCCATCCTCCAACAGTCCCAGCCAGTCTATTCTTTCCTTACAAGCCAGGGCCTCATTTAATTAAACATTTGAGTAATTACTTAGCAAATAATCGTCAAACACTGGCTGTAGTGATCCATAGGGGCTGGCTGGTCAAACACACCAACCCCAAGGTCTATTTAAATGGTTTAATTAAAGGTTTTAGTGTGAAACCGAGGCTTTAAAGTGTGTAGATTAAATTAACAGATAATGAATTGTTCCTTTTTTGAGTTTAGTGCTCCGTCCGTCTCCTTGTTCCTCACTTATTTAGTTTTCTCTCCTAACAGAACTCGTTTTCTTTACCCAAAGCAGAGGTCTGATTTCCATCTTCAGGTAGCAGGTTGCTTTGCTCCTGATTGGGTTATTAGCTGTTATTATTTACAACTAAAGGTTCTGGGAGCAGGAGATTAAACGTGGAAGGAGAGTCGTGTGAGAGACGCGTCAGAACAGACTCCCTCCTCAGTCTCTTTTTGTTCTGCTCTCCATCACTAATTACCCTCCCTAAAAACGTCCTTCCGCCTCTCTTCTCCTCCTTTTAATGGGTCCATTTTTCTTCCTCCGGATCTTTAATGTCGTCTCATATTCAGTTGGTGAACACATGGGACTCCCCCGTTTCCCACAATGCATTAGCATCACATTAAAAAAACGTAATATAACAAAATGATGGGTTTTTTGTGTTTAACTTTTAAAAAATGACCAAAAACAAAACAAAAAGTATTCTAAGTTGTGACTGAATTTTGTTACAGCTCATTCTAATGAATAAAAAATAAAAAAGTGAATTAGCTAAATGCTATTAGGGGTATTTATTTCATGTCTTGGTTTAAATTGAGCATAAATCATAACCAAAACCACAAAAACATGAGAAGGACTTTGGTTTCTGTTTCCCTCCGCAAAAAAAATACCCCCCAAAACAAAATCTTCTATGTAAACAAAACATGAAAATATATAAATATAGATGTCAGACAGTGCGTATCGACTCATCAGAGGCGAGGTAAAAACTAGATAAAGTGCTGCAACAGCAGCAGATCTATCTCAATTTGTGTGATTTTATCAAATCCTGCATCCTTCAATCCCATCATGCAATTTGATTATGTCCTTTCTTCCACTCTGCAACCCAAACGGAGTGTTTTCTTGCATAAAATGTTTTGCTTTGCAAATTAAGAAATCAAATTTGAACTAAAAAAAGAAAAGAACAATCCTAATGTGTGTGGAATCAGGCTTCAAACATAAACATCTTCCTAACAAGATGGTTCATCCTGGATAAAGCAAAAGTATTTACTATCAGTTCCATGTTGACAACAATATAGGTGGCTGTGAACACTGCTGTCACCATCCCATAATGCATTTTGTCTGTATAAATGATTAAATTAGCGCTAACAGGATTAAAATGAAAGCATGACGTTAGAACTCACAGCTCTTCTCTTCACTCTCATTTATACTGTTTTTACACTAAAAGTCATTTAGTTAAGAGGTTTTTATTAAACAAACTGATTTAAATCGTCTCTGTTTAAACGGCTTTAGGATGCTCTGATGGGAACAGCATCAGTCAGCTGTCGTTGACTTGTTTAAACATAAAGAAACTATTAACAGTCTTTACCTTCAGAAGACAACAGAACAGGGACCTCAGGCTGGAGAATCTGGGAAAAGCTTCAGAATATGGGACAAACCCAATCAACCCTGTGTCATACCAGTTTAAAACGGGACAATTTAACCAACAAATACGAGACAAATCTGTGTTTCCGGGGACGTGTGGCGACCCTACTTAGAGTGGACCGCTAGCGTAGCAGCATGGACGCTGTCGGGTTGAGAAAACAGACAAAAACTAACTGAAACACACATGGTGAAATGAGCAAATTACAGTGCTGTGTGTGTTAGGTGGAAACAAATAGCAGCATTTAGCTTGTAGCTCTTAGCTGGACCGGGTTATGAAAAGTCCTCAGATTCTCTAACTGAGGTCAGTCTGCTGCATCCTGTAGGTGAGACAGGTTTCTAGTACTTAACCTTTAATCCCATTTTTTGTTAGATCTTTCATTTTTTTAAATTGAATTGAATTAAGGATCAATACATTAACAGATGCTACCCGAAGGGAACAATGAAGTCAACTAAATCCTAAGTGAAGTGTCTGGTTTGGGTCCTACTGGTTCAGACGCTTTAAAACCAGAGAAGACTTCATGAGAGGTGTGACCTGGAGACGGAGTGACTCTACATCACCTGCTCTCTTTAGGTTTGTAGCACAGTTTAAATGCAATAATAAGGAAAAAAAAAATCTGATGTTCAGCATTTTTCTGTCAGACAACAATAACATGCTGAGTAAAAGCAGATGCTGGGTGGCCCTGGAGGGTTTGTGCAATGCATGGGCGACCACAGAGGGAAACGCTAGTGCGCTTCGTCTTGTCTCCATCATATCTTCATCATCTCACACACACACACACACACACACACACACACACACTCTACGGTATGAATGTATAAATGCATTTCGGGGCCGTGTAAAGTCGTCGTGAGATAATTTCCTGGAATTATTGGCGTCTAGATTATGCACCTCTGCATGTATGTGTGTGAATGTCAGGGTGTGTGTGTGTGTGTGTGTGCAGAAGGGGCTCTTGGCCCCTCGTTTAAGGGTCGAAAGATTCTGATCAGCCCCAGACTCCATTAACAGAGCCAGAGAGACGGGAGGGGTTTATTGTGCTACAGAGTGGAAAATTGAGTCCATGTCACAAACTAATCAAATCGTGCCAAAGGTGAACGGAAGAAGAGGGAGCACACACTTCTCTGTAAACACACACACACACACACACACACACACACACACACACACGCATGGCTGAGAAATATTCAGGCCATCTTTGAAAGTTGCTGACACACACACAAGACGGGGCAGATGGCAGCAGAGCTAAGAGTCTGCAGTGTGACAGCCCCGCATTAGCATGGCTTTGTGTCGCGCTAACATTAGCAGAAAACCCTTCAGGGAAACGAGAACCCATCTGAGGAGAATGTGCTGCAGAGGGACAGATTTTCTCGCTGCACCCGTCACGGTGGAAACCAGGAAGACCTTGCTGGGAGATGTGGTTGACCGTGTGGGCGTTGCTGACGCTGGCTGGAGGGCGTCCTTCCAGCTGGTGGAGCAGGCGGTGGTGACATGCGTTAAAACAATAGGCCACTGTTCAGCTCTTCATCGAGTTATTGCTTCAACACCTCGGGTTCTGCTAACGCCAGAGGCTGTTCCAGAAGGAGGTGTAGGGCTGGTGTGGAAGAAGGTCTGAGAAGATAACAGGGCGCTTCCCCCTTTGCCAGCTCCGCTCTGCCTGGACGTTTCCTCCTAGTTTCAACTCCAGTAGGTCCATATTCCAGGCAGCGGGTCGAGATTAGCCCCAACAACCTCACACGGGCTAGTGGCCGCTGCCTCACGTCGTCCTCTGCTCCATGTGTTTGAGCGCTAGGAGGTGGACGTTTTGGTTTTGGACTGAGCGTCTTTCTTGCTGTTCTGGAGGACCGGCGAGTCGCTGGAGGTCTTGGGCGTTTTCCTGGGCGGACTCTGTTCTGCGACGTCGTGTAGAGACGGCTCTCTGTACATCGCCACTGGAGAGGGAAAGGAAGAGAAAACAGCTTGTTCAGAGTGAGCAGGTTGGTCGTTAATTACCAAATTAATGTGATTATAAGTAAAAATGAGCTAAAGGTCAAACAGACTGCATTTACACAAAGCCTCTTCAGTCCTACTGACCACTTACAGGCTTTACATTCACTCATTTCTATACTATTTCTAAATCACTGGATACAAGATGTTTGATGTCTGGTCTACAGGATGGAGGAGGCCAGGATTGACCCACCAGTCCACTGCTTCTGAAACCAGTTGCCCCTAAGAGATAATAAAGATCCTTGAACTTGAGATAGTGGCTTTTGCAGAGGGCCACTCATGAAATAATAGATGTCCAACCAGCTAAAACGAAACCAAAACCTCTTAAAGGAACATTCCAGTCATGTTGTTCCTGATGAGCCGTAGTGTCTGGTTAAAGTGGAGGCTGATCAGGTGGAGGGACACCGACTGTAGCCTAGTGACTCTGACATTGTTCTGTTGAAACAAAGCATAAACTAAACTAATAGTCTCGTAATCGTAGAGCGGTGTAAACAGGTGTTCTAATGCACTGGTAGGAGCAAGAGTTCATTAGAATACCTGAAACTGTGCTGCTCATTTGGCACTGATTTGGGTAGATATGAGTATTGCTCCAGTCAGAGAGCTACTTCCTGTTTCTAAAGGCTTGCTTTGAGTGATGTCACCGGGGGGCGTGGTCCTTAGTGTAGAGAAGACCTCACTGTTCCCTCATCAGGGCTCAGACCATCTTCAGTCAGTGTCGCCTCCACCAACCCATCAGGTGGGACATTGAGGCATTCGAACCCCCCCCCCCCCCCCCCCCCCCCCCAGGACATGTCTCCCCAGGGACGCATCAGAAAGTCTGCATCCATCTCCCTCTCCCTCCTTCCTTCACTCGTGAACAAGACCCCCCTCCCCCGACCTGGAGTTGGCATTCCACCTTTTTCCGGTCAAAGAGCGTGACATTTGGAGAGGCTGATTCTCATCTCAGCCGTCATCCCCAGCAACAGCTGAAGGTCATATTCTCTGTTACAGGGACTGAATGGACCTCAGCACGGCCTCCTAGAGCCAGGGTGGCTCTGGGGATACCACCCCCTCCATCAGCCTAGTGAGGGTAAAGAGCTGGACCGCGGTCCCACAAAGTGACCAGACACTAATGCATCTCTTAGCGAGTCTGTAGTACCTTCAATAAGTTTGGGCAGGAAGTGAGCAGCACCCTTGGTCTTCTTGACCCGGTTTCCTTTCATGACCTGTCCGTCCCGGTTGATGCCGATGTACCAGGCCCGTCCCGACTGGGTCTGTCTGTACAGGATGGACGAGTAGGTGACGTAGTAGTTCTCAAACACACACTCCTTGAACTTACACTCGGGCGTGAAGTGTTCCTGCAGGATAACAACACACATGAATCAGCTCAGAGGAGGTTAAACAACACGTTTAGAACGGCTGCTGCTCTTCCCTTCTTTTATTTGTGTTATTAGTTGTAATTTTACTCCCCAGTTCCACCACCTCAGCTGGAAATGGGCTCCACATTTCATCCTGACAGGGTTACAGGAGCATCCACACACATGCACACTGACAAAATGAGTTTTTTGGCGTCAGGTTGCCATAACTCAGGCGGTCCGGTAGAAACAGTGATCAGCCCGGATCCTTAACCTCCTCCGTGGTTTAATAACGCTGCCGTTGGCCTTCAGCTCACATACGTGCACCAACAGCTCTGCATCAGACGTCCCCGCCCTCCTTCCACCACCGTCCTCTCGTCTCAGCTCGCTCATATTCCTCCTCTCCTTCTCCACTTCATTCCCTCCTTTCCTCCGTCATTTGGTAACCTTGTCGAGGAACAAACCAATTTGCAGGATTGATTTGGAGCCTTGATGTGACAAGTGAGCAGAAAAGACCTGAATAAGGAGTTTGCTCTCTCTCTCTCTGAGCCTCTTCCTCCCGTCTCACTCCTTCTCACAGACTTCTATCTTCCCTCTGTCCTTCCTCCTGCAGGCCTTAACGCCTGACCACTGTACCGCACATAAACAAGCTAATTACATCGACTATCGCTCGTTCTTTAATTACACATCCTTTCACTTAGGCAGCCGTTCGTTTAGTGGCCTCTTATTACCTCGGCTCCATTAGTGACGAGTGAAACTCAAACGTCTGCAGAGGTGAAATCAGATTAGCATCATTCAGTGTGTCTGACTGCAGTCCGTATCAACATGGAGGCTTCACTAAACCTACAAAAATCAGAAGGTTAAGTTCAACAAAATCAACCAAACTAATCATCTAAGAAGAGTTTGAACCACCTTCTAGTGTCTGATAGGATACAGAATATTTCCAACAATAGAACAATTTTAACATGCACTTAATACTTTAAGGATTGACTTCACAATAAAGTCTTTAAATGAAAAACTTTTCTTTTACCTAAAGTTTTACTGACAAAGTATAAAAAAAAGTTTGACTGATATAGTAAGTAAGTAAGTAAAGTTTATTTATATAGCACCTTTCACAGAAAAAAATCACAAAGTGCTTCACAGAAAACAGAATCAAACATGATAAAAACAAATAAAATTAATAAAACAAACAAAATTTCATTACAAATCAAAATCATTAAACAACAACAAGAGAACATTAAATAGTTATTTAAAAGCAGTTTTGAATAATCGGGTCTTCAGCTGCTTTTTAAAGGAGTCCAGACTGTCTATACAGCGTAAAACTAAAGGAAGGTCATTCCAAAGTCGCGGTGCAACAGACTGGAAGGAGCGATCACCTCGACTTTTAAATCTGGTCCTTGGAACTGTTAGGAGATTCTGGTCTGTAGACCTGAGAGCTCGGGTTGGAGCGTACGGCTTTATCAGTTCAGTAACATAAAGAGGAGCTTGACCATTGTAGCGCCGGCAAAGGCGTTACTATCTCTGAATTCTGACCTCTGGGATCATCACTACAATAACTCATCTTTTTCCCAATAACTTGGATTAAAATGACTCTTTTATTATGTTGTAACCTGAATCAACATTCTTTCCAGGACCTGGTCGTGTCGGAAGACTCAGAAGACTTTCTTTAGTTAATAATTAAACTTAAAGACTCTTTGATGTCTCATTCTAAAAGGACACTACCTTTAATCCACTGTCCAGTAATGTCTTAATATGATTAATTCATTTTCTTCCAGTATTAATGAATGTTGATGTTGCATCAGTATTATTTCATGTTTCTACTTTTGCTAAAAGGTTAAATCATATTAATAATCCATCTAAGTTTGTCCTGGGATTCTTAATGACGAGAACCACGTGACTTGGTAACTCCTTCCCATTGGGCCACGCGTCCAAAAGTTTCCACTGTCAGGCTTCCTGCCTGGAAGCTCGAGAGTTCTCGTTCAGCCTACAACGAGACAACAGGCCACCGTTTTCTCTGCTACACGGTGGGCCTCGGTGCCGACTGATCCTTGTGGGTCATAGCCCCACCAGTCGATGACATTTCTCCGGCTCGAAGCTAGACACCATCCGTCTGCTTCTGTTCGCCAGCCATGGGGAAAAACCCGTTAGCCTCCTCTCCCAGCCGATCATGGAGCCGCTGAGCCGACTCATCGGACGCCTCCGTGCCTTGGGTGACCTCAACGGCCACCGGGGACAAACCGAGGTCCGTCAGGGTAACACAGCCTACCGACGAGCCTCCACTCCACGCCGAGGTGATCCCGGAGCGGCCTCAGTAGGTATCAACTCCGATCTGGTAAACCTGAGGCTCTTGATAAATAACACTCCTGTCAACTTAGTCTCAGCTCCCCTCATAACTAGCTCCAGACTCCCTAGATATATTTTATATCTCACGGGCTCTCGTCATTAACTCTCAGCTTAATAACATCAGAAGAACTCCTTAAGATGCAACCGTCTACCTCATATCTGTCTGTTCGTTCAATCTGTTTACTTAATAAAATAAGTGTAGTCTAAGTCTGCTTCTGGGTTATAACTTCCAGGTATAACGTACGTAGGTCTTCACTTTGAATGAAAGGAACCTAGAGGATCCTGCATAACACTTAGTTTAGTGAAGGTAGCTTAGCATCGCTCAGCGTAAAACCGACAAAACTAACCTAATGATCTTGCAGAAGTGTGTTCGTATTATAACAATAAAAACAGGTTATATTACGCTACACCATGTAGGGCCCTGAAAGTTAGAGTCAGGATTTTAAAATGAACTCTACATTTAACAGGTAACCAGTGCAGAGACTTCAGAATAGGAGTGATGTGATCTTTTCTGTTTGCTCCAGTGAGGAGCCTCGCTGCAGAGTTCTGGACCAGCTGAAGGCCATAAAGGGCTTTTTGGTTCAAACATGTGAAAAGTGTGTTACAGTAATCTAGACGGGAGGAGATAAAAGCATGAAGAACCATTTCCAGTTCAGGTTTTGACACCAACTTTCTCAGTTTGGAAATATTTCTCAGATGATAAAAACAGTTTCTGACCAGCTGTTTTGAGTGACCTTCAAGAGACATTGATTGGTTGAAAATAACACCCAGATTCCTCAGGTTTGACTTTACAGCAGAACTTAAATGTCCAATCTGTTGACTGATCAGGGAGACCATCCTATCAGGGGCAACAATCAGACATTCAGTCTTTTCAGGGTTTAACTGAAGGAAGTTATTTTCTAACCAGTTAGTAATAGCTGACAGACACTCCAGTAGTTCAGACAGTTTGTAGAACTCTGAGTCCTTGAAGGAGCAGTACAGCTGAATGTCATCTGCATAAAGGTGGTAGGAGACATTGTGACATCTACTAATGATCTGTCCAAGAGGATGGATATATAGTAAAAACAGGAGTGGACCCAGAACAGAGCCTTGGGGTACCCCACAGAACAGATCTGTAGTATCTGACATGATGTTGTTTATATGGACACTGAAACTTCTGTTTGAGAGGTACGATCGGAACCAGTCTAAAACTGTTCCAGAGATCCCCACCAGGTCACGGAGTCTGTGTATTAAAATACATATAAATGTATGTTAATTGTTGTGGTTTCATTCAAATGTCAAAATAAACTTAAACTGATCAATATTGTATTTCATCAACATAAAATGAGGTAACAAGGTGGACCACAACAAACGCCCCCTAGTGGCTGGTTCCAGTACAAGGTTTAAGCCCCACCCCTTCCATTTAAATAAATGGAACACTGTCCTGACTAATAAAAACTAATGACACCACAGGTCATTAGTGTCACTCCCATTTATTTACATAATTAAATGCTTTAAATACATCTTTTAACACTTGTGATCAATTATTTGAACTTTAAAGAGAAAACAAGTAGGCAGGACTTTCAGACCCACATCCTCCTGAGTGAACAGACTCTGGTAAAACAGCATGACAGCTGTTAGCAGGACATCATGCCTTTCTTTTAAATAATGGAAGAAGGTGTAGATGCGTGGCAGCATCTCGGTTGTGCTCGCGCATTTTCCAGGACACGCCCCCTCCCCCTGGACCAGATCATGTATGACGATCTGGTCCTTTGGCAGATTTAACTGACTCCTCGTTCTAGGGGTTTACATATGTCTAACCCCTTAACACCGAATGAAGACCCTCCTTAACCTACTCTACTTAGAACATCACTAGATAGCAACAAATTTGACCACACTGTTAAATTGAGCTTTAACCAAGACGTTCCCTCAGATTAACTTGTCATTTTTTAAGGGAGACCTGGTCAAAATGGTGCACCCTTAAAAAGTTACATGCTAATCATTTAAAATCTCCACCAATCTAGTTTATTCATCCATTACAGGTGACTCTTCTAGAGATGATTCCATGAACATAAACTGATCGACAGTTCAGAAAAACCCTGGGACCTTTAAAGAAATATAAAACTACAACCTTAAAAATGTATTTCAAGGTGATAAAAATGTAGAAGAGATGAAACATTCCAAAGCTTTAGTCTTCTCAGGCCTAAAGAAACCAGATCAGTGAGAGACCCACTGTATCAAAATACGTAGATTAGAATCACTCAAAAGGCATATGAGACATTTTCTATTCTCCACATCCCTGAGATGATGTTCCCACGACGGTCCTACCACACACCAAGCTCCGAGCTCCCTTCTGGCAACGTATCGTATCGGCGTGCAGCGAGAGGATCACGCCACGCAAGCACGATGCTGATGGTTTGATGGCGTTGTGTTCCAAATACTGAAGACCTCAGGACCCTGAAAAGACCATCCACACTCTGACAGTAGGAACATGTGTTTACATGGAGGGGTCATATAGGGTCATCATTCGGTGAGAAATGGGCCCTGATTAGGTGTCTTTACTTTATTTGATTCTCATAAAAGATGTCAAGTTCACGCATACTCCTGATAATAAAGGTGGACGTTTAAGGGCAGGTTTTTCCCCCCCAATCCTCCTCCTCTATAAGTCAGTCCATTCTGACAGAATTACACACTTCCTTAGATGAATAAATACACCCTTCATTAACGTTTCATGTAATTAGTTCTGATCAGCTCAACGTTACACAGAAAAACCCTCCAGCTGGAAAACAGACTGCAGCTTCCATGCATGTTGATACTGTTTGACAGTAAAGTGTGTGTGTGTGTTTAAATGAATTCGTATCTTTCTAGAGACCATTAAGTTACACTCAGGTTGCCAGCAGCAGTGCAGCTTGATGGGATAACACAATATCAAGAAGTCACTTATCCCAGCACATTATTCTGACTGCAGACACACAGGGGACAGACGCACATCTGTCTGCACACACGGCTCTGGACTGGCTTCAGCGTGAACTCGTTTTCTCTGTCATCAGAGACAAGTCCACCTTCCTCATACTGGAAACACTAAACCAGCTTCAGCCTCCATCCTATGGAAACAAGAGGGAATTTAGTCTAATCTTCCTTTTTTTTGCTTCTTCCAGAAAACATTAATGTCACTGATGCAGTTCCTGTTGTGTTCAGCAGGGGGGGCTCAAAACATGCATCCAGTTTTAGAGCTTTTAAAAATTAACTGGTGTTTCTCTGTCCTCCCCTCAGAGGATTTCTTTAAGGAAATTTTAAAAAAAAGCATTCGAGTCACTGAACAGCCACCAAACCACACCGGGTTTCTTCCTGTGCAGCGTTTCAGCAGCTTGTTTATCTAACATGTGAATCTCTTCTTACTGCAGCTTCTGTCTGCCTGAAGCACATCCACGTCTATACTTGTCATACGGACTGATTTATAGGACTGATTTAATCCTGGAAGGTTCTCCTCTCTCCACAGAGGAACGCTGGAGTCAGGTTCTTGGTCACCTCCCTGACTAAGACCCTTCTCCCCTGATCACTCACTTCAGATGGCTGCAGCTCTAGGAAGAGTCCTGGTGGTTTAGAACTTCATCCTCTTCCAGATGATGGAGGCCACTGAGCTCACTGGGACCTTCAAAGCAGCAGAAATGGTTTGAGGTCTACAGACAGTTCCTCTGACTTCATGCTTGGTTTGTGCTCTGAGCTGTGGGACCTTCTATAGACAGGCGTGTGCCTTCAAACATCAGGTCCAATCAGCTGAAATCACCACAGGTGGATCCATGAAGCTGGAGCAACATCTCAAGGATGACAAGTGGAAACAGGATGAACCTGAGCTCCATTTAGAGCTTCGTGGTAAAGTCTGTGAATAATTAAGTACATGAGTTTTATTGGTTTTATTTTAATTATTTCGCTAAAATTAAAAAATGTTTTCATGTTGTCATTATGGGGTGTTGTGTGTAGAATTTTGAGGAAAAATGAATGTAATCCCTAATGGAATAAGACTGTAGCATGACAAAATGAGGATAAAGTGATGGGCTGTGAATACTTTATGGATGCTCTATAGGACTTTCAGCAAAGATATACGACTTCTAGCTCTGGTTAGAGTGTGCAGCACTTCAAGCTTTGGCTGGTATATTAATGTCAAACCGTGGGTCACACAGGATGTCTGTCCCTGGCTAATACTGTATATACACCACTTATAACTCTGACTGAAATACTATAAAGGACTCCTAGTTATGGGTATTATGGAGGACTTCTGCTCTGGCAAATAGTTAGGACTTCTATCCATGAATAACATCTTTTCTTCTGATCAGACTGTTAACAAGAAATTTGCAATAAAACAATAATGGAAAGCACAAGGGCCGTAAGAAAAAATTGATTCAGTGATGTATCGTGATATTTCATGTCACAATATTATATTGATATTTTTAAGCACAATATCGATTTCTTATTAACAATTTACATGCAAAAATTAAGTTTATTTTTGTGCTGCATTTCAACCTGATGGCTTGTTGGCTGCAGTCATTAGTCCTCAGCAGTCCTTCACTTCCATGAAACATTGAGATCTCGTGATAGTACCGGTGAGTGATGCTAACTTCACTCAGCTACCTGATGAATGAAGCAGAGAGGATACAGCTGACCCCAGCAGCTTTCAAAGCTGATGTTTGGACACGTTTTGGTTCCAAAACAAAGAAATGTAGTAAAGACTGTGACAGGAGTTATCAGTCTGTAAAATCAGAGTCAAATACTCAGGCAACAGGACAAATCTGTGTGTACATGTGTCTAGATATGTAAAGGATCATTTTAGCATAAAGCTAATTGATTCTGCTTAGTGGACAACTGAAGAGGCTAACTTTTCTGTTGAGTTGCAACAGTTTCCCAATAACTGAATTAATAAATATTGCAATATATCACATCGTTGCATCTGTATCGTGATGCATATCATACTGCCAGATTCTGCCAATACACACCCCTACAAAAGATACATAACTGAAAATATATAAACAAACAAGAATGAAGGACTAAAACGAATTACCACTAGCCTAGTATACTAGAACGTCAGTTCTGCTCTGCAGACTTTGGTCTAGCCACGCTCATTGGAACCTCAGCAGTCCACTGATTGGTCCAGTCAGTCTCGTACCGAGCCAATCACAACGCCTAAACGGGTTGGAGGGCGGGATTAGCCGATGACGTCAGCGCTCCGGCTGAATTTAAACAACATGGCGGCAGCTCAGGAGGGAACCGCGTTCGTTTGAAATGTCTTTATTATGGATTTTGGACGATTTAGATTTGGGCTTTTCTTTAAGACGTGAACAGATAGAGGAACTAAAGTCTTTTATTTTGAAAGAGGATTTATTGGCCGCTTTGCCAACGGGACACGGTAAAAGTTTAATCTACCAGTTGTTTCCGGTTGTTGCTAAATGGCTCTAGCGCTATCCAATAGCATGTGAAGATGGTTTAATTGACAACCGTTGGTCCCGCCCCTCGTTTCAGTGGACCGTGGCCAGACTATATATCCACATAAATAGTCTGGTTTACCAGGCTAAATTACCACGGTTTCAAACTGATGGTCACTAAAATAATTTCACTCTTTACCTACTTTTTACATATTTGTCCCTAAAATGCTTTTATTCCAATAAACTTCTCAAAATTGATTTAGCCAAAAACTGCAAATCAATCATTCTTTTTGTTTGTTTAGAACAAAATAACAGGAAGATAGATTAAAAAGATTAAAACAAACAAAAAAAAGTTGAGTCAGATAAAAAATAACTAGAGGAATAAAACAACTTAGAGGTCATGGAGACAACAGGGAGGTGTGTGAATCTACAAAAAGTGTGTACAACTACTGACAGAGGGACATGACGGATACCTCTTACATCAGTGGGAGGCCACACACACACACACACACACACACACACACACACACACACACACACACACATACACACACACACACCATCATCAGCAGTGACGGATGCACCTCCTCCCTCCCTCATCACTCACTCCCACAGAGTAGAAAGAAATGGACAGATTGAGAGAAAAGGTGGAAGCAGCAGAAACAGATTTAGAACATTTTCATGGATGAAACAAATTACTGGAAAATCTAAGAAGTTCGTTCACAAATAATATTCCAGTCCACGGAGTGAAGTTATGAAGGAGCTGGTCGAGCTGGATTTCAGCTGCAGCGGTCCGACTGAGGACCAGCTGAACGGTGGGATCAGTTTTCCTCCTAACCAATCAGGAGGATAAGAATCAGCACTAACAGCAAGCCGAGGAAGGAAAACCTGACTAAAATGTGTTTACCTGCAAAGCTGATTATTATCTGAGCAAATGAGCAGAAAAACAACTCTAATTGAGGACAAACAGCTGAGGAAGCATCACAGGGGCTTGAACAATCCTCTAAAGATAGGCGTCATTATCATTTATTAATTAAAAAGCCGCCCTGCTGGTAACCATTTCTAATGCTCCATCGTTGTTCCTGCATCCATACAGCTCTGATTAAAGGTTCCCTCTGAGCCAGAGCTGGATCCTCTGATATCAAAAACATCAACATCTGCTGCTGCTGAAGCAAAAACCCTCAGATTTAGATCATCGCTGTTAAAATTAACTGTTTTCTTCTCATCTCACCCTGGAATTAAAGCAGCTTAAAGTTCAGAAAACCCCCCAAATAAAACTGAACGTCTGAAGATTCGAGAAGGGCAGAAACACAGTGATGGAATGTTGGTTACCATGGCGACCCTAATGAGCCACTATGAGCAGCTTTAACATTTCTGTTGTTTAACATCAGAATCCTAATGGGCTTCAGTGTTTTTATATAAACTAAAAATCTGTCCAAGACAGGAGAACAGAATGGATTTATAAGAAAAATATCTAATGTTGTAATTCAAAATAATAATTCAAAATATCTAATAAAAGTTAAAGAAAACAATATAAACTTTACATGAAATAAAATAACTTTCTGGAGCAACATTAAAAATGAACAAAAAATATGTTACCATTAAACATAACAATAAATTATACATACAAATAAAAATAAAAACTATATTAAAACGGTAACTAAATAAAAAAATAGAATACAAATGATTGTATCAAATATAAACAATTTAAAATAAAGAAAAACATTTTAAATGTAGTTAAAAACAGGCATTATATTAGGCAACTAAATAAATTTGACTCAGTATTAGTGCTGTAACAACCCCCCCCCCCCCCCCCCCCCCCCCCCCTGAAACCACCCCCCCCCCCCCCCCGTGCTGTCCTCTGGTGGTCTCTGGTCCAGACCCTGATGTCCAGCCCTCAGCCTCCCCCTGGTGTCTCTGAGCAGTCGAGAGGAAAACTGATCAGAGAGAGGTCCCGTCAGCTCCAACCTCCTGACATTTACAGGGACGCACGCCATGAAGAGCGCTGGAGCACGACCAGTCCGCCCGGGTCTCACACACACATCATCATCCAGAACACACACACACACACACACACACACACACACATCATCATCCAGAACACACACACACACACACACACACACACACATCATCATCATCATCCAGAACACACACACACATCATCATCATCATCCAGAACACACACACACACACACATCATCATCATCATCCAGAACACACACACACACACACATCATCTAGAACACACACACACACACACACATCATCATCATCCAGAACACACACACACACACACACACACAAACACACAAACACACAAAATATCATCGTCCAGAACACACACACACACACACACATCATCATCGTCCAGAACACACACACACACACATCATCCTCATCGTCCAAAACACACACACACATCCTCATCATCGTCCAGAACACACACACATCATCATCGTCCAGAACACACACACACACACACACACCATAGTCCAGAACACACACACACACACACATCATCGTCCAGAACACACACACACACACACACATCATCATCATCCAGAACACACACAACACACACACACACACACACACACACACACATCATCATCCAGAACACACACACACACACACACACACACACACACACACATCATCGTCCAGAACACACACACATCATCGTCCAGAACACACACACACATCATCATCATCGTCCAGAACACACACACACATCATCATCGTCCAGAACACACACACACACACACACACACACACACACACACACACATCATCATCGTCCAGAACACACACACACACATCATCATCCAGAACACACACACACATCATCATCCAGAACACACACACACACACATCATCATCGTCCAGAACACACACACACACACACCACACACACATCATCATCCAGAACACACACACACACACACACACACACACACATCATCATCCAGAACACACACACACATCATCATCCAAAACACACACACACATCATCATCCAAAACACACACACACACACACACACACACACATCATCATCGTCCAGAACACACACACACACACACACACACATCATCATCGTCCAGAACACACACACACACACACACATCATCATCCAGAACACACACACACACACACACACACACACACCAACATCCAATCAACCACACACACACACATCATCATCATCCAGAACACACACATCATCATCATCATCATCATCCAGAACACACACACACACACACACCCACACACACACATCATCGTCCAGAACACACACACACACACACACACACACACACACACACACATCATCATCCAGAACACACACACACACATCATCATCCAGAACACACACACACATCATCATCCAGAACACACACACACACATCATCATCCAGAACACACACACACACACACACACATCATCATCCAGAACACACACACACACACACACACACACATCATCATCCAGAACACACACACACACACACACACACACCCACCATCATCATCCAGAACACACACACACACACACACACACACACACATCATCCTCCTGAACACACACAACACACACACACACACACACATCATCATCCAGAACACACACACACACATCATCATCCACAACACACACACACACATCATCATCCAGAACACACACACACACACACACACATCATCATCCAGAACACACACACACACACACACACACACACACATCATCATCCAGAACACACACACACACACACATCATCATCCAGAACACACACACACACACACACACACACACACACATCATCATCCAGAACACACACACACACACACACACACACACACATCATCATCCAGAACACACACACACACACACATCATCATCCAGAACACACACACACACACACACACACACACACACATCATCATCCAGAACACACACACACACACACACACACACACACACACACACACACACACACACATACACACACACACATCATCCAGAACACACACACACACACACACATCATCATCCAGAACACACAGAACACACACACACACATCATCATCCAGAACACACACACACATCATCATCCAGAACACACACACACACATCATCATCCAGAACACACACACACACACATCATCATCGTCCAGAACACACACACACACACACACATCATCATCCAGAACACACACATCATCATCATCATCATCATCCAGAACACACACACACACACACACACACACACACATCACCATCGTCCAGAACACACACACACACACACACACACACACACACACACACACAACATCATCCAGAACACACACACACATCATCATCCAGAACACACACACACACATCATCATCCAGAACACACACACACATCATCATCCAAAACACCCACACACACACACACACACACACATCATCATCGTCCAGAACACACACACACACACACACATCATCATCCAGAACACACACACACACATCATCATCCAGAACACACACACACATCATCATCCAAAACACACACACACATCATCATCCACAACACACACACACACACACACACACACACACATCATCATCCAGAACACACACACACACACACACACACACACACACACACATCATCGTCCAGAACACACACACATCATCATCATCGTCCAGAACACACACACACATCATCATCATCGTCCAGAACACACACACACACACACACACACACACACATCATCATCCAGAACACACACACACACACACAATCCACAACACACACACACACACACACACACACACACATCATCATCCAGAACACACACACACACACACACACACACACACACACACATCATCGTCCAGAACACACACACATCATCATCATCGTCCAGGACACACACACACACACACCATCATCATCGTCCAGAACACACACACACACACACACACACACACATCATCATCATCCAGGACACACACACACACATCATCATCATCGTCCAGAACACACACACACATCATCATCGTCCAGAACACACACACACACACACCATCGTCCAGAACACACACACACATACACACATCATCACACCCAGAACACACACACACACACACACACACACACACACACATCATCGTCCAGAACACACACACATCATCATCATCATCCAGAACACACACACACACATCATCATCATCATCCAGAACACACACACACACACCATCGTCCAGAACACACACACACACATCATCGTCCAGAACACACACACACACACACAACATCATCGTCCAGAACACACACACATCATCATCGTCCAGAACACACACACACACATCATCATCATCATCCAGAACACACACACACACACACACACACACACACACACACACACATCATCATCATCCAGAACACACACACACACATCATCATCATCCAGAACACACACACACACACACACACCATAGTCCAGAACACACACACACACACACATCATCGTCCAGAACACACACACACACACACACACACACACACACACACACACACATCATCATCATCCAGAACACACACACACACATCATCATCATCCAGGACACACACACACACATCATCATCATCATCCAGAACACACACACACACACACACACACACACACACACATCATCGTCCAGAACACACACACATCATCATCATCCAGGACACACACACACACATCATCATCATCATCCAGAACACACACACACACACACATCATCATCATCATCCAGAACACACACACATCATCATCATCATCCAGAACACACACACATCATCATCCAGAACACACACACACACACACATCATCATCGTCCAGAACACACACACATCATCATCGTCCAAAACACACACACACACACACACACACACACATCATCACCCTCCAGAACACACACACACACACACACACACACACACACACACATCATCGTCCAGAACACACACACATCATCATCATCATCCAGAACACACACACACATCATCATCATCCAGAACACACACACACACATCATCATCATCATCCAGAACACACACACACACACATCATCGTCCAGAACACACACACATCATCGTCCAGAACACACACACACCATCATCCAGAACACACACACACACACATCATCATCATCGTCCAGAACACACACACACACACCAACATCGTCCAGAACACACACACACCATCATCATCATCCAGAACACACACACATCATCATCATCATCCAGAACACACACATCATCATCATCATCATCATCCAGAACACACACACACACACACACACACACACACATCATCATCCAGCCCAACACACACACACACACACACACACACACATCATCGTCCAGAACACACACACATCATCGTCCAGAACACACACACATCATCATCATCGTCCAGAACACACACACACACACATCATCATCGTTCAGAACACACACACACACATCATCATCATCGTCCAGAACACACACATCATCATCATCATCATCACCAGAACACACACACACACACACACACACACACACACACACATCATCGTCCAGAACACACACACATCATCATCATCATCCAGAACACACACACATCATCATCATCGTCCAGAACACACACACACCATCATCATCATCGTCCAGAACACACACACATCATCATCGTCCAGCACACACACACACACACACACACCACACACACACACATCATCGTCCAGAACACACACACACACATCATCGTCCAGAACACACACACATCATCATCATTCCAGAACACACACACACACACATCATCATCATCGTCCAAAACACACACACACATCATCATCATCGTCCAGAACACACACACACATCATCATCATCGTCCAGAACACACACACACACATCATCGTCCAGAACACACACACATCATCATCCAGAACACACACACACACACATCATCATCATCGTCCAGAACACACACACACACACACATCATCGTCCAGAACACACACACACACACACATCATCATCGTCCAGAACACACACACACATCATCATCGTCCAGAACACACACACACACACACCATCGTCCAGAACACACACACACACATCATCGTCCAGAACACACACACACACACACATCATCGTCCAGAACACACACACACACACACATCATCATCGTCCAGAACACACACACCATCATCGTCCAGAACACACACACACACACACATCATCATCATCCAGAACACACACATCATCATCATCATCATCATCCAGAACACACACACACACACACACACACACACACATCATCATCCAGAACACACACACACACACACACACACATCATCATCGTCCAGAACACACACACACACACACACACACACACACACACACATCATCATCGCATCATCATCCAGAACACACACACACACACACACACACATCATCATCCACAACACACACACACACACACACACACATCACCATCATCCAGAACACACACACACACACACATCATCATCGTCCAGAACACACACACACACACACATCATCATCATCCAAAACACACACACACATCATCATCATCGTCCAGCACACACACACATCATCATCATCATCGTCCAAAACACACACACACACACACACACACACATCATCGTCCAGAACACACACACACACACACATCATCGTCCAGAACACACACACATCATCATCATCGTCCAGAACACACACACACACACATCATCATCATCATCCAGAACACACACACACACACATCATCGTCCAGAACACACACACACACATCATCGTCCAGAACACACACACATCATCATCATCATCCAGAACACACACACACACATCATCGTCCAGAACACACACACATCATCATCATCATCATCCAGAACACACACACACACACACACACACACACACATCCACATCCAGAACACACACACACACACACACACACATCATCATCGTCCAGAACACACACACACACACACACACACATCATCATCGTCCAGAACACACACACACACACACATCATCATCATCATCCAGAACACACACACACACACATCATCATCATCGTCCAAAACACACACACACATCATCATCATCGTCCAGAACACACACACACACACACACATCATCATCCAGAACACACACACACACACACTCAACATCATCATCCAGAACACACACACATCATCATCATCATCCAGAACACACACACATCATCATCATCGTTCAGAACACACACACACACATCATCATCATCGTTCAGAACACACACACACACATCATCATCATCATCGTCCAAAACACACACACACACATCATCGTCCAGAACACACACACATCATCATCATCATCCAGAACACACACACACACATCATCATCATCATCCAGAACACACACACACACACACACACACACCCACACACACACACACGCGCGTTCCGTCTGACAGAACAAACTAAAGATTTAAGAAACACAAACGAGATCTGAAGCTCTTGAGAGAACAGCTGGAGGGGGGAGGAGGGGGGGGGGGTGTCCTCTGCTTCTCACCTTTCCTGCCTGACCCTCGCTCTGTGTGTGTGTGTGTGTGTGTGTGTGTGTGTGTGTGTGTTTGGGGATTTTCCAACCTGCCTCCCCTCCACACTCTAATCTACATCTCTCCCTCCTCATCCATCTCTTTTCTTCCTGCCTCTGTCCTCCTCCCTTCATCCCCCTCTCCCCCTCTATCCGTCATGTTTCTGACATGTGTCTGAACGCTTCACATGATGGAACACGGAGGTTTGGTCAGCATGCAGACGGAAGGAGAACGAGTAAAGGAAACAAGAGTGCTGACTCAAAGAAAAACAGACCAGAGATTTCTGATCCAATGCTGGGTGAGGAAGGTCAGAGGAGGAGGAGGAGGTCTGACTGTGCAGACGAGTGCGTTTGTCTGCAGAAAGTAGTTATTGAGGGAATTGACTAATTACCAGTTTGCCACCTGTCGGGTGCATCTGTCTGAAGAACCATCAAGGACGCCTCTATTCTACAAACATCAGCAAGTATTTTATATCAGAGTTCATGAAGGAACGACTGAAGCACAAAAACCAGAAGATTAAAGTCCACGAAAGTCCTCCTCACTCTGTATGTCCAGCTTCATTCTATCTGCTGGGACGTGATCTGAGCCTCGGCTGTTAAAACCTTTTTCATCATCAGGGAGTTTCCAAAAAGTTTCAAAGCACTAACTGTTCTCATTTGTAGTTGAACACCATCAAAGCGTTTTCCATCTCATATCAGTCCCAGAGTGTTTGGAGCTCTGGTTAGAATTCACTACAAGTAGAAAAAAACCAAATCAAATGAGGGTGAACTGATTACAACATAAAGGCACTAAGTTCAGAGAAGACAATGTTCCCCACATGGCTTTTAAAACTGAATGTGATTAAAAAAAAACAAAAAACCCAACCTTTTAATTTGACCCTGATGGTTTAAACCTGCCCCACTTGGCACATTGCTGTTATGTATTTATTTAGTTGTACTCTACTGATACAGATCAGTATTTGCTTACAACAAATTCCATTTTCTACATGAGGAAAATGACACCTACATAATAACAGCTGGTCTGATATAATACAAATTATTCTAATAGAAATGACCCCAGGAGGTAAAACGGTGCTTTTGAAATGATTGTTTTGTAGATGTTTGTACTTCTCTACTTTTAAAAACATTGAAAATGTTTTCTTACTATTTACCATTTTTTCGTAAATGTTATAGATTTAAGCTCCACATCTCTATTCAAAGCACACAGACATGGACGAAGGGGTGGGGGTGGGGTTGGGCAACAACTGGCTTAAGTACAGCGTTGGGGGGATAGAGGTGGAGAAGAGGGGCTTGAGCTGTTTAAACAGAGGTTCAAGCAGGGAGAGATCGACAAGACAAGCAGGAGCCATGAGCTAAAAACACTCTGATGCTAGCATAACAGCTAGTAGGGGTTGAACGACTTGCTATTTTTACAAGTCGACTACCAAGTAATAAAAGTCGCGTCGACTTCGACTAATCGCTGATGACGTCATACTTACGGCGTATACAGAACGGCTTTATAAAACTTGACAGGCTTTATTGCAAAAACGTATTTTTATGTTGACAACAAACAGCTCAGAGAGAGCAGTTGTTTTAGGAGCACTTTGGTTTTAATATCAAGTCTTTAGACTAAAATGCTGATTAGTTTTAGTCACATTTTAGTCAGGTTTATATGCAAAACTGTTTTAATCTGACTAAAACTACAGTTAAAGTCACTTTAGTCCGTTTTAGTTTTAGTCAGATTGTGGTCTATTGTTCGGCCATAATCATAACAAAGACATTCGCTATTTAATGAATAAAACCACTCAAAGCTTGATAGCCGAGCCATTAGCTCGTTAGCTTAGCCGTTAGCACATCGGAGGTTTGAATGGGCTGCGCCGCATTTTTAGTAAAACAAGAGATTAACAAAGCAAAGACTCACCGTTAAGTTGATTAAATAAGGACAATCGATTGGCAAGGGCATCAAAAGCTGCCAAGAAGTATTCTTTGAGTAAATATCCATTTTAATAGCGCAGCGCCAGACCGGAACTCATTAAAGGAAATGGAACGAAACCCCTTCAAAATAAAAGTTCACGTGATCAGCGAAGAGTCGACCTTTGGTTTAAAAAGTCACTACAGCCCACAAAAGTCGACTAGTTCGTGCAACCCCTACCAGCTAGCCACATTGGGTTAGCCTAACCCTCGTGAGATACGTGACTTTGTGAGAGTTCAGGACACCGGACCAGAGACTCAGAAGTTACAAATGTGGTATTCTGGATCCAAGCAGCAGATGGGACTGAGTGACTTTATTAACCCTAAAGGGTCATGTTAGCACAGACTGGCTCAAGGAAGAGATTTAAAAACATGAAAAAGTTGCATAGTGTGCCTTTAAATATGGCTACCTGCTATATAACAGGTTACCATGAGATAACTAATAATTAACATGTAAAAAGTTTTGTTTTCTTTAGAAACTGTCATAAAATAAAATTTAAAGCATATCACCTTCTAAAAAAAAATTAAGTTATTACACATATATAAATATCTTGTTCTCATGTGGACAAGACACTGCTTTTGGATTCTATGATCTTAAATGGGCTGCATGGTGGCGCAGTTGGTTAGCACTGTTGCCTCGCAGCAAGGAGGTCGTGGGTTCGCGTCCCTGCTCTGCGGCCTCTCTGCGTGGAGTTTGCATGTTCTCCCGGTGCATGCATGGGTTTCCTCCGGGTACTCCGGTTTCCTCCCACAGACCAAAGACGTGACTGTCAGGCTAATTGGGCTGGTAAATTGTCCTTAGGTGTGAGTGGGTGTGTGGTTGTTTGTCTCGTTCGTCTCTGTGTGGCCCTGCGATGGACTGGCGACCCGTCCAGGGTGTCCCCCGCCTCTCGCCCCTTGACCGCTGGAGATAGGCACCAGCTCCCCCGCGACCCTCTGTGGAGGACTAAGCGGCTACAGACAATGGATGGATGGATGATCTTAAATGATGATATGAACTCTCAACATTTTTTAAAAATCGTTCTGCCAAACTGTTTTCCTAAAATGTGACTGAATAACATCAGAATATAAATGAAAGCAGATAAAAGTAGCTCACACGTCTCTCTCTCTCTCTGAATCCTGTGACCTCGTCTTCACAGCAGCTCAGCAGAAACACAGAGGGAACAATAAAACCTGAAGAGGATGTCCACACTCACCGTGAGCTGGTCTCTACAGAGGAGGGATCTGCTCCCTGTTATAGGACACAGTGTGATGATGGATGTGCTAACTCTCTTTATCACCAAAGACCATCCATCCCAATTAACTGGTTTTGTGAAGCAGCAAGATTTCACAGCATAAAACTTCAAGACAAGTCCACTTATAGGAAGTAATTCACATTGAAAAAGCTCGTGTTCTTGAACTTTTACAGGCCAATTATGTTAGACATCCCAATAAATGAAGATGTAAAACGTATCTACGCATACAGCTAACCTCATGATCCGCTGGACATGTTTGTAAACCGTTAGCACAAATCAACCTGCAGAGCTGTAATGTCCACCTTTTAAACTCATTAGGACGACTGTCCAAAAGCAGCAAGGTGATTATGTTCTCATAATAAACCTGCAGCTGTTTATTCTCCAAATAAATGAGATCAGTTCTGCTGACCTACATATCCCCTTTCTCTTTTCTACTAAGTCAGCTCCCCTTACTTTGTCTAACTACCCTCTTTTTGGCTCCTCTCCGAGGTGAGTCATGTGAATAGAGGCATTCCCTATTTAGGGACTGGTACCTCCATCCATCTTGAAAGAAGTCCCCGGTGGAAAGCTTAGAGGAGACCACAACAAGAGCAAAAAAAAAAAAAAACAGGCAGGGAGTGGCTGAACAACACGCAAAAAGAGTCATGAAAGAACCGAAAGGCAGGAGAAACCACCAAGAGTCTGGACAAAGTTTCAATTAGGAGATGAAAACAGAACAAGAGTCTGACCAGGATTAGGAGTTAGTACATCTGGACAACTCCGCTAAACTATTTATTTCCAAATAATTTAGGAAATTAAAGCTGCGCTCTGCAGTTTGGTAAACAAGCTAGATATAGCTAGCTGTTTTTCACAAACACGTCTCAGAGCTCTCACCCCTCCCGTCGGGTATAATCCGTAGGCCAGCACTCCCGTGGACATGGGACCCTGCATTGCCACGGTAACCATACAGAGCCAAACTCCAGCTGTTGAAACGTTCCCCCAGGTTTTTCCTCTTTCTACCTCCAAACGTTTTTACTTTTCTTCTAGCTGAAAATGTGTTTTTTCCTTTTGGGTCTCAGGTATTTTTTCCTTAAATTGAAGCGGTAACAGCCGGCCGTTTCTGTCCTCCTCTCACTTCCAGGGTGTTCTGCTGAAAAATGCTCCAGGAAGCATTAATGGAGGATCCAAGCAGTGAGGAAGTGCAGCAGAGAGACAGCCGGATTGTCCAATCATATCATTCGGTCCAAACGATAGGATTTTGAAGTTTTTAGAGAACTGCGGGACAACTACTTTATTGATTTTTTTTGTTTATTTTTATCACCATTTAATCGCCATAATCCTACCCCCATCTTACTGTATATAATAGATGAGTTAAGCCTAATTTATGCTTCTGCATCGGCTGCGCAAGTGAGAGACGCAGACGTATTGACGTAGGCGTTTTGCCTTCAGACTTCTCCGTTTGCGGCGGGGTGTTGCAAAGCAATTCCCCGCCTGAACAACAGAGGGCGTAGCACTGGAAGCAGTACATTCACGTTGCTGATACTATTTCCTGGATACGTAGAGAGCGAATTTTGATTGAGCTGTAACGGATTCATGTCAAGGAACAAACGATGTTGTTAAAAAGAATTAAACGGGAGTGAGGGAGACAGCGCGTCTGTTGAATGTCCGTTCAGTGAGGACGAGGCAGACGACGAGCGAATCTGCAGCTCTAGTTCAACCTGTGAGGGACACTGATGGATTATAGAAATGTTCGTATTTCATCTGCCAGATGTTTCTTGAGCTGATCCATATCTGCTTCCGCGAGATTTTACTTCTACTACTATGTTGATAACACCGGCGTCAAGCTGGAAATGATCACGGGTTGTTGGGCCGACCAATCAGAGGCGTGCGCTCTCCATCTGGTTCGACAGATGTTTAGAAAAGCAAGGTCTACTCCAACGGTCCTTGCGGCCTCGTCGGAGACCCCACGCAGCGACGCATAATGGCGTTGCGTACATCCGACCCAACGTAGACGCAGAAGTGTAAATTAGGCTTAAGATGGGGGTAGGATTTAAAAAGCATTAGCTTCCTCCTACTCCATTTGAACTGAATAGGACAGGCTTTTTTTTTTCCATTTTTTGTGTGTGATTGTTGTGATATTTTTAACTTTTAATGTCTATAATAACTGTATATTTAATTTGTAACTTGTTCAAATGTTTGAAATAAAGATTCATTCATTCATTCATTCATT
This sequence comes from Callopanchax toddi, assembly GCA_006937965.1. Lineage (NCBI taxonomy): Eukaryota > Metazoa > Chordata > Actinopteri > Cyprinodontiformes > Nothobranchiidae > Callopanchax > Callopanchax toddi. Next base: position 440,803 of record SSNR01000213.1, read on the forward strand.
CATTCATTCATATATTTATAGCTATACTATGTTAGAATGTTGTTAAAAGGCATAAAAAAGCGTTAAAAGCTACATTGTTTACCAACCTGTCGAGTGCAGCTTTAAACTTGAACTCACACAGCACCAAGGTTATGATCAGAAAAATACACAAGTACAATTTAATCTCATTGGATCCAGTTGATTCCATCCATCCATCCATTTTCTGTAGCCGCTTATTCCTCCACAGAGGGTCGCGGGGCAGCTGGTGCCTATCTCCAGCGGTCAAGGGGCGAGAGGTGGGGGACACCCTGGACGGGTCGCCAGTCCATCGCAGGTCCACATAGAGACGAACGAGACAAACAACCACACACGCACTCACACCTAAGGACAATTTACCAGCCCAATTAGCCTGACAGTCATGTCTTTGGACTGTGGGAGGAAACCGGAGTACCCGGAGGAAACCCACGCACGCACGGGGAGAACATGCAAACTCCACGCAGAGAGGCCGCAGAGCCGGGACGCGAACCCCCGACCTCTTTGCTGCGAGGCAACAGTGCTAACCAGCTGCGCCACCATGCAGCCCCAGTTGATTCCAGTACAATTTAATTACAATTCAATCAAATGGTTTTAAAAGTCAAATTAAATTACAAACACTCCAGTCTAAATCTAACAAACTTAATTCCTAATTTATGTAATTCTGACATTACTTATTTATAATTATCTAATGTTTCTTTTTTGGAAAACCCAGTTTCCTGCGTGCCTGTAGAAAAGGTCAATACATCCAAATTTACCAGCTGCTAGAAACACGTGGTCAGTTCAGTTTGATTGAAGTAAATGTTGATTACAGCCAAATTCAATGTTTTCTTTTTAAAAATGAAGAGAAACAACACGTTTGTCTCCAACCAGACAAAAGGCAGAGCTTAGTTGTACTGATGGGTTGAATCCCCGACCGTCCCTCTAAAGTGTTCATTTATCCTCGTCCACAGTGTCATCAGAGTAAAGTTTCTACTTCGTCCAACTTTCCCCGTTAACAGCAGAGTTTGGCCAGAGCCGGTCCCAGGTATCAGAGTCCGACCCAATTATGTCTGCCTGCCTCTGTCAGTGTTTCTACGCAGCTTCACCCGTGTGTTTGTGGGGATGTGAAGGCTAAATTGCTCAGCAAAGTGTGAGTTTGAGTTGTTTTCTGAGGTGTGTGTATGGCGTACAGTGCATAACCATATCGACCCCACCCCCCACCATCACCTTATTAAATCATCCGTCTCTCCCTCCCCGCTGCTGGTTCTTTCTACCCGGAAGGCTTTTCCAGAGCACACAGCTAATAAAGTGGGCCAGGTCCGTGGCTGAACACTATTTTTATCAGGAAGCAATTTTAAGGTGGTGCCCACAGGTAGAGCGGGGGCCCAGCAATGTTAGACAATGGAGCCATGACAAGGAGTTCCCCCTCCGATGACCTCTGCAGAGTTGCTCCCACAGGCCCTGGAGTGCTACAAACACCACCCAACTACTGTGATCTGTAGGTTCAGAATGGGTTTTCAGTTCCTCTCTAATCCATTAAAGTCACGGTTTATTTAGATGTCTGATTCAATGGAAAGATTACGAATAGGGATGCAGCGATACCACTGTTTTCAAACTGATACCATACAGATACCAAAACCGAGTACTGATATCAATACTTCTACTGCTCACAAAAAACCCCAATGAAGTGGAAGACAGCAAATGAGGGTGAATTAGATAAAAAAATAAAATATTAATAAAAAGGATCACAAAACTAAAATATTTAGTGAAAAGAAATATTTTCTGTGAAATTCTTGCACAGTTTTCCACTCCTACCCACACTGTTCCTCTTTAGCTCAACAGCTCCCCCTAGCCACCAATCTAGAAAACTACAACAGAACTGACAAGTCAGTGAAGCCTTCTGACCGCAACCAAAGCAACTGAATTGTATCAGTTAACTTTAACAAGTTTGAGTACATGGTATCAGAACCGGCCCGATATGATACCGGTATTAGTTCCTGGTATCAGTTAAGTTTAACAAGTACGAGTACATGGTATCAGAACCGGCCCGATATGATACCGGTATTAGTTCCTGGTATCAGTTAAGTTTAACAAGTACGAGTACATGGTATCGGTACTGGCCCGATATGATACCGGTATTAGTTCCTGGTATCAGTTAAGTTTAACAAGTACGAGTACATGGTATCGGTACTGGCCCGATATGATACTGGTATTAGTTCCTGGTATCAGTTAACTTTAACGAGTACATGGTATCGGTATCACATCCCTAATTACGAACAAATAATGTCTTAGCTAGATAGCTTTTTGCACCTCAGTGTGGAGAAATAATCATTAGTTTGATCAAACAGACAAGCTAACAGCTAGTCACAGCAGGGCTAATGTCATATACTGTCTTTGTATTTTTGGGGTCTGAAAAAAGCAATAATCTCAAAAATGCCAAAGTTGTGAACACTTTTATCAACCCTAACACAGCAGGAGATTTAATATTAAATGACTGTTTACATGGATTCTATGGTTATTTGCAAGCACAAATAGAGTTAGCAGCAGCAGTTAGCAGTAGCAGCAGCTAGCAGGAGCTATGGGGCTGTGAACTAAGTTGCCTGACTGTGTTAAATAAAGTTTTGATTGATTGAATAACTGATGTGAAACTGACAGAAAACGACAGATGAACCTCTACGAGGGTTTGGAGATTAGAGGTGTTTTACGATGGTTGTCCACGTCGTAGCTCAGGTTAGCCATTAGCTGTCAGATTTATTAGTCAGAACTAGGAAACCCTTAAAATGAGAAATTGTTTTTGCAACTAAACTCCTGCATTCCATATAAAATCAATAAGAAACACATTCTGTTCTGTATTTTTAGGAGAAAAAGTAAATTAATTTATATGATGAAGAATGAAGCTGATACTAATCCCCAATACGAACGCCTTAATGGATCTTCATTAAGCTTTTCGTACATTTCACTGCAATTCATACAAGACAATCAGCCACTTACAGATCATGTTGGTTTATTATCTAGACTCTTAACAGCCCCAGCTCCTTATCTGTTTCTACAAGTTGATTCTCTTAGTCAGAATTAATCTGTTTTTCTACTAAAAGAAATAGTTTAAAGAATTTTAAACTGGAAGATCAACTGTTTGGTAGGTTATAGTTTCATTCACATCAAAGCATCCACTAACCTGAACTGGAAAAACCTCCAAAAATAAAAAATATATACTGTATATATGGACATATTTGGATAAAAATCTAAATTTTACATTCTATAATATTTACAGTAAAATTATTACCAGTATTATTGTTTTGAAAATACTTTTTATCAGGTCATTTTCACCTTTCAGTTATAATCCCGTAAAATTAGAATATTTATTTATGTCTGTAAAGCGTTAAAACCCTTCAATCTCATCAGGGTGGAAATATTTCTGTGTTTAACCATCAGATCAGTACGAACAGAGGACGGTAAACAAAATAAATCAAAAGAATGGGATAAAAGATAAATGAAGTGACTGTGATGTAGAGGAAGTTTGTTTAACTGGGAGTCAGAGCAGACAGATGGACACACAGCTGGTCTGTTTAACCCTCCAACAATACAAATCACTTCACAGCTAACATTTCATTTTTTTCTTCTGAATTAGGCAAAATCATTTAATGTACACATGAAAATCATTTTTCATAGACATAATAAAAATGTCCCATTTTTAACGTAAAAAACATCTGTTTTGACAAAAATCGCTGAAATATATAAAAGTTCTATAACGTCAGAATGAAAACCATTATACAGCTTTGGTAAAGATGACATGTTTCCAAAGACTGTGGGATAAAATCCAGAAATGAAAGAAAAAAAGGAGGGATAGAGGACAAAGAGAGGACACGTCCAGAAAGAGACTCACGTCCTGAATAAAAGAGGTTTGGGGAGGACGACAAAAAGAAACAGGAACGGTGAGAAGGAGAGAAAAATGACAAGCCACAAGAGATGCCAAGAGATACAAATGAGCACACAGGGAGCAAATCAGACTGACAGCCAAGTAAAAGCTGTACAAGTGAGACGGGGGACGCGGGGAGGGGGTGAGGAGGAAACGGAGGGGGAAGAATGATGGTCATGGTGGTGGTTGTGGCTCCCAGAGGAGACGTTATGTTCACTCAGTCTGGTCCTGTCAGGCCATCCTTCTCCTCCTCCCTCCTGTACGCTGATCTTTCCGTCTTTCTTCCTCTCAAAACAACAATCAGCTGTGTTTGTTATTACTGCCGTTATGACGACGACCGCTCCACCAATCAGACGTCAGCGCCAGCACATTACCGTGAAGGAGCTTGTAATGTGGACGCCTTGGATTCAGGTTTTTATGTCCACGAGGAAATCCCAGCGCACGCAGGAGCGCGTATTCTAAATGCTTATAGAAATATAGCAATCTATACATCTACTGTAAATGTGTTTTCACACAGAGACGGTTAGAGGCTGACATTCAGTCATCACTGGAAAATGTCTACAATACGTTTTCTTTTCATGCGGTAAACAGAATGCTTTGCAGAGACGTGTTCTCGTGTTTTGCTGCCTCTAGTTTCATGTCATGTAAAGCTGCGTCCACACTGGATACAGTCTGCTACTATCAAAAAGAAAGCAGTCAGAACATGGACGGTCTTGGACGTATCAGGTTGTGTGTTCATGACGTGGGGCTCAGCTCACTGGTGTGTCTTGGGCATTGAGAATTTGAAGCCTTGGCTGCTGCCATCAGTGTCATGTCTTCATGGTGTGATACTGATGATCTCCTAACGCAGTTCAAGAAGTCATTCTATGAGACGCTACATGTGGTACGTTCTTGCTGCTGATGTATGGTAGGGCACCAAAGCGGAGATTTTCCAAACTTGTCACAATCTAGCCATGTTCTAATGGGTTTTGGAAAACATAGAGGTGTGGTCAACCAGTGTGAAGGCAGAACGAGGAAAAATAGACATCCGATCCAGCATTTAATCTGCTGGTTTCAGATTCCGGTCCGACAGTTTAAATTAACGTCTCAACATCAGGTTTGGGTTGAACAAACCATAGAGGACAGAAACACCCTGTGGACCAGGGTTTCTACCATATAAAGAGATGGGAGACCTCATGTTGAGGTGTCTTTGAGCCAAAAACTCAAACCCCCATAAAACCTGCTGATCTGTGAATCTGTGCGGTCTACAGCCTGGGTCTCACAGGAAATGCCAGCGGCTGAAGCGCCGTGTCTTTGGCGAGTCTTCTGGTCACACAGGACGCGTTCCTGACGCGGTGCTCCGTTTAACGCTGCTTCCAAGATCACACAAGTCACAATGTCTCCTCAGGAACTGAGAACAGAAAACATGAAGTCTGTTTCTAACAGCTCAGTTACGTAAACATTCCACAATGAACCGCTCCTTGTCCATGTATTAGTGGTTGTTGTTGTTTGCCGTATTAGTAGCAGTTCAGCATATTGTCGTAATGTCTGTGTTGTAAAGTCCTCCACAATGTCGTGACACACGTACCAGTCGGGCCACAGCACCGAAATAGAACTGTTGCGTATCTTCGCTCCCTGTCAGACCACTCTCATTGACTACAGTGGTTTCTATTTAAAACCAGGGCTGACGCTTCCTGTGGGCCATAGCCTTAAAGATGCAGTCAGGGGCATTTTTTAAAGTATCAAAGTTTTAATGTTTCAAATGAATTCAGTTCTAGACTATGATATATGTTTTTCTTAAGTCCCTCCTTCCTCCCGTAGACCTCTATGAAATCACACTGACTGGCGACAATTTTAAGCAAATAGAATTTGAGTTTCTGCATCGTCAGCTGTCAATCAACGTGCATGCACTTTGCGGAAACCTGTAAAGGTGGGGCTACACACAGGACGCTCCGTGTCTTCATGTTTACAGTCGCCATAACGGAAGAGCACAGTCTGCTAAAGCGTTAGCCATGGCTACTTCAGAAAGGAAAACAAAGAAAAGTCAGGCAACTAAACGCACTGGAGACTGGAGTGATGTGCGTGCACAATTGTAGAGGTGGGGTTAGAGGGACCTTGGTACGTTGGATTGAAAAAATTCTCTCTTGCTCAAATACTCTGGACTACAGCTTTAATAGACTAAAACTAAAAAACACTGGTTTAACCAGTCCTCTCCCCTATCTTATCTTGTCCAAATCAGAGATCCTATCCATCAGATGGTTGTTTGTAATACATCAACACTCAATAATGTTTAAAACTCCTCCCGGTTAAGTCACTTGGCTGCTGCTGTCTGGCTGTGTGAGAGAGTCTGGTCAAACAAAACCAAAGAGTGGCGTTTTATTGTTGGATAATCTATTATTTAAGACCCGTGCTTGCAGGGGAAACACCACAGTGTCGAGCACAAAGTGAAACTATCAGACCACATCCTGCCTCTGGATATTTAATGACTCTTCACGCCAACTTTAGGTTTTTTTATATGATCTCCTTTCAGATCAACCTAAATGATTTAAAAAAGTGAAATAATCATGATTTTCAAACTATTTAAACTATTTTCCTTTATGCAAACAAACACCATCTTCTTCTAATCTCCTATTTTCTGTCCTGATCTCCCTCATTTATCACCCGAGATAAAAAAATAAATAAATAAAAAACATCAGAAAGGATGATTAAATGCTTCTTTTAAAACATTCTGCTTCAGGCGATTAAATGAGTTCACAAGATAAACCGATGTCATCACAAACGTCTCAGTGCATTTAGAGGCGTCATCATTAAATTAGATTAAACCACTAATTCCAGCGATCCTCTTGGGGAAAATGAGCAGTGGCATTAAAAAAGAACAGGAGAAAAGACAAAAAAATGACAACAAATGAGATGAGTAAATATAGATGAATGATGGAGGAGGAAGTGGAGGCTGGAAACGAGTCATTACTGGTAAACGATCAGCTGGGAGGGGGTGTTTAATTTTTAAATTCTTTAAATAAGTGTTGTAAGGATCTGATTAGTTGCAGGGGGAAACATCTCAGAGGTCCATGAACAATTAAAGCTGAGGAGGACTCTGTTATTTCTATAAAACCTCTTCTAAAACTGTCGCTCTGCTGTTTGTTTTCACACAATATGATTATAAAAGTCCCCTCGTTGTCTTCGTCCCCTCTGAGGGACTTTCCTGTAGGATTCTTCGCTCCCCTCTCAGTCCCTGCGGTTGTTTCCCTCAGTGAAAATGGGTCACCTTCTTTTCTAACAAGAGAGCGACTGGGTAGCAGAAAACCTGGTGTGTGGATGTAGGAGGTTTTATACCAAGGGGGGTTAGAGACACAGGAAATGTTGGTAAAGGACATTTTCTGGGCCACATTAGGGGGAAAGTAGAGGTTTTCTTAGGGGTGGAGTTATGAAAAAGTTTGACAGTTTAAAACTACTTTGTTTAGGACTTAACTCTTTATTGAACGAGTGACCATATTTGGTCCTTTGTGCATGGGAGGAGCATGTTTTCATTATGTTTAAAAAAGTACAAAACCAATGTATAATAGTACACAAGTTCATTAATAAAATAATCAAGCAAAAATGTGTAAAAACAAACAGAAAAATTAGCCCCCATTAACACTCAGTGGTTAAAACTTTAAATTTTGAAGTATCTCAGACCTTTAAATGGATAATTCAAGATTCAAGAAGACTTTATTAATCCCTGAGGGGCAATTTGGAGAATAATTCAGTCCATTTTTAGTCTGGTTTCTTATGTGAGCTGCTTTAATCAGCCTGTAATTGATTAATATATAATGGTTCCTGGCAAGTGTTGCTCAGCAGATAAATATCTGAAGTGAGCACGATTCACAAGAAATTATCAAATTAAAAATAAACTCTCTTTTTTGCATGTAGAAACTCATCTCACTGAGTTAAATTACATTTAAAACATTCATAGTCGTCTAAAATTGATAGACTACTAAACCAGTCAAAGCCAACGCCTCCAGTCCCCCTAGTGGCTGGCTGCAGTATAGGTTTTGAGCCCTGCCCCTCCATCTAAATCAGACGTACTCAATGTCAAACCTGAAAGGGCCAGATGACCATCCATGGAGGGGTCGGCGGGCCGGGCCTCTACTTCCTGGAGCAGCGTGAGAGAAGCGGCGGGGATTCGCGGTGGATTTGATTAACTATTAACAGCTTGTGGGGTGGGAGGAGACATGCAATTGGTCTGCAAGGGAATCAGGGTGGGTGCGCGTCGCCGTTCGCCTGCAGTAGCACCACTTCCTTGAGCAGCGCGAGAGATGCGGCGCCGATTTGCTGTGGACTCTGAAATATTAACAGCTTGGAAGGGGCAGAGGCACATTGCAGCTGCCTGCAGTAGCTCCACTTCCTGAAGCTGTTGGGGAGGCGCGGCGTCGTTTTGCGGAGGATTTTATGAAATATCGACAGCTTTGGGACCACAGTAATTTTCTTGAGAGTCAGAAATAGGAGGCCCGCCTACTGAGTACCTATGATCTATGAACGGGACATTTTCCTGACCAACACCTGGTTCACACTGCATCCATTCCAGTTTCTGTACGGACTGCAGTTCACACAGCCTGCGGTTTGTTCACGGTGATAACAACTACGCGTATAAACTCGTCTTCTCGTACTTTCGTTGAGGATTATTTATTCACTTGGCTTGTTCTACAATGGGTAAAAGCACACTCCGTTTTTATATAGTTTAATGTTTTGCTGAATTTAGTCTATGTTGTTTCTTTGTCTTTTAAATATCAAAATCGTGTTAATTTTAGCAATGCAGCTAAAGGTTTTATTTTGAAATTTACCAGATGTACCTCGCTGGCTCCCGTCTCACTTCCTGTCTAGAGCACGCTTCTTTAACTTCGTATGCGGCATCTGGAAAAACTAGATTAGATGTGTAAATTTAACGGAGCTCTGCAGCTGCACCAGAGCCCGTACGAACGCTCTGATTGAACTCGATGTGTTTTCATTTTTCCAAAAGCCGTACGGTAACCGTACCACATCTGTTCTGGAGGCAGAGTAAATTAGCTTTAATAATATTAAAACACAACTTTGATAGCTTTTTCACATGTTGACTTCTCTTGGTTCACACAGCTGTTGCTTGTTCAAATATTTATTTCTGTCAAACATGTAGCTGTAATTAGTTATTGGATGAATAAACAAAGGTGGGCGGGACTTTCAGCTCCACATGCTCCAATAAGAACAACATGGCAGCGCCTGAAGACATTATGACTTCATTTTGAACAACAGAAGGAGACAGACGCTCCGTTCATCATGCTGATCATGGATGTTATTGTTTTTGTGATTTAATCAGGTTCTTAGCCAAGTCTAATGAAAAACCTTTACTTCCTGTCATGTGACTGAGCATCACACTCTCAGTAACTCCCTTACTGCAGTGTGAGGATGTCAAAGTGAGAAGTCAGAAGAAACCACGAGATGATGAGTGTGTCTGAACATAGAACAATATTAACTCAGAGTACTCCGTCTACAGTAACCTCCTCCTCCTCTCTGACTGAAGATGCTCACTGGCAGCTGAAGTGAGCTCCTCAGTGAACATCTACATTTTTCTCTGTGTCACGAGGCCATAAAGTGCTTTTCTCCACCTCTTGTTAGAGAGCATGTTGTACTTCAGTCCACCTGGTCGACCTGTGGAGCAGCTCTCTGAACATCAAGCATCAGGATGCTCACAGTGAGCTGTCCTGCATGTTTCAGATGTTTCCCCGCTCTGACACCTGATTCAATGGTTACATTTCCCTCTAAGTAGTTTATTGTTAGCCCTGATAGTGACTGCATTACGTCTTCATTAGTCATTTGCTTTAAACAAAAGCATCTTCTAAATACATAAACATAAAGTACGTCCTTTATCACTGTCCTCAGGAGCCTGTTAATAGAAATCAAGTGTGCTGGAGCAGGAAACATCTAAAACATGCAGGCCAGTGGCTCTCAGAGGACGAGGATCAGACACCACTGATCTACTGGAAGTCAGCTTTAAGCTCAAAGCGCTCTGGGACTCACTCGTTTTTCACTGATTTAACTAAAGTATTAAATTGTGTGTTGACACAATTCACAGGTCAGAGATGAGCAGTTTAACAAACAGTTGAATCATGGTCAGAAAACGAGTGAAAAAGCAGCTAATGGTCAAAGAAATCGTTAAAAGACGAACTGCTGATGGTGACCTTTACCCTTCTACTACCATCCTGTTGGTGCTGACAGGATCTGTTCAAGATGTTTGTTAAATTTATAAAATATAAAATTTCTCATGCAGGCCTTTTATTTGTGCCAAAACCGTGTTTCAAAGAACTGGGAGTCCCGATGTGAACTAGATGTTTCTTTACGTCAGGATTTCAGGTCAGTCTGACCTGGACAGAAGTATCAAAAAGCCAACACATCTTCACTAGTGTGCATGTGAGAAGTACTTTTGATTTGCGTCATAATCTCTCCTTTGTTACTTCAAGCACCTCTTTGGACTGGACTGACCAGATCTGTTCTCTGTGAAGAAAATCCAGAGAACTTTCAACCTCCCGAGGCTTCGTTTTCTCAATGCTTAGGAGTATTTGATGACCATTAGATGGTCGGCGCGCCGTCACTGTGAGGTCTAGTGTATCGTACAACACTCTTTCTCAGAAACCGTTTGATATCTTTGAACTGGACCAACCTTTCAGGACTTACAGCATTGAGAATCTCGTCTGCCAAACGTGATATAATGGTGAATCTGGTCTGTGACTGGGGGACGAAATGGAAAAAACACAGGAAGTTAACGTGTTTTGTACATGTGAGCCCATATGGAAAAAACATGGCCACATGGGATCACATCAAGACGTTAAAAATGACCCGAAACATAGACAGAACATGTGTTTTACATGCTAATTTAACATGTGAAGTTCCCATTTTTTGTTCCAAAATCCAACAGGACACATGTGGAAAACGTGTTTTTTACATGTAGTTCAGCTTTGTCACATGGTCATTTCACATGTTCTCACATGTGAAATTCATGTGTTTTTTTCTGTAAGGGTGGAGACTACCATAGTGATTAGTAAACAAGCTGAACGCACTATTTCACTACTTGCTGGTACTTCTGGATCTTGTACTTAGCTGTGTTAAACGGTGCAGGATTTGCAGTGACGAGGCGTCCAAAACTTCTTCAACATGATGGTGGTAAAAGGGTTAAAGAAAGTTTGGCTCATTGGAACAATATTTAAAGGAACAAAGGACGATTTAAAGCTGTTCTAACTAATCTGCAAACAAGCTAGGTATAGCTAGCTAGCTTACACAAACAGAACTCTCACCCTTTCCGTTTCTGCTAGCTGAAACGGTGTTGGTCTTTTTGGGACTCTGGTATTTTCTCCTAAAGTTGAAGTGGTAGCAGCCGGCTGTTTCTCTTCTTCTCTCTCTTCCGGCATGCTCATGCTGAAAAGTGCTTCAGCACACATGAATGGAGGATCCAAGAAAGTGCGGCGCTTTGGCGAGACAGACCATCTTGTCCATTACTTGCTTTCGGTCCGAATTGTGTGATTGGCTGAGGGTTTTAGAACAAATGCGAGACAACCACTTTATTCATTTATTTTGGTTTTTTAATTGCCACAATATATTTATAGCTATACTATGTTAGAACGTTGTTAAAGTGATAATATGCAGTTTTGCTTGTTTTGGGCGCCCTCTGGTGTCCGTTTTAAATCACTGCATTAAATAAAGTAGCCAATAGTTCTTGCTTATAAACCCCTAAATCTACCTGTTGAAATGTCTCCTCAGCCTTCATAGCTTTCTACAGGAGCGGTTATTTACTCTTTCAAAGAAATCAGCTGTGTTCAAGCAGGGAGAGATTTAAAAAATCAGGAATCATGAGCTAAAAACACTCCAGCGCTAGCATAACAGCTAGCCACATTGGGTTAGCCTAACCCTCGTGAGACACGTGACTTCCTGGGTACCGTGACGGCGACAGAGATCTTGCAATCGTGGTATTCCGGATCTAATCACCAGATGGGGCTAAGTGACTTTTCATTAACTCTGTAAAGGGTCATATTAGCACAGACTGGCTCAAGGAAAAGATTTACAAATATGAAAAAGTTGCATATTATCACTTTAAGATTCTTTGAAAATATTTTAAACTAATTTGTTTTCCAAATTTTCTACAGCAGCTTTGAGACTTTTGCACAGTTCACTTGAAGCTGTTCCTACTTAGAGGTGGTGGTGGGGGGGATCCTTCTGCCTGATTCAGATTCAGTGAAACTACCTACAGTAATATCACTGCAGTAACATGAACCCAGACCTCAGCTTTGAGTAACAGAACAAACCTCATATTGTTTCCTTTCACAGGCAGCTTTAAGTCCATAAGAGGCGATCAGCTGTCAGTCTCACTTTGAGGGATTTTGACACACAGACTGACTTCAAAAGCTTCCATTAAAACACAAAAACCTGGAAATACGTCTGAATGACCCTGTAGGAGGAAAACCTGTCACCGTTAAACATTGTGTTAGAGAACCAGCAGCACGGTGCCTGCTTTTCTACCAGGACTTCTATAATGAAAGTGCCCTTAGAGAGAGTGACGTCGTGTGCTGATCCTACCGAGGTGTAGAGGTAGCCCTCGCTGTTCATGGCCACGTAGAGCCCCGTCTTGGTGCTCTGGATGGCCACTATCCTGAGCCCCACAGGAATCAAGTTGAACTGCACTGGAAGACACACAGAGGGAGGACATTAGGGTCTTAATCTGTGACAGGAATGAGAGGAAATGAGGAGGAAGGAGGGATTAGGATGGAGATTAGGTCAGGTTTCTGTAATCTGAGAGTAAAAATACACAGAATATAGGCTCTAAACTATGAGATCTTTAATAAAAACCACAAAGCAACAACTGCAAAGCATATGCACGTGCTTATGTCGTCTTTAAACATGTGATCAAGAATACAGTAACTAATGACTTTCACTTAAATTTGACTGGAGTTGTTCAGAACTTACAGATGAAAAATGTTGATAAAATACCAAAGTTCAGATTTATGGACTTATTAAGGTTATTAGACAAAATCTAAATGTCTGAAAACCATAATGGATGGAAGTCAAAGTCAATATTAGCTCAATTCAACATGAAAGCAGGATTTAACTTGTTAATAAGAGTTTTAACAGTAAAGTTGTATTTTTTAGAGTGATTTCTCCATCTTGTCAGAGCAGATAGTGATGTGTGTCCAGTTTTACGACATGGCTAATAAAATCTGCTCCTTTCTCTCCAGGGCTCTGCTTTACTCTTTGCTCCATCGATTCCTGCATCTCAAACAGTCGCTTTGGCAAATGAACAAGGTGTCACTAAAGAGCACAGCCCGGATGATGAATAGATCAGGTTTTCACACACATAAAGCCTCACTGCTTGTTTACCCTCTCGTAGTCTCACTGCTCCGTGACTCACAAACACAAAACCCAACGTCGAACATAGCAAACGGTACCGGGTCTCTATCCGAACCGGACCGTACGGCGAGGAAGGAGCAGGAACAAATCTAAAGGCTAGAGACCATCCAGTTTCACCGCAGATTACTTTTAGTTTTCGTGGTGGAAAGAGAAATATAAACATTTTAAAGGACAAACTGATGTTTCCAAATTAGGGGAGAAAGTGTAGCTACATAGTTTATATTGTTAAAGAGCAAGCTGCAGGTTAGAGTCCCCCTTAAACCAGTGTTTAGAGAAATATAATGAACATTTACATCATTTTTAGCCTTTTGGAGTCATTTTTGGAGAATTTTCTTTTTCCGCCAGACCGGAAGTGACGTAGTCAGAGGGAGACCCGTTAGCTCGATGTAGAGAAAAATATAGATTTTAATGCCAGCTCTGACACAGAGGAGTTTATAATACTTTTGATGAACCACAACCATACAGCTGAGCCCGCTTCACACCCCAGAGAGCAGAGACACCAGAGGGAGAACTGACGGTTTTCATAGTCGTAGCAGAAGTGAAGTCCCGTCTTTTCAGATGCACATAAGATACAGACGATAGCGCCGTTCTTTTTCTTATTCATAAACCTGTGGACTCGACGTCCTGACAGGCTGGAGGTTGTACAGCCTCCACAAACACAATAACTTACCATTATTAAGAAAAATGAACACACACTGACTTGATAACACAATCGCTCTATCCACAGTGAGCCGAGGCAGCGACTAGCTTATAACTCCTCGTCGTTACGTCACTAGGACTGGGTACCAAAACTCGGTACTTCTTTGGTACCGACCAAAAGCCTTTGGTAGGCACTGGTACCAAAATAATTTATATTTTGGTGATTTTACAATAAAATGTCCCTATAAATGAGCCGCTTCATTTCTTCCAGCGCCGCTCAGCTCACACACAGGGTGAGAGACATGGCCCCTCTCCTCTCAACAGTCCTCAACAGACCCGAGTTCGCAGCCTTAATTCTCTGCTGCTTCAGCAAAAACACAGGAGGTGTGTGAGGGAGAGGACGGCGTGGGTCGGGATACCCTGGTTGGGATCCTGCCCCCGCAACCCGGATCTGGATAAGCGGAGGTAAAATTGCATTTAAAACATCTGCGAGGTCACGAATGACATACCTATTTTATTTAGGAGCATTTACTTTGTTATTAGAGACCATAGGTGCTGTTGTCAGCAAGGATGTGTGGAGGGTTTTCCTCCTCTGGTCATTCAGTTCTTCCTGTGCCCCCCATTCTGGCACCTCCAGAGTAACACTAGTTTCTGGTCGACCTGAATCCGTGTAGTCTTTGTTAGCAAAAAGGAAATTACAGAATAACAAATACGAATCCGGATTGATCCGTTTGGCCGTAATTCCAGTTTTGTTTTGCCATAACAAAAACCAAATGACGGTTAAATCCGTGTATTCGTTACTTCCGGTTATTCCGTTTCTGTTTCAGAGACGAAAAAACGAAAGAAAGAGTACACAGAGACTGTAAGACAGCGTCAGTTAACAGGAAGTTCCCGTGGTAAAAGATTGATTAACAAATAATAATAATAAAACCATAAATATGCCATAAAACTGTGTTTTTTTGTTTAATTAAAAAAAAAAACTTTTAGTACTTTGTTATTTTCTTTTAGAATTATACATATAGGTACAGAAAAAAGTATCGTTAAAGTACCGGTGTCAAAAACCAGGTATGGGTAAAGTAGTAATACTGTAAAACATTTAACGTACCCAATCCTACGTCTGCAGGTCGAGATTTTTTAAAGTGTTTTTAGAAGCTTTGCTGAAAAGGGGCACTTTTTACTAGAAAAACATCTGCCCTTATGTATCGTGAAACAAAATACAGACATTTCTAATAATATTTTTAGACAGCATTTTATATGAATGTTTAAACAAAACCTGCAATTAGCTTTTTCATTTTAAATGAAGAATGAACAAAGCATCATATTGGGCCATGATCTTCACTAAAGGCTTTCTAAAAGTAACTTCCTCTCTCTCCACTTTACTTCTGCTCTACATTCACGTCTCATTATTGATAAATTAAATGTTTAATTTCAATTTGTCCAAGTTTTCTTGTGACATGGGTCACTGTCTGTTTAGAACACAGAGGCATCCATATCTCTCCCCTTCCTCCTTGGGTTTGTGTGTCCTTACATTTGAATCACCTGCTTCCTCTAACAGTAGCAGAGGAGACTGCTGGATTAATCAAAAGTGTTTTGAGGGAGGGGAAAGGAGAAGAGGGACAGGGAAATGAAAAGGAAGGTGTTGCCAAATCAATCCCACGAGTCAATTTGAGTCTCCAGATCATCCTCACAATAAATAAACAAGGAGACAGTGGAGGTGGGGGAGGGGAGCAGTGGTGGGCAGGAGGCAGGACATGGACTTATTATAGAGGACATCCATGGACCTGAAAGCGGCGCTGCAGCAATCTGTCTCTAATGGAATGAGACATGTGAAAGGTAACTGGTTTATCGTTTCTCAGGCATGTTGTTTAACAGTGGATCTGACCTTTCCTGACACGCCTGCCCCCTTTTTCTGAAGGCAACAGTCCAACAGGTTGTTCTTTTCTTCATTTCTTTCTCCTGAGACAGAAGGACCACCAGCTCTCTGGAGATAAGGAATAATTCACATTAAAGTCTCCATCAAACAGCTCAGGTCTTTGGGAATCAGGTGCTTTTTGGCTCTCAAGATGATAAACAGAAAAATGTAAATGAGAGCAGATCACATCCTCTAAATGTGCAGCAAAGCACAGCAGGTAGAGGACAGGATGAGGTGCAAATGTCCCAAAACCTTAAACTGCACTTCCAAAAGATGCTGAGTCCTTTGATGAATTTGGACCTCTGATAAAGTCTGACAAAGTTCTTCAGGGCGGTGATGTTTGCATTTTCCATTTAAATTTACAAAATGTTAGATATCAATATCCAGGGTTTTCTCCATTCTGTTTTTATATCTGTCTTTGTTTCACTTTAATGAGTTTTCTCTTCCCTATCCTCACTGTCCTTTCACCCTTTTCTTGTCTGACCATGTGGTATTTTAACATTTTTCTCCTTTATTCAACCCCTCTCAGTCCCCTCACTGCCTGTTGTTATTCTCCATCCTGTGAATCCAACATGTATCCATCTCCATCCATTCATCATTGTCATCTTTTACCCAGCAGCCTCTCTTGATTCATGTTTTTATTCCCTTGTCTTTACCTAGAACTCCCACTTCTCCTTGTCTGATGATGCTCCTATACTTCTCACACTTTCTTTATTCTCGTCGTGTGACAGATTTCTTTGCCTTAAATCTTTTATTTTCCTTCTTGAATTCAGTAGTTCTCAGACAGATGTTTTCCTCATCAGCTTCGTGCAGCTTTAACTTCTTTTTTCCTCTGGAAAAAGATGGACTGAGAGAAAAAAGCTGACTAGTTGGAGGATAAGCAAAGTTTCTCTTCAACTGGAGGAAATGGTAATCACATTAAAATGGATTATATACAAACTGATAGTTGATAACAGGGGTCACGTTAACAGAATACTTTCCGTCAGTGACGGTTCTTTTTACTTTGACAGAAAAATCTGAAGGCTGTCGGTCATTTTGACAGATTACAATTCATGTGTGTGTGTGTGTGTGTGTGTGTGTGTGTGTGTGCGTGCACGCACCATCAGACCATAGTGAAAATGACACAGTGGGCCACTGCAGCTGTGTGTAATGACGTGATCAATACAGCTACATATAAGAATAAATATATTAAGACGTAAGGCCAGTGGACGCTGATCAACATTTGTTTGTGTGTCGCCATGGCAACACTGAAAGTCGCCAGTGTTCCGTCTTTTCTCTGTTTGTAACGTTGTTTTCTGTCTTTTTGGCTGGACTACAGTAGGCTGGTCATTGTCAAATGGTTTCTAAGCCGTGTGCTTTGGGTAGAGATCTTGACTCTACCGGCCTACCGCGGTAGCTCATGTTGATGAATTACAGGTGGGAAGTGGGACCTGGAGCAGGTTCCAACACACCTACTCCATCAGAATTGTACTCCTCCAACTTCATCAATTCCTCCTAACGTTGTGACGGAACCAGAATTAGGTCAGCAGCACCCGAATGTGCTGCCGATCCCGATCCATTCGGTTCCGTCCTCCTCATGCCCCCCCCCCCCCCCCCCCCCC
>SSNR01000213.1:458258-501162 GCA_006937965.1 Callopanchax toddi
GAAGAGGGACAGGGAAATGAAAAGGAAGGTGTTGCCAAATCAATCCCACGAGTCAATTTGAGTCTCCAGATCATCCTCACAATAAATAAACAAGGAGACAGTGGAGGTGGGGGAGGGGAGCAGTGGTGGGCAGGAGGCAGGACATGGACTTATTATAGAGGACATCCATGGACCTGAAAGCGGCGCTGCAGCAATCTGTCTCTAATGGAATGAGACATGTGAAAGGTAACTGGTTTATCGTTTCTCAGGCATGTTGTTTAACAGTGGATCTGACCTTTCCTGACACGCCTGCCCCCTTTTTCTGAAGGCAACAGTCCAACAGGTTGTTCTTTTCTTCATTTCTTTCTCCTGAGACAGAAGGACCACCAGCTCTCTGGAGATAAGGAATAATTCACATTAAAGTCTCCATCAAACAGCTCAGGTCTTTGGGAATCAGGTGCTTTTTGGCTCTCAAGATGATAAACAGAAAAATGTAAATGAGAGCAGATCACATCCTCTAAATGTGCAGCAAAGCACAGCAGGTAGAGGACAGGATGAGGTGCAAATGTCCCAAAACCTTAAACTGCACTTCCAAAAGATGCTGAGTCCTTTGATGAATTTGGACCTCTGATAAAGTCTGACAAAGTTCTTCAGGGCGGTGATGTTTGCATTTTCCATTTAAATTTACAAAATGTTAGATATCAATATCCAGGGTTTTCTCCATTCTGTTTTTATATCTGTCTTTGTTTCACTTTAATGAGTTTTCTCTTCCCTATCCTCACTGTCCTTTCACCCTTTTCTTGTCTGACCATGTGGTATTTTAACATTTTTCTCCTTTATTCAACCCCTCTCAGTCCCCTCACTGCCTGTTGTTATTCTCCATCCTGTGAATCCAACATGTATCCATCTCCATCCATTCATCATTGTCATCTTTTACCCAGCAGCCTCTCTTGATTCATGTTTTTATTCCCTTGTCTTTACCTAGAACTCCCACTTCTCCTTGTCTGATGATGCTCCTATACTTCTCACACTTTCTTTATTCTCGTCGTGTGACAGATTTCTTTGCCTTAAATCTTTTATTTTCCTTCTTGAATTCAGTAGTTCTCAGACAGATGTTTTCCTCATCAGCTTCGTGCAGCTTTAACTTCTTTTTTCCTCTGGAAAAAGATGGACTGAGAGAAAAAAGCTGACTAGTTGGAGGATAAGCAAAGTTTCTCTTCAACTGGAGGAAATGGTAATCACATTAAAATGGATTATATACAAACTGATAGTTGATAACAGGGGTCACGTTAACAGAATACTTTCCGTCAGTGACGGTTCTTTTTACTTTGACAGAAAAATCTGAAGGCTGTCGGTCATTTTGACAGATTACAATTCATGTGTGTGTGTGTGTGTGTGTGTGTGTGTGTGTGTGCGTGCACGCACCATCAGACCATAGTGAAAATGACACAGTGGGCCACTGCAGCTGTGTGTAATGACGTGATCAATACAGCTACATATAAGAATAAATATATTAAGACGTAAGGCCAGTGGACGCTGATCAACATTTGTTTGTGTGTCGCCATGGCAACACTGAAAGTCGCCAGTGTTCCGTCTTTTCTCTGTTTGTAACGTTGTTTTCTGTCTTTTTGGCTGGACTACAGTAGGCTGGTCATTGTCAAATGGTTTCTAAGCCGTGTGCTTTGGGTAGAGATCTTGACTCTACCGGCCTACCGCGGTAGCTCATGTTGATGAATTACAGGTGGGAAGTGGGACCTGGAGCAGGTTCCAACACACCTACTCCATCAGAATTGTACTCCTCCAACTTCATCAATTCCTCCTAACGTTGTGACGGAACCAGAATTAGGTCAGCAGCACCCGAATGTGCTGCCGATCCCGATCCATTCGGTTCCGTCCTCCTCATGCCCCCCCCCCCCCTCCACCTCCTGTCGGAGAAGATTGTCGGATATAAACCGAGGTATTTCTCAGTTAAACCAGTGAGAGGTGCATAGAAGTCTGTCTCCTCCTGGGGTGAAAGACTAATGACCAGAGGAGAGATTAAAAACAAGGCAGCACCCCCCATCCCCCAGGAGCCTGGCACGCTTTATATATATTCTCTATATATAAATATATATATATATATAATGTTACAGCACATGCTTATAATTATACCGATGTTACGACCTCCACTAGGAGGAAAAGGAGGTCTAACACAAAGTTAAAGGAGACTTGTGTAAAGTTGTAACAAAAGAAATGATATTATCATACAAAAAAAATTACAACCAAAAGAGGAGCTATATTAACTATGGTTGAGAAACGAGCACCAAACTAAAACTACTAAACTACTAAAATAAACTAAGGGAACTACTTCAAGACACTCTACTTTAAACTAGATATAATCTAGAAACCAAAAGTGCTCAGACAACAGGGGAGAAGAGGCACGGGTCCAAGATCTGCAAAGTGAGCAGGCTTTTACTCCTGCTCCTTGATGAGCTGCAGCCGATCTGGAGTGGGCGTGTCACAGGCGACAGCAGCAGGAGAGAACAGCCCACAGGAAACAGCCACAGGGGCAGCAAACCAGGGGACGTAACAACCGAAATACGCAACCAGAAACTCTCGTAGCACCAAAATAAGACGAGAGCAAGGCGATGATGGAGAGAGATGCTTCATGCTCCGGTTCTACAGCTGATCACGGTAACGATAAATACGTTGTGTTATTAAGTATCATATTATTGATTTTGTGTCATAATATGATCAGATGTCATTGTCATAATTTAAAAAATGAATACGTGATGGCTAAAAATAGATTATGACTGGATTTTCTAAATGAGGGACAACGAAAAAGTCTAACTCTGGTTGGTAGACTCAGTGTAATATCTTTGGTGGAAATGCTCTGCTCTCTTATCATTTGATTATATTTACTCTTGGTTGATGTCCGAGTTTCATTTTAAAACACCTGCAGCATCATTCCTGATCCATATTGAACACACTCTTTGTTTTTGTGTATTTTAAATCCTCCTCCAGCTACGTTGTGACCTGAGACTCTTTTAAAACCACTGACAGTGTCGTCAAGGATTGGTGTTTTAAACAATGTTCTGTGAGGTTGGTTAGATCTCCTCTGGTTTATAAGTCCATCCACTTCCACTAACTCCACATCAAATCTGGAGACAAACCCAGACATCCCCCTGCTCCTCCTGAGGATCACAAGGCGTTCCCGGGATAGGGAGGGTTTAAAATCCATCCAGTGAGTTCTGAGTGTGCCCTAGTGGGACCTCCAGGGGAAGGAAACCCTAATCAGACACCCAAACCACCTCAGGGATCTTTTGATGAAGAGGATCAGCGGCTCTACTCCAAGCTCATCCTCACCTTTTCCTCCAGACTGACCCATGCTATGGAGTTTCTGGGATCTCGTTCTTTTTGATCCACATCAAAATAAGACACGGGGCAGCCGTGGATCAGCGTCTGCTGATCAGAAGGTGAGCGGTTCAATCCCCAGCTACAAGTCAAATAAATAAATCAAAAGCAGCTCACGAGTCACTCAAAAGAATGAGGATAGCATCTGGAAATCTGTCAGAAACGTCATGTTCCTGTTCAGTAACAAGTGATGCAGCTATGAATTAAAGTTAATGTGTCTGAAAACGATAAAAAAATACAATCATCTAAAAAGACCTCGTTTCTAACGAGACATCCAATCCCTCTCCTCGCTCTCCTCTCTTCCAGCTTCATTACATAACAGCCGAAAAGAGCCAAGAGCAGGGAAGGAGAGAGGAGGGGAGGCGCGGGCCGGGGGAAGGAGGTGGCAGCTCCTCTGACCTCCCAACAGAGGGGGGAGACACGGTGATTGAGGAGCCATCAGCTGCATGCCAGCTGCTGCTTCTGCTCCTTCTTTTCTCTCTGTCATCCTTCACATTTTTTCAAGTCCCCCTCTCTTCCTCTGCCAACACGTCTCGTCTCTCTTTTCTCTCCAGCGTGTCTCCTTCCTCTTTCTTCTCTTTGTCTCACTTTGTGCTTTAACACAGAGCCACTTCCAGCTTTGTGACAACTATCACCTAGTTACAGAAGCCCTGAGGGAACCTCCACAAAAAAAAAAAAAAAGTGATAAAACTAAAGCAAGGCCATAAAAAAAAGCAGCTCTCAGATATTTTTTGTTTCATTAGATCCCCTCAGGGCTTCTGTTCTCGGCTTTCCCTTCAACGTTCTGCCCTCGTGGTTCATTTTGATCCAGATAACTGGGAGGTTAAGGCTTTACACATAAAGCAATGTGTTACAGGAAGAGGGGAAAGCTGCTCCGTTAGTGGGCCCTTCAGGTTCTTGGTTTCGGGTCATTCTCTCTCTTTTCAAGCACATCAGTGAGATGTGACAAATACGACAAAAGATGACACAACAAAAGTGATGAGAAAGTGACATGGTATGAAATCCTTTTCAGCACATACTGTGTGTGTGTGTGTGTGTGTGTGTGTGTGTGTGTGTGTGTGTGTGTGTGAGTTATAAATCCTTGCTAAAGCCTTGTATCTCCATTTTCCATCACTTTCAAGTATTTTTTCCAATAATCTGCTCTATCCCTTACATCCGTCAGTGGTTTTATGGATATATTTTCAACCAAAAGTGTCAAGAAGAGCTGGCGACTTGGGTTCATTTTTAAAGGTATATTCTACAAAATTCCCTTTCTAAAGATCTTTTAACAGTTATATCAGTCCCAAAGACTGTCTGAGACCCAAAAGTGTTAAAATATTTTCACCGTTTTCACTTACAGATTCTCATTTTTGGGAAATGTGTTTTGAGCTAATGCTAAAACGGGTGGTTTCTAAATCTTTCCCCTGCTGACATCAAGAAGGGAAAAGACCACCCCTCTAGAGGACAGAGCTAATCACGAGCACCTTTGTCTACCTGAGCCTGCCCTTCAAAAACCAAGGGAGCGCTCATCCTCACAAACGTTAGCAAACAGTCATGGTGAAGCTATGAGCAATAGGCAGATGCTGCGTAGATGGTTGATCAACGAGCACTAAAGTCTTTTTCTACTCCCTTCATCTGAGACCCTGAAAATCCACCAATGTCTCACGAATGCACGTGGAGAATAGAGATGGGCGGGGCTTAGAGCTGCAGCCATTTGAAAGGAAAGTTTAGCTTCAGGAGGTTGGATGAGAGAGTGGAAAAACAACAGCTGACCTTAAAATAAGGGTCAATTTGACCAATGCACAGGTTTTACATGTTGTTGAGATGTAAAAGAAATGATCCAGAGTGGATAGAAAGTGTATGGGAGCTCTAAGGAAATAAGACTTTTCTTTCATTTCCTGAAAAGTTGTGTATATTTGGAGATACAAGGATTTTGCTGAACAGTGGACTGGTATGAATGACATCACAGCAGTTTCTTTTCAGCTGCAGCTGCTGAATGCATCTGAGCATCTCCTCCTCCTCTTCATCAAAGATAAAAATACTAACTGTCCACAAGCCTATTTTTTTTATTAACTTAACCTTTGCACTTTGTTCATTTCTTTGCACATCGTTTCATATTGTGCAGACATGTTCAGATGGCTATATGCATAAATAAATCTGTTAGTAAATCTGAACTGGAGTCACATCTTAGTGTTGTTCCCATCTCCTAACAGCAATAGCCATAAAGTCTGACTCAAGTCCTAATATTTTGCTTAAAAGCACAAAAATCTGCTTTCGTTTTCAGTTCTTCAGTCTCTCCACACAAACACATCATCATCATCGCTACCTCGGCCGGCGATGGGTCATCGCCTGGGTGATTACTGACTAAAAACATTGGATCCCAGACTCCCAGGTCTCCCTCCGACCCTCCCTAAGAGATCAATATTATATTATACGATATCCCTGATGTGGCAACACAGCAGTTTTTTTCTGTCAAAACAACAGTTTAGATGGAAAACATCTAGTCTGCACAATTTTAGATTTACAGCCTGCGTGGAGGAGGAGGAGGAGGGGTAAATGTTGTGTTTCCCTCTGTGAAGCTGATATGTCAGCCTTTTATTAAGATGTCAGAACGTGGCAGGAGAAGTGTTACCAACCTGGATCTGACTCTGAAGCCTTCCCAGGACATTTGTCCAGAAACCTAGTGGAATATCTGCAGCGTCTTTATTTAGTTTTTGACAAGCAGAACATCTAAAAACAAGCCGAGTAGAAATCCCTTGATAGGAGGACTCGTGTGATAGAAAGCGCTGTGTGTTGGTGGACTCATGAACCCTCCAGCCTCGGTGATCTGGTTAAACACCTCCATAAAGCTCCACTGTTATCGATTACATCTCTCTGCTGTGTAACGACACACCTACACCGAGGTAAACACCAGCACAGGCTGAACTTTAAGCAATCTCATGTTCAATCTGAAATATTCATCACATTACCCCGCAGGGCACACGGGAAGGCAGCAGAGCTCATTTCCAGACAGGTGTAAAGATTGTTGTTGTGCTACTCATGTGGAGGAGTATTAAACATCAGTCAGAAGAGGTCACGGTGACTTAAAGTTCATTTTATAACTGTGATCCCATACATGGCTGAATGTGTGACGCGGTCCTGAGATCTCTGCATTCACAACCTGCTGCAGAAATATGACGGGCTACAGCTCGAAGTGTAAATGTAGTCAGTCAGTCATTTCATTTGGATTGAGTATCAATCAGGAGCTCCATCATCTACCTGAGTGCACAGAACAATAAAAGGAGAGAAACTGCTGTGTGAGCAGGTAGCTCAGTGTGGATATTCACTGGAAAATGGAACCCGACAGACTTCTGCTCCAGTAGCAACAAGACCTCAAGTTCTGTCATCAGTTCACTATTATAAAGTGTTTCTGCATCAAAGTTATAAAGTATCCCTATCTTACCTGCAGAATGACCTCTGCTTACATAGAGTTTACTGGACTGATGAGCTAACTGCTACTCTAAGCACAGCCCTAGTGCACCGCCACCCTAAAACAACCTCAGTCTAGGACTTAATAGAAGTTTTTGCATTGCTGCTGATGAATGGATCTGCATCCATTCTCCTGAATTTCACAGCATCGTTTATGAATGTTATTTTACAAACAGAGTGCAAATACAAATGAATTTCCTCCTCAGGGTGGCCGGGCTCAGCCCAGAGATAGGGTGAGGAGCTCGGACGAGGCTTGGAGTAGAGCCACTGCAGGTGGTTCAGGCATCTTGTTAGGATGCTTCCTGGACGCCTCCCTGGGGAGGTGTTTCAGGCATGTCCTGCCAGCAGGAGGCCCCCGGGTCGACCCAGGACACGTTGGAGAAACTACATTTTCAATCTGGCCTGGGAACACCTTGGGCTCCTGGTGGAGGAGCTGGTGGAGGTAGCCAGGGAGAGGACGGTCTGGGTTTCCCTAGTTGGGATGCTGCCCCCATGACCCAGACCCAGATAAGTGAGGGTGCACATAAGCGATGCACAAGTGCCAAAATTAATGCATGCGTACCAGTTCCTTTTTCCACGATGCTCCTTTGCATACCGGTGTTTATATCAGGGGTTCTCATGACCTCAAGCTGTAACTCTCTCACTAAATCACACACTGACATTGTAAGTCAGCGTCTTATCGTTACACACTGACGAGCTGCAGCCTGAGCCGAGCCGCTCGCTTTGAGTCTCACTTTTATTTTTCACTCTAATGGTTTGCTCATACAGCAGCGGGAGCTTAGCGTTTTTCCATAAAGGTGGGCCCCACTTACTACCACCACATATCACACTCTCTGAACACTCCAATACAGAGTATCAATGAATGTCACAGTGCAGTTTTACACCAACTTCTAGTTGTCTCTGGAGCTGGAACATCTCTGCACACTTTGCCCCAATTTGTCTTTCAGTCTCTCTCAATTCTACCCTCATTTGTGAACAAGACCCTAAAACACTTGAAGCAGAGGCTCATTCCCAGCTGGGTATCTACTCTTTTATGGTTAAGGACCATGACTTCATCTCAAAACATTTTTAGTTCTCATTACCTAATTTATATAACCACAACTGAAAATGCATAAGTTACGCAATTTATCTGTAGATGGTGGTAAAATCCCAGAGAACTCGATCCAAGAAATAGTCCTGGTGATGTTTTCAGGGGTCAAATAGACCCCAAAAGACCAAAAGACTCATGGACCCCAAAATAAGGACAGTGCGATGGTTAAATGGTGGATTTATATTTGTGTCGGATAAATTTGACATGTTACTTTATGGCTATTACTGTTACAAGACAGGAACAACATAACACTAAGATGTTAGTGACTTCACTTCAGAATTTTTTATTGTGGTTTGTCAGTGTAATGGATCATCAGCCTTCTTAAATCAAGTTTTGCTACCTGCTAACTCCACGCAGAAAAGCCACAGCTGGGATTTGAACTTGCGACCTTCTTGCTGCGAAGCACTATGCTAACAACTGTGCCACCATGCAGCCAGAGAGTCGTCTTCAATTCTGTGTTGATTAGCTGTGGCGGCCATCTTGAAAGGGGTTGACTCCAATAGCTTGTCAGTCAAATACGTATTTGTTTGTGAGAATATTAATTAAAATCCATACAAGACGGACAGCGTTAACCCCGATGATCAATGGAGTTCTATTGGTTGGCGGTGCAGCGTGTGTGTCAACGAGCTTCTGCGGTCATATCAGAGCTCCTTTGTAGCGCGCCGCAGCAGGAAGTGAAGCTCGTCTGTATTTTGTCGCAGGTACCGCGACAGCACCGGTGGATTCGTGCAAAGGGATCTGGTAATCACGCATGATATCTGGTGCTCATGCACACTGGTGCACCAGTTATGTGCACCTCCCTTTATAAGTCATTAAATCTAAAGCCCCAACAGCCGGTCCCTAACCCTATAATAATCAGACTGATTTACATAATTAATTCTGGATTTAAAGTTGGAATCTGTTTAATTTGACCAGTTTTAACCCTCTGTAAAAGGATGGCAGGTCATTTGCTTTTAACCCTACAGTTTTTGAGGTCTGTTGCCGTCAGATTTTCAGATTTAAGACGACAGCAGCATCTTTACAATCCTGACATTTTAAGGAATCCATTGATTCTAAATAAGTGATGATTGATCAGGTAAATGACTAAAACATCATCAGAACATTGATTCGTTTTCACTACGAGACCCACAGCATCTCAGAGGCTAATGGTGGTAATAACTTTGATGCTGATGAATTTATAATGATAATAATTCATTTATGTTGTCAAAATATGGCGTAACGCTCTTCCCATCACCCTGAGGGAACTGCTGCTGCTATCATCTCAGCCTGTGCTGCTCACCTCTCATGTAGAAGAAGCGAGTAAGCAGCTACTTCCTCTCACTTCATTTTCTCTCCTTCATATTTCTTCTTCTTGGGTGAAGGCATGACTCTGCTGCCTCCCGGCTGTCGGATAACTCGTATACGTAGCAAAGCTCAGTCCTCCGGTGCAAGCGTGGACGAAACCATTTTTTAAAACATTTTTAGAGGCTGCAGTACCCTTGATCCCCCCTACTGGTAGGTGAAGTACCAGGCTTATATGTTGTAGTCAAAAACACTCACATTGATAGGGCTGCTGAGGTCTCTAATGAGACCTTTGTTGTCACTATTGGGGTCAATTAAGGTCACAAGAATCCCTGGCCCTACCCTGAACATGTACCCAACAATGCACTTGCTAGCATAGTTGGGTACATGTTTTTATAGTTTATTTTTTGACTATGTACCCACAGACTCACCTGTCAATTATTTTGAGGAGGTCCGTTTTGGGACCATGGTTAGCTTTTCAGCTAATGCTAGCATTTCTTTTTGGGCTCTCCATCACCGTCACACCCTGAAATATCACTTCTTCTCTGCTTGTTGCGTCTATGACCACGGGCTAAGAGATGACATCATGACTTCTCCTCAGTTGCTGGTTCACCTGCCCAACTTCTGACCTGCTCTGTTACCGTACTCCTTGTTGTATGTGTGCAGCTAACTTTGGGTCATGAGTGAGTGTCGGCTGGTTTGACAGCAGCATGCAGTCAACGGCTGAAGGTCGCTTCAGTTCTGAGTCGCCACTCGTTATTGACATGTACACCTCTAATATATGAATATATAGGAATCAAGTTTACCCCTAAAGTTACTCAGCTCGTAGCTGTAAGTATAATGACTACTTTCTGAAAGTTTTATTCAGATCTACCCAGTGGTTCATGAGAAATGTTGCTAAAGCACACACTCACTCACACATTATGGCCTCTCTTTCTCCTTTCCAGGGCGTGCAATAAAAATGTGTTTGCAATATTTAATCTGCGTCTGAGATCATGTGTGATGTATTATGCAACAAGAACAAATCCCATTTAGCTTGTAATCACCCAGTGCACCTCACCAGAGAACACACATTTAAAGCAGAAAGCAGTGAAGTGTTCTCGTGTCCTTGTGTGCTCTGCAGCTCAGATGACTGTCCTACGAGGAAGTCCCTTTTTGAATGTCCTTTGGCACAGAGGCAGGAAAACCTCCCGGTGGTGAACGAACTGACTGAGACCTAAAATAGACACCTCTGCAGAATCCGAGTCGTTTTCTTTCACTTACAAAAGGAGCTGCTTTCGTCCTTTGTGCCTTCCATGGTGCCATCCGGCAGCATCTGGAGGTAGAAGCCGTGTCTGCAGTAGAGCCGTGTGACGATGCCCTTCAACTGGGGCTCTGCAGAGCAAACACAGTGTTAACAATGCATGTTAGCATTCAGGTACACACGCGTACACACACTTGTCAGGTGGCATTTATCAAGGCGCACGTCTACCTGTGAGCACCCACGCAGACTAAACCAGAGGCAGGTCTTAATATTTACTCAGGGACGTAT
Organism: Callopanchax toddi; assembly: GCA_006937965.1. NCBI lineage: Eukaryota > Metazoa > Chordata > Actinopteri > Cyprinodontiformes > Nothobranchiidae > Callopanchax > Callopanchax toddi. The sequence continues at coordinate 468,980 of SSNR01000213.1, forward strand.
TCAAACAGAAAGTGTGTGTTTGTGTGACAGAGACGTTGGCCTTCAGCAGAACTGATGAGACCTCAGGATCAGCTAAAAAAAACCTTCCTCAGACAAGTTCACGGGAGAATACCAAGCTGCTAGTTTTATACTTCATTTTACTGTTATTTTATAAGCTTTAAGCAGCTACAGCTGTCACTTCGCAAAGTCTCAGGACTTAAACATGTTCAGCACAAGGCAAAACACGGAGAACGTAGTGGAATATGTTCTCTGCATTTGACCCATCCCTGAAGATTAGAGGTCAACCAGTTTCATGGCCTCGTTTCTATGTATATAAACATTAGTTATCAGTTCTGTTTCTTTACCTTGACCTTGAGAATATCCTTGAAAGTAAATTAAAATAAAATGATGCTTTTTTTAATAGTCAATCAGGCTCCCAAAGCACCAAGGCTATAGACTGGCAAGCCAGACTAGAAATGTGGAAAGTCTGCAGAGCAAAACTCACGCTTTAGCTTACTATGCTATCAAGCCTAGCCTGTCTGTGGGGCGGGCCTAGCCAACACGGGCTAGCTAAATGCAGTATGCTAATTCGTGTTGTGATGTCACAACGCGGATTTTCATAAACAGAGCTTGCAAGGAAGTTCTTTCAGAAAATCAGGTTTTTTGAAATAACCAGGGAACAGAGAGTTTTCATTTTTGGTGACAGGCTCAGGGGGACCTATTAGAATCCATGAAAACCTGAAAAAAAAAAGGTTTTCCAGTCAACCACTCCTTTAAGCTACAGCATTAAAATGGATCTAATTGATTTTTGAGTTAGAAACTTGACCATTTTCATATTTGCCACCACTCTCCACCTACACTCTACAGAGAGAGAGAGAGAGAGAGAGAGAGAGAGAGAGAGAGAGAGAGAGAGAGAGAGAGAGAGAGAGAGAGAGAGAGAGAGAGAGAGAGAGAGAGAGAGAGAGAGAGAGAGACTGTTTCTGAACTGAAAATATCATACATTCAAAAAATTTAAAATACAACACGTTTTTTGATGAGGTTATTAGCTGAAAAGCGTTGAGGGCAGTGGCAGACTGCGCGAGGATTCACGACAGTTGAAGTTACACTTTTAACCAGTAGGGGGTTACGCAGGAAAGTTAATTAATGCTGCTTTAATGCAGTAATTAATTTCTGTGTCAGCTTTTATGATAGCTAACTAAGATGCTAACTCTACAGAGATAGCGTGTTTCAGCTAGCCCAAGTTTCTTGAAGATGATTTTTAAAATAATTACTTACCAATTAATTTTAGGTATTCATTTTTAAAAATATGAAGCAATTTTCTTTCTTAACAGTTTGCCTTTTAGCTTCTATTGGGCTAACTAAAATACTAACAACACAGATAGCATGTTTTAGCTAGCACTAGGTCCTTAAAGGTACAGAGGTCTAAATTGATTCAGCTCTTTAAGAAAATAATTCTTGTGAACACTATCCAACTATGTAGAGATGAAAAGATTCCCACAATCATCCTCATGTAGCTACCGATGGGGCAGCATCAGCCTCGCCATCGTCCTAGGGACTAAATTCTGCCGTTACAACTTGGAAAAAACAGATGTTTACCACAATAAAGTTATTGGTGTTTCTCTTTATTTATGTATTGTTAACATGTATTTACATTTACCAGGTAATTATCTACAATTATCTTATTTCTAGTAGATGAGATGTTGTAAATTATATTATTAGCTGTCTGGTTTTCCTGCAACAACTTTGAGGAGTGCAGCAAAATCATTTTAATCCACCGCAGCTCTGCAAATAAGCTGCCATCTTCATCTATCCCTGCGTGTTGCATTTCCTTCCTTAAGGTTGCTCACGCATGACTGAGGGGGTTCTTTCACTCGGAAGTGCTGAGGGAGACTAAATAGTGGCTCAGAAGGAATGTCAGAACGCTGAAGAGTTTCCACAATCAACTTTTAATGAATCACATCAAATATGGATGAGGACTGAGAAGTATGAGGGGGGGTGGGGGGGCAGCTGGCAGTTTGCCCTCAACTGACAGAAGAGAGGTTTGGGTGTGTGAGATACTAATAGAGAAACTCACTCATTAAAATTGTCCCTAAAGTACGTAAAAACTGATGATTCGTCAAAAATGTGTCTATTTTTTTTTGTTTGGATGAAGTTTATTTAGATATTTTGCAAGAATATATAAATATATATCAGTTAGTTGCATTATATTTGATACACAGCTCTACCTCTCTAACAGGATTAGTACATTCTTCAAAGAGCCTGCTGTACTGTAGAATCCTCCACCAGTGTGGTTTTCGTGAGCTAAACACAACATAGCTAAAGCGAGACGACACGTCTGAGTATTCACCGACGAGACTAAAACGTCAGTGTGTGGAGTTGTGGGAAAGTAATTGGGTGAACTCTGAGTCTATTTGCTGTCAGTTACGTGAACTCACTCAGTCCCTGAGCTTCATTTTATTGTGACAGGTATGAATTTTTTCTTACTTGCTCATCTCATCTACAGTAATGGATATTTATTCAAAGAATTCTAGTCCAGCGCGCAGCGAGCGTTCTCCAGAGTGGAGTCAGGACGCACTGCACTCAGCGACACACAGGTAACCGCGCTGTACGGAGGAAATCGACTGACAGTGGTCAGTACAGGGAACACAATGTGCTGCAAAAAAAAGCATGTAAAATTGCACACAAAAAAATCAGTGAAGCAGCGAGTCCGTGAAAGGTGAACCGTGTTGTAGCGAGGGACCACTGTGTTGACCAAACAGCCATGGTACTTGTGAACTGATTGCTTTGAGCAAATCCAATTCCAACTTATTGACCTAAATTACTTTGTCAAAGGATTAGTACTTTTTTTTTACTAAAACTGACTAAAACTACATAATATACAAAAATTAATTCAGTAATTTAATTTAATTTGACTCTTTTTGTATAAATGGAAACGTTGTTCTTTGCTCTTTTTCTGTATGTGGAAGTTAAAGGGTTAAATTGTTTTAATAAATCTTTATTTGTATCTGTATTTGCATCACATTGATGCAGCATAGTATACTCTATGCTCTGATCAGATTAGTGATAACATGTTCCACATCTAAAGTGATGTTTTCAGTTGTGTTTGTATAATTACATGTTGTAAAATGAGGTAACCTACCGTAGGAACTCCATAGATTGAAACTGATTCCATTTAAACCCGCATGTCATGTATTAGCTGTAGATCTTGGTGTTTAGTCTCATGTTGAAAGTGTGACATAAGATGTTTAGAAGCCTTTTAAGGCTTCTCTCTGCAGAGAGATGGAGTGACTACAGAGAGATAAGAGCTCATCCATCCATCCGTCGCACACAGAAGGTCAAACATTGAGCGTGGTAATCTGTTATGTGTTAATCTCAAATTAAGCCTCAGACCATGTGCAGCTCAACACAGCTGAGCAACAAACACACAGTGGAGGCTGACGTTGACCTTTAGAGAGGTGCTGCCTCTAGTGTGTGCAGCCCTGTTTGGTAATGCTGCTGCAGTCCGAACCACACCAAGAGGGACGTCGTCTGTGTGGTGGACGGACGCAGTTCACACACCTCCACACCGAAGAGCTACAAGCAAGAGAAATGACCTAAAGTCACATCTGAGACAGAATCATATTCAAACTCAGGGTGGATCCAGAAAAAAGATTAAAATAATCAATCAAATAGAACTGATTTATACTGAGAACTCATCTCCTATGTGTTTATAGTCCCTTATGGGACTGAGGTGTTAGCATCAGTCAGCTCCTGTATTCAGGAGGCAGTGCTGCTACAACCAGTCCTTTTCCATCTAAAACCAGTATCTCACTGGGCTGTGACTGTTACCGACAGGTTGGACACAAAATTATGTAAAAATATGAAATATTTCTATCAAAATCACACAGAGTTGGTACATACGCCACATTACCTGTGGCCAGGTTACCGACACGTGACGTCACTCAAAATAACAAATATCAAACATTTCACTTTTGTCGATTTATGTCTGATTTATTCATAACTTGGTATCCATCCCTTTTCACGTGTCTCATATTTGTCCCACTCTCTGATTCTCAACTGAAACGAGCTCCAGATGTCCACAACAGCGCCGAATATTCTGAGATTAGTCTGGAACGCGTTAAAATCTGTAGCGACGTGAGAACGAGGCATCAGCATACAGATGTTCTAAAGATTTCAGCTCCATAACCTTACCCATCTTTACATGGGATTAAATTTATAATTTGATGTCAGAAAATGTGATTTTATGTTTGGTTCTCGAGATGGGTTCTCCATAACCCAGTGACTCTGTGGGAATCATCTTCTGTCAGCTCTCCTTGATTTTGGCCTTCGTTTGGAGAATTTTTCTGTTTAACCTTCAAAGATTCTCCCCACGTACTAGAGTCCGTTGTTTCGCAGTCTGGACTTTGAGGTGGTCACTCGTCCTTTTTATGAATACAGGAAGCACAGCCTCCAGGTGTTGTATGTTGTATGTATAACCCTTTAAAGCCTGACAAAAAATAACAATCAGAAAACTCAAGATTTGTAAAGTTTGAAACATTTGTTGGTTAATGCTAGTATAACAAGCTTTTTTATTTTTATATTACATTTATTCTGCCGTATTATATAATAATGCAACAGTAATTAAACTAAATACAATTTGCACATGTCAACCTCAGTACTTAAATCTCCCACCAGAGGGCAGAAAACCTGTATAAGATTCAAAACAGCAGCTTTTTGGTCAGGATGCTTCCTGGACGCCTCCCTGGGGAGGTCATGTCCCGCTGGCAGGAGGCACCCAGGTCAACCCAGGACACGTTGGAAAAAGAACATCTCGGAGCTGGCAGGGCAACGTCTGGGGGTCCTGGCAGACAGAAGCCAAGCTTTATAAGGAAAATACTAAGTCTATTACAAAGACAGAGCTCCTAGCAACTTGGAAATAAGTGTCTAAGATAGGATACACATTATGTTAAAGGATTCATTTGATCTGCAGTTTGTTTGAGAGGCTGCTTGCTGGAACTGTCAGCAAAAGTCAGTGAGAATCCCACAAAAACAGACCTGAGATTATTCAAGATCAATCTGGTAGGAGACTCCATTAAATTCCACAAAAAGATAAATAAAGTTATGAAGCTGAAATGTTTAGAACATCGTCTACTGAGGCAAGAAAGTGTTCATCAAATCAAATCAAAGGGTTAAAGTCCAGCCCGTATCTTTGGCTCACCTGGAAGATCCCTTCTAGGACCTTTTTAGGGGGGATTCAGAACAAAACCAAAACACACCTCAGGGGTAGATTCAACCATTTGCTTGGATAATACTAAAAATCACACAGATAATGACTTTCAAAGCTTCATTAAATCTGCTGTAAAACACGATTTAACCAGTGGGACTAACAGGAATGAATGAGACGGCCTCCTGAGAGCATCAAGTCAACATCTCATCAATCTAGTTCAACAACACCAAAGCACGTGGGATCAAACTCCTTCCTTAATCCCAGACATCCAACGCTAATTATGGAGTGACCTTAAAAAAGAGGGGGATTAATTTCACACATTAAGAAGAAGCTCAACCATTAAAGTCACCCTGAAGCCTCCGGCTGCCTGATGTCAGGCGACAACTGGGCTGCAGCTGCCGCCATCACACACTGCTGCTCTCAGTCTGTGTGTGTTCTCATGTTGGACATGTTCAGCAGAATGAACTTGGCTGAAACGCTGGAACCGATCTGCCAAGAACCGCATCTGTTATCTGACACACAAACACAAAGAGCACCTTCCACGTTCAGATGAGGGCTTCTACCAGCTCAGAGATTTAATGTCCACTCAGCGAAACCTTTAAGCTTTACCCCACTGGGCCGAGGCTGCTGGTGGCAAACGGCTAACGGTATCCACGTTTTCTAAATGTCTTCAAATATTAGATAAATTAAAAACAGGAGTGGGCATGATCCTCCTGCAGGAGGCCCCCAGGTCCCTCGATGTCGTAAGAAGGTAGACAGTTTAACTGTATTATTTCTCGTTCTGTCCCCTCTCCTCTATCTCATCCCTCAAAACTGCACACCTAATCTGCAGGGAAGGCCTTACTTGAGCTCTTTCTGAATAGTGGAGAACTGATGCAGTGAAAGAGGGAGGAAGCTCTTATTAGCAGGAGACGTGGCTGAATGATAGACTGTCACTCAGAGGAAGAGCAGGGCTCAGATTGGACCAGAGAGCGCTTCCCCTCCCTGTGATCGGGACTCTCAGGCTACCTGCAGAGAAGTTGAGGTAAATCATCTCTTCCAGACCACTTGAAGCGACGCTCACACATGATTATTTTTCTTCCATCTGCTCGTCGGGACGTCTTCCTAAACGCTCTCTGTTCTGTCAGTGTCTGCAGCAGAGCAGCCAGTCTCCAGGGAGCACAGATGTGCATCAGCACTGATGAATTATGGTCCATGTAGTTCACAAACTGTTGCAGAGTTTAGTGGGACGAAATGGATGTAAAGTCTGTCAGACGTGCGGGAGAGTTTACTGATGGTTTGATCTCTGTAAAGGTTCAGGTTACAGACAGACAGACAGACAGACAGACAGACAGACAGACAGACAGACAGACAGACAGACAGACAGACAGACAGACAGACAGACAGACAGACAGACAGACCAATCCGCCAATCAAAATACTTTATTAATCCCAGAGGGACATTCGATTTTTCAGTAACTTAGTTTTTTCCAATAATGATTATAGATAATTATTGTAGATAACACATTAAAAACTTAAACTATATCTTGTAGTGACTAAATATAACCACTCTGTTATTAACCCTTTAAAGGGCGCTGACTGAAATACTTGGAAATTTAAAGCTAAATAATGCCCTTATGCTTTTTAACTTTTAAATTCCTGTTTGTTTTTACTTTTTATTTAAATGTATTTTATGTAATTATTTAATTTCCTTTTTAGATCATTGGTACTTTTTAATTTCAGGTGTTTTTATTTACTTTTTCTTCTATAAATTTGACTATAATTTTATTTGGCTGACTTTTGTACTGTTTAACTGAGTGTGTTGATGCAGGGAAACATCTAAAACATGCAGGATAGTGATGCGCGGGTTGTCTTTTATCCTGCGGGTCGGGTCAATAAATATTCACCTTCAGTGAGGGGCGGTTTGGGGTGGGTTCAAATCAGGGGAAGCATTTATGGAAAAAATTTCCATCCATCCATCCATCCATCCATCCATCCATCCATCCATCCATCCATCCATCCATCCATCCATCTATCTATTCTCCTCTGCTTATCCGAGGTCAGATCTAGAGGGCAACAGCCTGCTGGCTTCCCTCTCCCCAGCCACCTCGGTCAGCTCCTCCGGGGGATCCTAAGGCGCTCCCAGGTCAGCCGAGAAACACGTCCCTCCAACAATATTCTCCGTCATTGCATGTGTGTGTGTGCATGCACGGTGGGACCACACTGTTAGTCTGCAGCTGCAGATGTTTTTTTGGAGACGGTTAGACTAAATAAAAGCGCTTTCAGTCAACATTATAACGTGTTTTTAAAGAGGGTTGTAAAAATAGACGCAGTGATGCGGGGCGGTTTGGTGCGGGTCTGAAGTTTTCAAATGTGCAGGACAAAACCCTGACATCACTAATGCAGGACAATGGTCAACACTTTAAAAATAAATAAAATGAAGTTAAATACAAAGAACAAAGAAAATAAGCCCAAGAGTAGTAAAAAAAAAACATAAAGACTGCTGTAAATTTCTTCACGCAATCATTCAAACTTTGTGTTTTAAATAGTTATTTGGCCTACAAGCACACTGTCGCCACCTATTGGACTGGAGTGTAAAACTGTAGCTCCATGAGTTGATCAGTGTGGTGGAGCTGACCCCAAAATATAAAAGTCCTGACGGTTTCATGATGAGGGACACAGGAACCATTAAATTATAAATGAACTTTTGTGTTCAAAGACAGGAATGTTAAACTCAATTAACACATTTCCTTTAAAAATTTTTTATTGTTTATTTATCAGTCGTGAGATAATTATTATTTTTTAATTCCAGGTGCAGGTTCCAAGAGTAGAAAAGTTACTAGTTCACTTTTGTTGAGAGATTATTTTGCTTGTTGATTTAGGTCTATTTAAATAAGTTTAATTTAACAACCTCTAAAATAATTTTTTACAGTGTAACTTCTCCTAGAGGGCTAAACAACCCTCAGGTTTCCTTCAGACGTGTTCCAGTGGACGTTCATTCTCCTCCTCGTCACGTTTAAACACTGGAAACGACACTTCCTGGTTTAACGTGTCACTCAGCGCTAACAGAACAACAGAGGACTTCTTGAATAAATAAACTAAATGTGCCAGAAGCCTGAACCAGATCAACGCCCGGCGCCAAACGTCAGGCTGCTGCGGAGGTTTCCTCTCCGACCTCCAAGCTGCCGCGCTGGACTGAGTGGCTACATTGTACCTGAGACACCTCCTGTGACTCTGACGGATCCTGCTTTGTGCTGCCTGACAGAAGGAAACAAAGCACAGTTGAAGCCTTCAAGTAATTACTCCTTGAGGCTGAGCAGCAGTAATTTACAGCTGCGTGCTGCTCATGCAGTAAAAGAATAATCTGTGCTGCTGCCGCTGCATAACACAAGCACATGTTTCAGCACAAACACGGTCTAACTTTAGCTTCTTACCGGGATTTTAAGTCTGAAAACCTGCCTGTGTGTCTGACCTCATCGCCAGCCAATTGGCCAAGGTCGCTCCAGGGTTTGATCAAACTTTGAGGAAGAAAAATCTGGCTCGGTTTCTGCTACTTACCATGCTTCTGCACACTGGTCTCTAAAAGTCCTCTCTCTACAGTTAATCAGCTTGTTACTCTCCACTGACTCTAATATTGTCTTTCTCACCACTCGCACATGAGCCTGAAGCTATTAATCCAGAACATATGGATTTTACTACAAGTTTTTCATCTTTCATTTACTGGAGCCGGTGGTAAATGCTCAGCAGCAGCAGCAGCAGCAGCCGCTAAAGATTTCACATTTTCTGCACTGGAATGAGCACAAGTGGAGCTGTATTTGTAAAAATTAGTTTTTACATTTACAGTTCCATCAATAATTAAAAAAAACACCCTGGATTCAAGCAGAGGAGGCACCTCATAAACTCATATTTTCATATTTCATTACTCACATTAAGTGCTCTGGTAAATTGCATAAAAACCGGGGCTCACGGTGGCCCCAACTGACAGTGAATGATGAGGATAAAGCCTATATGGTAATGGCCATATTTACAAGAAGCATCAATCATCTTCAAACCGCCAGCAGCTTCATTTCTCATAGGATGCAGAGGCAGAAAGGGGCGGGACTCCTTCTAAACAAACTGTTTTCCCTAAGTCTCACTCCACCTCTTTCTCACTGCGAGTCAAGCTTCAGCTTTTAGGAAAATCAATAGTGATGAAAGTGATGAAGGGACATACCTGACTCTGTTTAGTCATGTTTTAGGCTGTAGTTAAAATGACTGAATGTTACACAGCAACAGAACATGAGAACCTCGTAAAATGTCACATTTGTTGAAAATGTGTTCTTAGCCAAGTCCAAAAACCAGAACAATACCACCACATCATTTATTATGCGTTTCTGCATTTTACCTACAGTAGACAGCAGTCAGAGTGACCTCAGTCTGGAAAATCTGAGAGAAATTCTCATGTTGGAGTCAAGCTAACAGCTAGCAGGGACCCGTTCAAGAGCTCATTTCTGTCAAAACAACTCTAAACTTTACTAACACTTCAAGGAACATCAGCAGAACATCCAGGAAGTGAGGGAAGGACAGAAACAGCAGCTGTTAGTGCTTCAATATTAGGAAAAAATACCAGGTCCCCAAAAAGACCAACACCTTTTCAGCTAGCAGAAAACCAAAAACGTTTGGACGTAAGATGAAAAACCAGGGTGAACATTAGCATAGCGTTTCAACGGCTGGTGTTTTGTACTACTTGTTGATGTGGCAATGCGCGGTCTCATGTTCGGGGTGGGCGCGACCTACGGACTATAGCTAATGGGAGGGGTGAGGGTCCTGGCACGTGTTTGTGTAAAATAGCTAGCTTAACCTAGCTTGCTTGCAGATTAACGAGCGCAGCTTTAACTCTAACATTTTTCAGAAAGTAGAAATAGTCTCTCATGTCCTACTTTTTTGACTATGATTAGCAGTTAGCTTGAATCGGCGAAGTCGTTAGCCTGATGATTAGCCGTTAGCTTAGCCCTGTGTAGCTCTTAGCTTCATCTGTGTAGAAATTAGGCTGACTTTGTATAGTAAATTCACTGAGGACACTCTGATCAGCTGTTAGCTTGACTTTGTGTAGCTGCTAGTTCAGTTAGCTTTAGCTCTTTTAGATTAAACTATGCTAGTGATGATAAATAACTATCTATGCCATTATCTGTGAACTTTTTTTCCACTACAACAGTAATGCAACACATCACAGAACTACTCTGGGTTTTAGCATAGCTAACCTCATGGTAAAAGCTTCTCCTGCCCCCCCCCCCCTCCCTCCTCCTTTAAAGCATCATCTCTTGTATAAACACTTGGCCACAACTCTGATCATAAAAAGTCAAAATCTGCCAAATTACCACAGATCAACACTAAAACACATGTATGAAGCACATGAATCCCTCTTAGATCAACTAGGGTCAGACATTCTGACTGAATTAGAAAAGAGAGAGGACTTTTTCAGCCTCTTCTTGAAAGCTTAACGGTTTAAAATGTAAATGAATGGACCGCTGAAACAGAGCGAAGGGGAAAATTAGAGAGACACGAAAACAAAAGAGGCTGTCGCCCAAAATTAGTGAGGGAGAGAATATGGAGAAGGAGATAAGGACAGAGGATAAAGAACAAGACTGAAAAATGGGATGAGACGGAGAAAGAGTGGAACAAAGACATCAGACATAAATCACACAAAAAAGAGAGGATGGAGGAAGGCTGGGGGAAAGATGTGTTTCAACAGCAAAGATATGGAGGACAAAAAACAAACAAACAACAACAAAAACACAGGTGAGACAGACCTCACCTGGATGATGAGTAAAAATAATATACTGAAAACTTTTCAACTTTTATTTTCACAAAACACAAAAAACTGGCTCTAACTAGATATCAAGTTGACATTCAGTGTTACACGTGAGATTTCTGTTCAATACCTTTATCATTAACTTCTGTATTCAACCCTGTCTGTTAGCAAACATCTCATAAACCACTGGGTGGGTTCGAATGAAACCCCCACAAACAAATCAATGGATGTAGTAATACTTCTCATCACATTCTCTGAATGCTGACTGTGCAAGATCTTGTAATATGCAATAAAATGATGCCATTTTTTATGAGATTTGACCAAAAATGGCTTTAGCTCCATCGTTTCTCAACATACTTTCATAATTTAAAACTCTGACATGAAAGTTAGAGGTCAGAACCCCAAACCTTCCTTCAGTGTCTGCTGGGGCTTCCGTTTTATCAGTTCTATTCCTGAAAGTTGTAAAAAGTATTTACAGCTTTTCTACTACAAGGTGTGATGTGGAACAACACTTTTTTTACTGGTAACTGATGGAGACTTTTTCAAAAGTTTAGAATCTTGAAACAAAAACTAAGTTTGTGTGTTTTGCTGACACCCAAACCCTGTGTGCCTGTAGGTTTTACATCTACGACGATCATTTCTAAAGAGTGAAATAAAAATGTTGATCATTAAAGCCTGGGACACACAGAAGACGGATGCGTCGCGCCCGCGCTGTTTTAAAAAAACAAAAACATTATAGTTACTGAGAGTGGCTACACGGAGAGCGCAACGCAAACGCTGGTCCGCGCGGAGGCGCTAAGATAGGTTCTGGTTCTATCTCAGGCACCGCGGCGCGGCATTTACGGCTTTAATACGGCGATTTTCCAAGAAGCGTTCAGCCTTGAATAGGCTGCATAGCGCGTCCTGTGTACCCCCTAGACTGCGGCGATTCTGTGGCGCAACGCATCCGTCCTCTGTGTGTCCCAGGCTTTAGTTTTTTAAACTCCTTCGAAGCATCTCTGCAACACAAACACTGCAGAGGTTTAATTGAAGGAGGAAGGGACAGAAGTGAACATCATGCAGAGGTTTTCAGGATCCCAGGACCCTCTACTGATGTTAATTACAGTAACGATCTGCAGAGAGACTCTGAGCGGCTGGATGCCAGGACCCAATATCACCAGAGGGGGGGAGATAGAGGGAGGGGCTGGACCAGGAAGCAGCACAACTTTACAAATTCAGGAGTCAGGAAAGTAAAGTGTGAGCAGGAAAGAGTAAAACAAGCTGTGATGGAGAAGCAGGAGCTGGTAGGTTTTAGATGGTTGGAACAATTCAAACAGACCTGCAGTAGAGATGAAAAGAGGAAGAAAAAAGGAGGGAAAGAGGGATTTGGGAACAGTAAAATCATCAGCATACAATGAAACAGCTGGCAGATGGTGTAAAGGTAAAAACTGAGGAAGAAAAAAGGGACAGAGATAAAGTGAAAACATTTGCAGAGGGACGGGGGGGAAATGGAGCCAGTGAATGAACAAGAGACGAAGGAGCAGAGGGTGAACGCACAGGTAGAGGAAAGAGACGAATGGAAGAATCAATCAGCAGTGGCCGTGGCGCTGTAACACCCAACACTCTGTGGACAACAACCAAACTTTACACCCACACCGTTTTCCTCTCTTCATCTCCGCCATCGCTCTGAAAACCCTCGGCTCCTCGCTTTATTGCTTTCTCCCTCTCCACTTTCATAACAACGCGTTATGTCGCTCAGTCTTTTAACATCGCACCATATTTCTGTTCTTCTTGGTAAAATGCCGACCTACACGCAAATATACCCTCAAGAGCCATCAGAGGCGAGTATGAGCCAATTTCCTGTCTTTAGAGGGTCTCTGGATGACACTCGGAGCAGATTATGCCATAACTCACTGATGTGCACGAGTAGAGGGGATAAATATTGAGCATGAAGATGTGAAAGGATGTCACGAATTAGCCAAATTCTTAAAGTTTACACCTCTTGCTGATTAGAGTGTATAAACGTAGCTTTTACTCCCTTAAGTGGAAATGTTTTACTATGATGTGCAACCACTACAGAGAAGAAAAACTATTAGGCACTATATTATTGTGTTAAATGTTTTCAAAGTCGTTTGATAATCTGGAATCAAGGCTCTTTTTCTTTTAGATGTATGAACAGAAGATATTTAAAAGTTACATGGCCATTTATTACAATTTAAACAAAACTTTAATGGTTGCCAAACTTGAAAAATAAGGCGAATTTGAGGCTAGAAATATGACAACATCTGAAACCTGTTGTTTTGGTTGATTTGTCAGCATTCCCCCTTACGCATCAAAATTCAGTCATTTTGATGCTGGGTCAAAAAGTCACATTTCACAGCCTGCATGCTCGTCTGTCCTTGGGGGACGCCACACACACACACACACACACACACTGCAATTTCAGGCCAAGACAATCCAACATGTTGGATTTCCCTGATTTGTGATCGGAGTGGTTACGACATCCTTCTGAGTGGATCAGAGCACTCTTAAGTCACCACACGCAGCAGGAATACCTGATAAGATAATCTATAGAGCCATTACGGTAATCGGAGCATCCTTAAGATTATCAGAAGAGGAGAATCGGGTCAAAAATCGGTTAGTTATCCATCAGTGTGAAGTGGGTTTAAGGTACTGAGTGCTCATATTTCACAACCTCCCATTTCAGAAACACAGACTGCCCTTCTAATGCTACACCATGAGTGTGTTTGCGTATTTGAGCATTGCAAGTTTGACTGCACGTCTGACATGAGAGCGTGTGTGTGTGTGTGTGTGTGTGTGTGTGTGTCTGTTAGCATCATCTGTGCCTGTACGTTCTCTTGGCTGAGAGTCTGGCAGAGATAAATGAGCAGACTGAGCCCTGCAAGGGACTGGTGTGCTTTTACGTCAGTGACCTCCGACCTCAGCAGAGCCAGCGGCGTCGGACACAGTCTCCCGCTGTGCATTAGTTAATGACCAGTTCCTATCTTCCTACGAACGTACACACTCACAGGTGGGCTTTTCACCCTCTAGTAGAGACGGTAGAAGTGTGTCGGAGCAGATGGGCCACGGGCTGCAGGAAATGGAAAATCGACAATGACTTGATGAATTTAAACCAACCAGAGGGACTTTTATCTCAGGTCTTTATTTGGATCTCATCCAGAATGAGAAAGAGGACAAATCCACTTGGTTTCATGTTATGTCCCAATGTGGTTACGGCATTAAGAAATTAATTAGAATAACATGATGCTGGGGTCAAACAGAGTTATTATGATAAATAAATCTAAATGATAAAAAAATACACATCAACACATAGCACTGACATGGGTTCATACAAGGCAGCAGCGCTTTTATTAGAAAATCTGAACATTTTTATATTATTCTTCAGTTTAAACTAACAAAATGAAACTGATATGAATGAAATACTCAATAAAACCTTTGTTAGATAAGCTACAGCCGTCTTGCACTCCTCAAATAAATAACCTCCCTACTGCTGTCATCTAGGAAGAGGTATACCAGAAGAATAAGAGAGGAAACAAGAACTGACAAGTGAATAAAATTGAGCGAAAAGATGTGTCTCTAGTGTCTGCTGGTAAAGAATCAGCGCAACGGAAGTAATGTCTCACAAAGACTGTCAATAAACAGAAATACTGAATGGGACAAAATACAGCAAGTCTTTTATTCAAGATGCCACATTATTTTTATGAACAATATATAATAATATTAGAGTTAAGGTGACCATCAGCCTGAAGTAGTTCACAAATTGTACATCTAGATCAGAATATTGGACATAATCTGATTTCACTTATGCAGTTTCTATTTTTAATGATTTTTGCCAATAACACATAAGTTAGGTAGCTCTATGAATAGATTTTTATTAGAAGCTTCAAACATGATTTCCTTTGTTGTACATTTTAAATTCTGGATGGTATAAAGAGATTGTATGTTCCTTGTAAGAGGCTTTATTAATTATTCTAATAGTTCTGTTTTAGATTTGGACTATTTAATCTACTGTATATCAGTTTTAAATACATTTTTCCAAGTTTCTTCATAATATAGCAGAACATAATATGCAAACATTTTTGATTCAGTAGTTTACCAACTTCATACAAAACACCAATCACTGTAAGTATCTGTACCTCCACCTAACACGGTGGATTTGTTTTTATATTCACTGATGGATACGTTATTATTGTCCAACCAATTTTTAACTTTTCACAGCTTACTTTCTACTGGTTTGATTAATTTATTTTATATCGGTTCCTGAGCAAAAACTTTTGCGTCTTTTACTTTAAACATTATATGTTTTGAACAGAAGTTACTGAAAAAAGGTCATAAAAATACATAAAAACAACTTGGGGCCCAAGATTGAGCCCCGTGGAACACCAGAAGTTATTCTTCTCATATATGTAAAAGTTATTGACTTTTAGCCATATATCTTTGCTATAGCTGCTAGCTACAGGTGTCCCACATCTGTATAGTGTATAATACAATACAGTCACTGGTCTTGACTTGAGTACATTGTAATATCAAATGAACGTTTGGTCACTTTTGCTTTTGAGCAGTGGTGGCTGGTGACATTTTTTTTGGTGGGGTGCCATTTGTCAGTTTTCAGATGCGCAAAAACCCACATCTCACCACTAGGGCAGAGAATGAAGCAAAATATTTTCATCTGACTGAAAATGTTGCTGGTAAAAATCCCTACAACCAATTCACTAAAAATGTGGCGCAGTTAGGTCTAATTCTACACAACAAACAGTAAAGAAATCATAAGGTCTTCATAAGGAGACCTTATAATAATATGAATATAATCAGATACAAATAATAATAAAAAACAACCACAATGTGGTCACAACAGAAGAAAGAGTTTCAGGGAAAAAAACAACCTGACCTACACAAGGTCAAAAACATAACTTAATATTCACAATTAGCTTTCTACTGAACGCACAAACTCTGCTCATAAAAACACTGGTTCTCAGCAGCACCAGGCATCAGATCCTGAACATAAAAATGTTTTTATTTTAAATCCTGAAGGTCCACAGCCACACAGTTTAGATTCAGCAGCAAGAGTTGATGAAAACAAGCTAAACTGAGATCAGATTATATCAAATATCTAGCCTCGAGACTGAAATAAACTCTGACACTAATGTTCAGTACATGCAGGCAGTCTGAACAAGCCTGGTCTGAACCGGGACCCAGTCAGAACCAACTTGGTACCGGATCTGGTTCGAACCAAACTGGTCCGAAATGACCCAGTACTGGACCCGAACCAGGACCCGGTCTGAACTCTAACAAACAACTCAAATGACTCACCAACTGTTAAGTTCAATGGAGTCAATCAGCAGGGTTGTCACAAGCTGTCAAAAAGGATTCTTAAAAAAAAAATAAAAAATTTAGCTTCCTCTATGATAAAAACTCCCTCTCCTCCGCGAGCTACTTGGAATTTCCGGGTCAACTTCCTGACCTGAGCCGAGACTCCGGTCTTCTGCGCATGCTTCAGTCGCTAAATTCTGCAACCCAAGGTTCTCCTATACTTTGTATTGAAGGGGGTTCCAGTGCGCATGCACCAGTTATCGGATATATCGGGATTCGTGCACCTGAAGCATGTGCAGAAGACCCCGAAAGAAACAGGAAGTAAATCACATGACCTTTTAGTCTGGTAAAAAGTGAGAGAACAGTTTAAAAATTCACCTAAATGCAGATTATACGCAGCACTTTTAGCACGTTTAGCTTAATTTTCATGGTTCTTTTAAAACTATTTTGTAATTCCAATCGTCATCTTCTTCTTCTTCCTCCTCCTGTGAAACTGCCCTAGCGCCCCCTATGGACGGTCCGCCACTGATTTTGAGGGTGATTATCTGCATTTAATTCAACAAAAAATGTTTTAGCTTAGGTATTAGCTAAAATGCTAATGCTATGCTAGTAACCACTCTAATAACATACATACAACAGCTACAACCTGAAGTGTAGACTGTATGTGAAATATTTAAACCTTCAAACAGGCAGAATGTTTTTTACTGAAGAATTTCTGGGGCAGAAAACACAAGAAATTTTCCAACAAAACGGTCGCACAAGCTAGCAAAGAAACAAACAGGTCACATGTAAGTTCTTTTTTTCTATTAAGCCTTGGAATATAGTGTAAATATGATTTATCAGGTCAAATCAAATGTTTGAAATTATTTGGAGTTTTTTGTTTTTTCAGTAAATAAAAACAGAATCACAATTGGCCAAGATTGTGTCCACAAACAAGGCATTTGACTTTGGTTTCAAATAGTGAATAATGAACAGTGATATGGTTTAAAATAATGAATGCATTTTAACAACCAATCATTGCTCTGACCGTGGAATAATATCCATCATTGTTAAATGGAATGATGTTTATACAAGTCCTTCTGAGGGTATTTGTTGATGGGTTAGTTAGGATCATCTCTATTTCTCCAGTTTTGGATGGATGATGAAATATTTCTACGCTGTACACAACACTCAGAGACTGACAGAAATACTACAGCACACCACACTTTATGAATAAAACTGCTAGTCATTCATTTTGTCTCTTCATATCCAAACATATGGAACAAGCATCCCTCTTTCTGTTTTTTTCTCCATAGTTGCTTGACAGTGCTGAGTCAGCACTTCTTTGTCTCCATCCCTCTCTCTCTCTCTCTCTTTCCTCCTTCACTCTCTCACTCCTTGCCTTCCTCTTTCTCAAAGCCACAGCAGTGAAACATGAAGCACAACACAAATCAGGCTCTCCTACATTCCTGTCGCGCTCATTTGCTCAAACTCAAAGTGAGTAAGAAGTCATCTGACAGTCAGGCCTCGTAATGAGGAGGGAAACTTTAATTTTCTTTCTTTATTCTCCTTTTATTCATTTTATGTCAGCATCAGTTCCCAAATGAGGCAATCAAAAGATGTTTAACTATAATACTCATTTCCCCTCGGGTGGTATTATTAAATCGTTCACACCCATCTGTCATGTTGAATGTAATATTTTAGTTTGAAAGCTGAATAATGGTGAGGAACAAGGATCCCTGAAGAATCTTCATCTGGCCTCAAACATCCTCAATCAAAAACAACTCTTTAAAATGCTGTTATACTGTACAAGTAAAACAGAGCAACTTGATAGTTTCTGATAGTGTTTAAACCAAGTATGATGATTCATACTGTCCATCAGTTTTAGGGTTGCTCTTTAATTCCTTTAAACAATTCAAAATTTCCCTTGGAATAAATAAAAACAGGTCTGTGTAGCCTCGGTTTAAAGGATGGTGGCGTGAGAAAACGTCCTCATGGAGATTAAATAGAGCTAAATGTTTTAAAAATATACATGATCAAAAAAATCACAGTAAATACCCAGGTGACAGCTATGAACCAAAAGTATTTAATTCATGTGATTTAATAATAAAATACCAGTCAAGGTTCCTATCTTTGAGATGTTAAAACACATAACATATATTTTATAAAACATTTTATGTAAATAACAATGTAGTGCAAAATTACATGAGATGTAATGGTTTAGAACAGGGGTACTCAATAGGCCTCCTATTTCTGGCCATAGGGCAAGAATCGACGCCGCGCCTCCAGCGCAGCTCTAGGAAGTGGAACTCCTGTTTACAGGTGAGCGCCTCCCCCTACCCAAGCTGTCAATATTTCATCAAATCCACCGCTCTCACTCACTAAAACCAATGTGAAACAGTTTGTTTTAAATGGTCAGAGTGTTTAATTAAACATACTCTGTTTAAGTCTGTAACCTTTAAGTTCAGGATATGTTGTTGAATTACTATAAAAGTCTACGCAACTTGATGAAATTCAAATCATAACAGGCAAACCTTTGATCTATTTAAATTACCTAACTTCTCACATCATTCCAGTATTTTGTACCAGTACCATTTTAATTTACTATAGTCTAGTAACAACATTTTAGGGCTTGCTTCAGACAGAAGTTGTGTTTTTGTTTATTTGCATCTCAAACATATTGACAAATATTAGGGATACTTTTAAATAAATGTTTTAGTACTTGCCAATACCGAGTACCATACAATTATTAATAAATGTCATGACACTCCTAAAATTAACTTTGCTGACAGAATTTGCAGTTGGTTTTACTTTTGTCCCCTTGGTTCACCTGGAAATACCTTCAGATCGCTACCCAGCTGCTTAAAAGTCACCATGTCATCAAGTGGTCAGTTCAGCTTACTATTGTATGTAAGTAAGTAAGTAAGTAAGTAAGTAAGTAAGTAAGTAAGTAAGTAAGTAAGTAAGTAAGTAAGTAAGTAAGTAAGTAAGTCGTAAGTAAAGTTTATTTATATAGTGCCTTTCACAGATATAAATCACAAAGCGCTTCACAATACAAACAAAAGAACAAAACTGAGAAATCATTGAAAATAAAAAACAAAACAGAGATTTGGGCATACAGGGGATCTACATTGTAAATGATGAGACTATGTGGGCTATTGACTTGGGCAAATACTAAAATCTTGGGCAGAACTATTTTAGGGAAAACTTCAATAATATATTTGGGCTAAACAATAAAAGAGAAACAAATGGGAGCAGGTAAGAAAAGGGCTAACGACAAGGAAGGATGAGGAAGAAACCTCTGCATACAGGAAACAATACACTGGCTGTGTTCGAATTCAGGGGTAGGATGCTTATGAGGACGCATTTTGAGGCCGATGACGTCACAGCGCAGCGACGAGTGCTGTCCAAATTCGAAGGATACTCATTCATGCGTCCTCGCTCCACCCCAATTTCGAGGATGGGTCTGGTGTATCCTCGCTGGCCAAGGCTATCCCAGGATGCTTTGCGTGCCGGCCGTGGGATACTACTTTTTTTTCTCTTCTCAACTTTATTGAATTTACAACACAGGACACAGTTGGATTCTACTGGTTCAATTTTGCAGCAGTAGCAGAAAAAAAAAGGAGAGCAGTTCAGTTTTAAATGTCAGTTTTTCAAAAGATTATACAAAACTTGTGTTTAGGAATTTTTTGCTTATCTTTATATGAAGTTTAATAATAAAAATCTCCACAAAAGAGGTTGAATGTTTTATTTTTCACGTTATTAAAGACAAGAAATCAATGTAAGCTAGCTTGAATGTTTTAAATGAAAGTTTAGAAAAGAAGTCATCATAAAAGAGCTTAAAGTGTTTCTTTAGATCCATTTTATTAGCTTTAGCCTGTCTGTCGGCGCTGTCATGGTTGCTAAGCGACTGGACTGAGGGGCGGGGATAAGTATGAGGCTAGACCGTCTGAATTCAGAACCGTTTATTTCCGGTTTTAGCGGTCGAGCAAGGACCCAACCTAGGTAGACCAGCAAGTCCACGTCCTCAGAAGCATCCTACCCCTGGATTCAAACACAGCCACTGACAGTCCACAGTTAAAAAACACATCCGGGTAGGTGGGCGGGACCAGGAACTCTGCCAGCAGGCACAGACTTCAGTGCTGACGCAGCTGCATGCCTGCCCCCCCCAGCAGGGGTGAAGGAGGAGATAAGGAGGAGAACGTAGAAAGGAGGGAGGGTTCCGAGCAGCTGCTCCATTCATTCTGTAGCGTGGGGTTGTTCAAGGGCAGAGATAAGATTACAAGTTGTTTGTCAGGCAGTAGCCATGTTTTCTCCACTGCCTTATTGTTCATTACTGTTCGTTCTGCTGGCTTCACCCCTCCAAACAGTTGAATCAAGGCCATCCCCACTGATCTGTGCAGTCAGACACCTCAGTTGTGATTTGCTCCGCTCCAGAGTTTGTTTGCAGCCACTCCAGAACAACTCCTTCACCGTGAGCGTTTCAGTGTTCAAAGCACAAATCAGCCCCTCCTGAAGTGCAGGACACCTGCCAATCGCTCCCGCAGCTCCGTTAATTCTGAATTCTTCTTCATTTTTATGTGGTTTGCATTTGTGCACAAACTAATACTGTCTGTTAGCAATAGGGGTGGGACTTTAACATGTTAATTTTGATTATTTAATTAGGGGAAGAAAATAACGTGTTAAAAGAATTAACGTAATTAATCACAGCTTGCATTTAAAGTAAGACGAAACACGTGTCAGTATGATTTCCTGCTAAGGCGACGCACAGATCAGGCCTTGACGCAGTCTGTGTGTGAATTCAGAGGCTGCAGAGGATCCAGCCGGTCATTCCTTCCAATGCAGCCCAAAATCACCACGGCCCAGCGGGCATCACCAGGTCCCTGCATGTCTCTAGTCTCTAGATTTATTCCTGCCCCTCCCTCGCCGCATGGTCCGGTTTGGATAGAGACCCGACCAGTCCCGGATCCCGCAATTAAAACGAGGCAGAAGTGTCTCAAGACAGTGTGTCAGTTTGAACACAGCCCTGCACGAAAAGATTCACTCAGGGCGTTTCCACATGGTGGAAATCTTTTACTATTATTATTTTAAAACAACACCCTTCTGAAAATGTACTTAAAATGAATAAATAAAATAATAATTTTAGGTCTGTCCAATTTTAGCCAGAGATATTTTTTGTTTTTTGACTGTTTTGAACTGAAATGCAATTTAAATGCATTTTCCCCAAAAAATTTAAGGAGCATGACTTTACAATATTAAAGGTCAGGTCTATTATTTGATTCTGTCCCCCACAAAAATTATATTAAATTGAAAAAATTACTTAAATTTTCTTGTTTTAAAATGCAACTAATTGTGATTAATTACAAAGTCGTAATTAATTCGATTACGTTTTTTAATGGACTCCAACCACTAATTAGAAAGAATCAAAGCCACACTGGTATCAGGTCCTGTGGTACTGGTGCACGTTTCCTCTGAAATCCCCTTCAGAAGATCGGATTACTTTAAGGGGTTCTTATTTCACGATATGAGAATTTTCTAGATAAAACCAACAGAACTTGGTTCAGAATTTGAGTGTGTGCATCTTCAGTTTCCTTCTTGAGACTTTCTAATGATCTTCTCAGCAACAATTTGCACAGTCAGTGATGTTTTACTCCCAGATTTATTCACAACATCAGGACAGGAAGCTCCCCGAGTGCTGAGGCGGTCTGAGGAGCATCATGGGACCGACATGCTGAGCTTCGCCACGGGCAACTACAATCACCGGAGTCTCCGGTTTCTCCCTCACCATCACTCACACTGCTTAACTCCCCCCTTTCCTCTGTCACTAACACTGTAATCATATCCTTTACACCATAGGCTTCCAATCTCATCTCATGCATCGATACTCTTTAATTAAACTGATTTGAAAACACCGTCCTCGATTCATTCATGCCCCCACACCAACACATGCCACCGTACGTCCCTCATGTTTTCCCTATCAGCTCCACAATCAGCTAAAATGTCACATAGTTCACAAAATGCTACTCCTAATTATTTCCTGATTTCACTGAAGCAGCTGTGCTCCATCCGGTGAAGTGGCTGTTTGATTGGTGATGCCACAATACAGGAAAAACAGCTCCCAGGAGGTCCCGAAGTGACACCCGGCTGTGGGTGGCGAAGGCAAATTGTCACCAGCTATTGTTGGTTTGTCAGCTGAAATTGAGCCGGCTCAGACGGGGTTACCCCGGAGTAGCGGGGTTTTATTTTTTTACAAACCTGCTGCGGCTTATCTGTGCAAACAAGGAGAAACATTCAGAGTTTGTGCTGTAGCTCCTGAGCCTCGGAGTTTAATTTGCTGAACAAAGATAATGGAAACTACAGAACGCCCTTCTTCTTTTCTTTAGAATTCCTTTCTCTCCTCACCTGCTTATCGGCTTTACCTTCTTCCTCACTATTCTTGCTCTGGTTCGAAGGGATTAAATTCCCCTCCAGCTAGTAAACTGTACTGTAATTATGCAAGCTGCTTTATTGAACTGGACGGGGGTAAATCCCTCTCTGCGTACAGACGCAGGGTTTCCCTTTAAAACCCATCCGGACAAACCCATCATCTCCAGCCGGCCTGGTGATCACCTCCCACGTCTGTCCATCTGTTCTTCTACGCGTCTGGTCTGGCTTGCTGCTCTTTTAATCCCACTGTGCATCTCCTCGCTTTGAGCCATCCCAACCCCATGTGATCAACCTCAGCACAATACAGCTGGTTTAAAGGAGCCCGTTTGATGTTTGAGTGAAAGCAGATGAATTTACAGAGAAACTGTTTGCGTGGGCGACTTAATGAGACGTTCAAGATCTGGGTTTAAATGAAATGATGACTTCACTCAGATTGTGCTGACAGTACCAGTTCTCGTGTGATACGCGTGAAGTCCCTCACACACGACAACACTTTGTTAGATGATGAAGTTGAGCGCACTGGTCATCCACTGACTGGACGTATGAAGCAGTTAGACCAGTGCGCACATCAGACATGAATCATTTTGTTTTACAAAACATTTTACAGCTTCACTTCCAGAGGGAGTCGATAACGTTACACTTCCTCCTTTCGTTTTTGTGTCCATGCACCCAAGATGCACCAGTTGTTGCTTTTTAAGCCAGTTCTGATTTTCGTGAAATTCTGACCCGCCGATTCCAATTTCTTTCTACAAACTCTCATAAATCTTTATTTAGGTGTTGGGTAACTCGACATGAAGTTTAAAAAACAAGGTTCCTCGTGCGCAGCCCCAAAGTTGGGGCATGAAAGGGGAAGGTTAGAGGTGTCAAATTAGCACGTTAATTAATTACAGCCATAATTAACGTGTTGTGTTTTTTAATTGCATTTTAATCTTTACCGTTTCTGCATGCGGTCTTCAGCTGTAGCAGTGTGTGTGCTGAGCTGGTCTACTGATGGCGTTTGTGTGTCACTGAGCCGCCCTCTGAGCCCTGCACGCTCAGGAAGTGATCACGTGATCTACGCGTGACGCTGCGACGTAACGCATACAGCCGATGCCTGGTGTTATGACACCGCCGTCACCTTTTTGAGCGCTCTTTATCTGAGCCCCGCTACAGGAACTGCAAATTAAAACGAGCCGCTCAGTTCATGACCAGTCCGGTCCACTGCCAGTCCAGCACATTGCTGACCACTGGTCACCAGTAGTACACCACTGGACTGGCGGTGGTAAGTAACTGTTGTCCGGTCCAGTCCAGTGCATAAAGACACTTTTTGTTGTTATATATCTATTGGTCTACCACAATAATTTAATAAATTTAAATAAAAATATTTCAGGATGAGGGCTTCTCTTAGCAATTTTTTAGGTGTGATAAAAAATGTGATTAAGTGGATTAATTAATTACAGATCATACCTGTAATTAATTACACAAATCTTTTTAATCGCATGACAGCGATAGAGAATGTTAAGGCAGAATAAGGAAGACATCAACGTTTTATTTAATAGATTAAAGGAAATAAACCTTCAAAACAAAAGGGGTGCAACTAAATAAAATTAAAATAAACAATTTATGTAACCAAATCTAGGACAAGAGTTGTTACTTTACCTAAACTGTAAAAAAAAAAACTATTACAGTTTAATGAAGAGAAGCACCCATTATCTGTACATAACTAAATGAAAGTGATATTTCAGTGATCACCAATCTGCATTCGACCAACAGATGAACAAATGGACCACTGTCACACATTTTCACATTGAACTGATGACTGTGGCAACAGGTTTTTCAGGTTAGGGTTAGTAGCTAAAATAGCACAAAAACAAAATGACACCCTTTTTTAAAACCTTTATTTAATCAGGCAATATCCCATGGCCCTGCGATGGACTGGTGACCCGTCCACGGTGTCCCCCGCCTCTCGCCCCTTGACCGCTGGAGATAGGCACCAGCTTCCCCGCGACCCTCTGTGGAGGATGAAGTGGTTAAAGAAGATGGATGGATGGATGGAAGGTAATATCCCATTGAGATTAAATATCCTTTCTCCAAGGAGACCTAATGGCACTTAGGGGTTCAGAAATAATTTGACGTGGTCCCAACAAAAAAAGGAGAGCACTTACAAAAGAACAAATAAACACCTACAAGTCCATTCTTCACCAAATAAAGTGGAGCTTTTGTTGCTATTTAAATGATGACATGCCTTAACCCACCCATAGATAAGATTACACTACACAAATTAAATTAATAATAACTTACCTAATAATAATTAATTAATTGTGTCAATTCCATTATAAAATACAGAGGTAAACCCATCCATCCATCATCTGTAACCGCTTCATCCTCCACAGAGGGTAGCGGGGGAGCTGGTGCCTATCTCCAGCGGTCAAGGGGCGAGAGGCGGGGGACACCCTGGACAGGTCGCCAGTCCATCGCAGGGCCACAGAGGTAAACCATTCAGTCAATATACAGTATATTGGATCCACCTTAGAGAAATAGAATGAACAAATGCAGTAGCTAAGCTTAAAACAACTTTTTTTAAAAAAATGTCATATCAGCTAACGTGAAAGCTATTTAACATATAACACAGTAATGGTTAACCTAACAGAAATATTATGATATTCCTGCTGGAACTGCACCAGTGACAACTACTGCTAAATCCAAATAGAATTAGAGTTAAAAACTGTTTACTCTATGAACCGGATGGTGATGTAAAGGTTTCTATCATTTGCGATTGAAGTTGTTATAAGAGTAGAAAACAGAGTTATCCATGTTTTCTATCAGCCAAGCTTAAGCCATGGCTTCTGCCTGGACTCTCACTAATTATATTTTACATCAAGTCATGGTTCTTCTTATTGAAATAAATGCTAAAACTTGAGCCAGCACCCAAAACTGCAGTAATAATCACCTAAACTGTTTGTAACTTAGGGTTTTTCATTACGTCTCCATATCCTAACAGACATATCGAGTTAAGAAGCGCTCTCTCATCACATATTGACGACTGAATGCTATTACAGCATGTGCACAGAAACCTTATTTAATCAATCCAACCCAAAGCCAGTATTTCTTCTACATAAAACAACAGTTCTAACAAATGATGTGAGGAGTGTATACAGCGATGCAGCGATCTGTGGCTGCCCGTATACATTAGGTGTTATCGATGTGTATTTATTCATGCTGGCACCGGATAGGAAGACTCTGGCAGGAGAAGTTAGGCAGGAGATGAGAAGTACTTCTGCCTTTGAGCTGATTACAATACCACAGCAAAAAGCCTGCTTGGATGTATAACTAGTGTGAGTCCACAAAGCCATTGTCAATGGATACGCACCCTCCAGGCTGTAAATCATGCTGGCAATACAGATTACAGTTTGGGAGCTGCAGCTTCGGGGTTGAAGTTAGTTGCTCCCCAAGTGTCCAAAGCTGTAAGTCTAAACTGTGAGCAATTTGAGAATAAATGCTGAAACTTCTTTATTGCACAGTCATCTCCTCCTGCATCACAAATCTCATATGTGGTGGTTTGAGTAAGCTGTCATGGTGGCCGATTAGGTCCTCTGAGCAGAAAACAAAATAAAGAGGAATCTGTTTGTTTATCTGTTTGGTGATAATAGAATTGAAATGTTGAGGGGATTAATAAAATGCTGACATACTATAATTAGAATGAAGTCAAAATTTCAAGAAAACATATTGTTTCCAGAAAAAGAATTTATAGGCATACTTTGCATTTTTGGCTTGTTTTTAGCACCATCTAGTGTCCGTTTTAAGTCATTGTCGTAAAAACGTTAGCATTGTCTTTGCTCAGAAACCCCTAAATCTAACTGTTGAAACGTCTCCTCAGACTTCACTGCTTCCTACTGGAGCGGTTCATCGCTCATTCAGAGAAATCAGCTGTGTTCAAGCAGGGAGAGATTTTAAAAAATCAGGAATCATGAGGTAGAAACACTCCGATGCTAGCATAATAGCTAGCCACATTGAATTAGCCTAACCCTCACGAGATACATGACTTTGTGAGACTTCAGGGCACCAGACCAGAGACTCAGAAGTATTCTGGACACAAGCAGCAGATGGAGCTGAGTGACTTTTCATTAACCCTGTAAAGGGTTATATTAGCACAGACTGGCTCAAGGAACGATTTTAATATGAAAAAGTTGCTAAGTGTGCCTTTAAGTTTAAAGTTGACATGTCGAGGAAAAAACACTGAGAAAAAAATGGGAAATATTCTTTCCAGAATGAAAGTTGAAAGACTAAGGAAAAACAACAAAGGTTTGTTTTTAGAAAAAATCAAAATGATGAGAATAAAACATTAATGTTGAAATTAAACTCAACAAGTCAAGAAAAAAAGACAATGTACTATTTTCAGAAAAAAAATATAAATGCTAAGAAAAAAGTCAAAATTATTGTTCCAAAATAAAGTTGAAATGTTGAGAATGAAGTTGAGATGTCAAGTGGAAAAATTTAAACATGTCCAGAATGATATTAAAATATCAAGATTAAAGTTGACTTGTTCAGTAAAAAGACTACATGTAGAGAAAAACTTAAGACATAATATTTCCAGAATAAATCTGAAATACTGTATTAAAGGAATAAAAGCAGAAGTTTTAATTTCCTAGATAAAAAAGAGAATTACATCCTAATGTTGAGATATCAAATATAAAAACAACATTTTGAGATACAAGAATAGTTGTCAAGAAAAAAGGCTAAATACTGCTTCAGAAAAAATGAAATAAAGTCAAAATGTTAAGTAAAAAACAACATATTGAGAAAAGGGAAAGTTCAGTAGTTTGACTTTTAAATTTTTTGTCTCAACATTTCTGATTCCTTCTGTAAATAGTGATTTAACATTTTTTTTATCTCAGCAATTAATAATTGTCTTAAACATTTTTACTTTAACCCCCAAACTGTGAAAAAAACAAACAATCTCCTCCTCATTTTATTTTATTTTTTGGGAAAATTATCTCATTTTTGTAGCTTTTAAAATATTAGCAGACATACGTTTTCATTTTCATCCATTATGATTTCAGACGGCTCCTCACAGTCTCGGTTCTACTACTGATTTTACAGAACTTCCACCAGAGATCAATCTACATTCTGATCAACACAGTCCTGTGACAGAACTCCTCAGCTCTATGACTAACTTGATTCTCCAGCTGAATGTAATAAACAGTAGCCTCGGAGTGTGTGAGGGGCTGAAGTTTGACGTAGCCGTAAGGCTCTGGTGTTGATGGAAGAAAAGGAGAAGAGCTCTCTAATAAGGTACTTGATTAATTCTTATTACCACATGTTTGTGTGCATTTAGTGTTTGCAGACTTTTCATTTCACTAAGACATCTTCATATTTTAACTAACCATATATGATGCATGTGTGTGAGAATGTGTGAGTGTGTGCAAGTTTCCCTGTGTGTCTGCACACTCGTTGAATTATGCAGAAATACTGTCATTGAGGCTACAAGGGCATCGCTAAAAGCCCTCCTTATGCAAATGGAGCGGAGATGACAGTGTGTGTGTGTGTGTATGTGTGTGAGAGAGAGAGGGAGAGAAGCAGGACATATCTCATAATGATAACTCATCGCAGCAGCAGATACGCCTGATATGGAATAGAAGAATGTGTTTCCTTCCCTCTGTGCACCACACACACACACACACACACACACACACACACACACACACACATGATGACATATGATCCCTCATTTTCCATCTGTGTAACATGAAGTGCTCATTAACAAATTTATTAATGGCCCCTTAATTAGATCTGCTAAAACACTAAAAGTTGCCGCAGGAACCTTTATATAAACTATAACGGACAAATAAAAATCTGTTTTAAAGCTTAAATAGTTTCAGGAAACCAATAAATAAAGATTATTGGTTTGTCTAGTTCAGTGCTGAAAAGTGCACACTAGAGATGAAAGTCTCACCAACCTAACTGGATGAACTAATTACAGCTAAATGTAAAAAAAAAAAAAAACACATACATACATGAATCAACTAAAGTCAACACGCAGATAGAAATGTACTTGAAGTGTATTTCTATTGTTTTGTTAGGAAAATGTCCATTTGACTACATGAAGGAGGCGGGGCTTAAAACCTACACTAAAACCAGCCACTAGGGGGCACTTGTTTTGCTTCAACAGCAACTTCTGCATTACATTCCTGTCTCTGTCCAAATTAGAATATAGAAAGTAAACAAACACAAACTAATGCCAGTAGGTGGCAACAGTGGCAACATCAAAATACAAAGGAAGAATATTCTGAACATGGCTAAATTCAGTACCTATGTTAGAAACACACAGTTGCTGAAAGAAATCACTCAATTTATTGATATATAATTAAATTCGGATCACTTTTTAAAATTAAATCATAAACTCCCTCCTCCTTTGCTTCTTCTTCGGCCCTTCAGGATCGCGTCCTCCTCTCTTATGTCTTCTCACTTATCTTTCACACCCCGTCTTCTCCCTCATACCTCCTCTCTCCATCCTTCCTATCTACATCCACATCTTTCTCCTGACCTCTTTCTGTTTACCTCTTCTTCTTCTTTATCCTTTATTCTATCTCTCTATCACACCATCTCTTCCTCACTATTTAAAAGCCGCTTTTAGTTCTTGTGTTTTCTTTACCATCCACCTCTGTTCCTCTCCAAGATCTGTAAAATTACAGCTTAGCGTTCTACAGAACCAATGACCTCTTTACTAATAATATTTTACTAGTAAATTGTAAAACAGATGAGTTGGTCTGAATTTACTTTTACCTCAAGTCGGCTTAAGCTGTATCCACATTTTAACACCGTGAAACTTCCTCCACATTTTCCCGTGGTGTGCGGTATTACCAGGACCATAAAACGTCCCGGGCGTTTTCTGTCATGGCTCCCGCCATGAGCACCTATGCTGCTACATTGGGGGTTGCCCCGCGGGGGTAGCGGTGGGAGGTAGTCTGCTGTTCACTGAAGCGTTGTAAGCAGCAAGAACAGCCGTACAAGTTCGGGACGCAACAATGAAGTGCTGATTAAATCGGACCACTCAGATCGCGAGCTGCGTGATCGGTCCGGACCGGTCCAAAGTTACCATCGGCCCACCGGCGGTCTAGCCCTGACCGTGCATTTTTTTCATGACCATATTGAAACTGATACTGTTACTAATTTTAAAAACAGCAGTATACAGTATTACCATAATACTGCCCCAGCCTATCCATAAACTATAAGTTAAAAAGTCTAAGGCAGGGGTCACCAACCTTTGTGACGCAGAGGGCTACTTCATGGGTATTGATCCATGTAAAGGGCTACCAGGTTGATAAAATATTTATCTTTAAACTAGAATAGATCAGAGTTAAGCTAATTTAATGTATAATAAACATATTTTAAAGAAAATTGTAGTTTTTAAATCTATATTAATGCTTTTGTGATTAGAAAAAGATGGCAGCAGCTTTTTATTTTTTATTATGGACTTGTGCCATTTAGAGTAAAGGCCTTTGAGCACCTTGTAAGGTTCCTAGGGCACCAGGTTGGTGACCCCTGGTCCAAGGAATATATCAATGTTGAAATAAATAATTACAACGAACATATTTTATTTACTCATTTACCGGTATTTATTGTCCGTTTTGTCAGAATCAGTTCGTCTAATAAACAAAACAAAAAAAAATTCATGAATTCTATTAAAGCTAAATATTTCTTCATTTGTTTCCTATTTTGCATTTCCTATCCACTTATTTTCATGATATGTTTATTTTATGTATTTTATTCTTGTTTTACAATATATCTAAAAATCTAATCAATGTTTATATTTATCTATTTTGTCTCGTTCAGTGTAATTCCTCCTTTTTTTAAATAATAAAACACCCTAATGCCTAGGCACACGTGTTGCACGTATTTCTGTTATCCAAGAATAAAAAAATCAGCACCATATTTTCAGATTTGAACTTGTGACCTGTTTAATTCTGAGTCCGTGAACCCGTCTAACTCGCTGTCCAATCCCATCAAGTGAGCACTTCAATCTGATCGTTAATCCTCAGAGCAGACTGCAGATCTTCTGTCATACCTCCGTAACAGATGATGAGTCGTGGTAGAGCTTCACTCTAACATATACGGAGCTGTATGTGGAGAACATCTACAATTACATCTGTTCAATGATGAGCCATTATTTAAAGTGTGAGATGAATCACTTAGAATACCTTCTGTCATTACCAGGACTTCTGACTTGCATCTCACTAAATGGATTACGTCAAATACATCGAAGATGAATAAATCCATGAATCAAAGCAGGGAGTGATAGATGTTGGGAATGAGTCATCGTGGCACAAAGCATCATGGGTTTGAATCTGCCTTGCGACCTTTGTGAATGTCAGCACCCGGCCGACTCCTGTCAGTCTCCAGTTTAAAGTGTAGAACGGAGCTGAAACACTTTGGAAACCCTGATAAAAACCAGAGGCTGCTGGTCGTCCTTCATGGCCCAGCAGCCTCCAGATGCTGGGAACCAGTTCAGATAATCCATCTCTGGTTTTCTTCACAGCTGACTAGATTCAGCAGGAAACTCTCAGTTTAGAAACAAAACTTTTTCTTAAACGTCTTAATCAGGACAACCAAAAGGCACAAGATGGGTTTTTGCCTGTTTTGTGTTTGTTAGCAAAATCTCTCATGACCCACTGGACGGAGTTTAATTAAACTGAATGACCTTCCATGACAAATTCACTTATTCAAAATGGCCGCCACAGCTAATGAACATTGGCAAAACAAAAATGGCTACGACTCAGTCAGTTTTACAGAAACTGAGGCTAAATTTTGTGTGTTAGTAGCTGAGAGTCACACAGAATCCAAACAGAAAATATTACCATATTAATCTGAGCAGAGATGAGGTTTTTTCATTGAATATAATGTAAGAATGTGAGGTCGTTATATAATTGGGGTCTAGTTGTTTGGGGTCATTACACAACCGCACCAGCAGAGGGTGTGGGCTTTTTGTAAATTCGGCAGCAACAGGAAGCTCAGCTTAGATCGCAACTAGTCCTGGTCCGGACTGGCCTAAAGTTACAGGCCCACTGGGGATTAGGATGCCCAAAGGCCAGTCCAGGTCCACTTCCAGGCCCAGGGCAGGTGCTTTCGTCCTCACACAGCTGCATAGAACCTCGGTCTGCTGGGCTGGAGCTGCACGTATTATTGGTGGGGATGCAGCGCTATTTCTGTACCCTTAGATCGAGTAATTGGTGGGGTGCCACAAACACACGTCTTATAATTGGGGTCGTCCTATATTTGGGTCAAAACGGTAATATGTGTGACACTGAGAATAGCATTATGTTCAAGATTTGATCCAAAACTGCTCACATAAGATGATTCTAAACCAGGGGTACTCAATTACAAACCTAAAAGAGTCAGATGACTATCTATGGGGGAGTCCACGAGCTGGGGGTGGGAGGGTTAGGTGATGTGCAGTGGATTCTATGACATATTAACAGCTTAGGAGGAGGGGGGAACCCAAATGGTCTGCGGCGGGGGGGGGGGGGGGGGGGGGGGG